>CM024694.1:21138628-21499353 GCA_014182845.1 Corymbia calophylla | reverse complement strand
ATTATTAAGACTTGTTGAAGTACAAATTGTTGATTATTCCCAAGAATTAGGAATGTACGTGGTTGTTGATTGGTTGGAATTTAATTTCGGTTGTCATAATTTTCACAAGTGATTGGATTGTACTACATGACGTTATACGTGTGTCAACTACACAAGATATTGCGTGAGCACGAATTGTATATGCATTCATGTCGAGCAAAGAAAAGAACAGATTGTTTGACGTGTTGCATGGTCACATTAAAGCAGGAAAGCTTAGCGTTGCCGGATGACCGCCATTCTTATGGGCTTGTGCGTAGTTGTTTGGTCGCCCGACTTTGATCGGATGCTTGACAAGGAGGGCTTACTTGTGGGGCTACGGTAGTAGGCGGGTCCCGGCCTCGTTAGTTGCGGGATAGCGATAGTGGGCAAGTCTTATGTTTCTTCGAGAACGCCGCCTGAGAGTGAGCTCTGACGTCGCGCCATGTGTCTTGCGGTAAAGAGGACAAAGGCTGGCTCGTCAGAACCGCCAACCATAAGGTTGTGCCGTGACCCAAGAGAAGCGGGTCGTAATAATCGGGGCATGTGTGGGTGTGAGACATGAGAAAACCGCGTGCAATGCTCGATTACTCGCATGCCTCTTAATGTCGTGATGATTTAAGCGATAGTTTCTTGAGGTTGCATTTGCCAAGGCTAGGTAAGGTTGCCTATGGTTGTGCCGATTATTAAACCGTCTTCTACTTTTATTTCTTTGAGATGGTATTGGATGATTTGATGAATTAGGTTGTATGTTAGCTTCCAAGGCGAGCAAAGTTCCTAACTGAGACTTAGGATTTTAACTTGCTGAGTTTATCTTAACCCGTCATGGTTAACCTTTTCGTGCCCTAAATGATGCAATACCTAGGATCAAGAGAGCAATCCCTCCGAGGCCGGCAAGTAGGTATGGCATGGCCGGTCCCCTTTTGGCGAGCCCTCCCCCACTTATACAATGTTAGGTTAGCTAGGCTAGTCTCTTTTCGATTAGGCCTTAGCTTGTCGCTTGTAATAAGGCGTGTATGTATTTGCCGGTGTCTTGGCTAACCTTCGAATATATAAAATACTGTTTGTCTTTCCTCTATTTTGTTGTTGCTATTCCTATTGTTTGGTTTGGGAGTTGTTCATTTCCGCATGTGCTTAGTTACAAGATAAATAAATTGGAGTGGAGTGCGGACGTTGGGACGCGTTTAGACCTCAAGTGAAATAAAGGTTGTCGCGAGCTCGAGAGTCGGGCGTGACATTACCGGCCCGGCGCGGGCGATTGATCTTTGCCAAATTCATCTCTCCTTTCCCCTCATTTCCCTCCTTTGGCCGTCTCTTCCTTGCATTCTCTCTCTCTCATTTTCTCCTTTCTTCATATTTTCCTCTTGTGTCTCTCCTTGCTGCCTCTTCAATGTCCTTGTTGCAGCTCACGCTAGACCACCGCTTGTTGCTATTTGGAGCCACCTATCCGTGAGCCACCATCTACCATCCCCCCTCTCTCTCTCTCTCTCTCTCTCTCTCTCTCTCTCTCACCAAACTGTTGGAACCACCCTCGCGACCACTTTCGGATCAAGTTGCACGTTGCCCTCGTCGGGCATTGTCGTTGTTGAAGTGCTAACGTCATTGGAGTTAATGCTCTAATTCTTTGATTAGTACGTTAAACTTGCTAATGATAGTTTAGTTCATAATTAAATTTGATTAGGGATAGTTTAATTAAGTTAAGCTTGTTTAGTTTAATCAATGGTAATTAATGCGATAAGTTATCGCGATAGGCCATTGAGGGTGATGATAAGCTATTGCGATAGGCTATTAGAAGAAAGCGATAAGCTATCGTCAAAAGAACAATAAGCTATCAAAAAAATTAAGTGATAGGCTATCAACAAAGGGGTGATAAACTATCAAAAAATTGATGATAGGCTATCGCCAAATGGGCGATTATTAAGGAATGATTGATGGGCTATCACAATAGGGCAATGAGTGCTGCTTTACACATGATTTTTGCTTGGATTCTATGACAATTCTCTACACTTGCTATGCTATTTAACGCCTGCTTTGCCCAAACAAATATTTGCCCATATAAAGCCTTGTGTACTAATTTTTAAAAGAGATTTTAAGGACATATAATAGGTAGATCCCGAGGTGTTGGGTTTATATATCGTGTTTTATATAATAAATGGGGCAACTATGTTTAGAAAGGAAAGCATACAAAAGTTTGACGGGTTAATTGTATGTATGTGACCACGTGTGAATATTTCTCTTGCATTTTTACATGATAATTCGCAGTAATTGATTACTTTGGGTATGAACCATGTCTGCATTGGCTACTTGTTGAAAAATAAAATGGACTGGAATGGTTGTTGTGCTTGTGTGGTTATATAAAGGAACCTGTCAGCTAATGGGAGTTTGGGATGATGCTCGATTGTATCAAATGCTCGGCGAGGGTTTAGATGCCGAGTCGTGGTTGAGGCCGAACGATACTTTTGTTGAATGCCGTCTATGGTGGGGTTCCTAAATGTTATTGTGCTCGATGGGGCTGGGCATTGCTCACTCATACCATAAGACCACCAATCTTTGGGTTGTGCCTTGGCCTGAGAGGTCATTAAGAACCTTCCTTTTCTACATTCATGATTCATCTTTCGGTGTCCATAAAACGAGGACACTTAAACAAGGATTGATATTGTTTCAACCACGGGTTGAATATGCATAACTCCTAAAAGTCGCCCATTAGTTTGAGATATACTAAAGCTATAGTTGATTATTTTAACAATGAAATTCAATCCGATTTTAGGTATCAAACTTTTAGGGACATTACGACTAAAAAGTATTGGGTGTCGCCTCATTAATCCCCATATTTATCGGTCTGCATGAAAACATTGAAAAAGGGATTAACGGGTCGAAAATTGGAGCTTACAAGGAAGTGGGCCAGGCAAAGGCCCTTTGGGCCTCACGCCCCAGGGTTCGGCCATGTTGGGCTCAGAAGGCCCAAGTGGGCCCAATGAGGCCCACCAAACCCATCGAGCCCATTTTCGAGTCCATTGACCAAATCAAGCCCAATTTGAGCCTAACAACCTTTCAAGTCCGTTCCTATTCATTCAAACCCAATTCAAGGCCCATTTCTCACGGAAAAATTCAAAAAAAAATCGGCAATGCTTCATATTACAGAAAATCAGCACATGTAGAATGTGTTCTAAAAATTTTGGAAAATTAAGATATTGAGATGACATATTTTGGACCATTTTTCATGTTGAAGAAATTTCTAGATCCAAACATATCAGTCCTCAAAAAATCACTAAGCCGAATGAGGATAATGTTCCAAGGAATCATGATCAATTCACAAAAACACATGATGGAGCACATTTCTCAGAAAAAAATTGGAAAAAAGATATGTTGTAGATTAAGTCGCATTGAACAATTTTCATGAAGGATGTGACTCGAAAATTGAAACCAAAAAACTCAACAAGAAATGGACAAATTTGCTAGCAAGTGGTCAAACCTAAGAAAGTTCATTTTCTGCAGTTTTTCAGTTCTGGATCCAAATATTTAGTAGTGTGTTTCAGGTAGCAAATGGAGTTGAATCAGGTGCCATAATATATCGAATTGAAGCTCTCGATGTGCTCTACTAATGTCTAGAAGGCCTTGAAAGCATTTGATGACATTTAAGAGGTGAAAATCGCCAAACATAAGATCACATACAGAATCCGAATTTACAGAACATGTTCATTTCAAGAATAGGATCACCAAATACTCAATCAACCTCATAACAGCCAAATAGCATCAAAATAAAGCTTGTAGGAGTTCCTAGGTTGAATCTTAGCCCAGGCTACCTATTGTAACCATGCTTCATTGGATTTGAGGTTCAGATGATTACCTTTAGTAAGTTTTTGACTAGATTGAGCTCTAGTTCGCGAATATCTCGGCAAAATGACACCAAGGACATGTCGAGGATCGTCATGGCTCTCCAAAATGCACCAGAAGAGGTCAGATGGGCTCCTGTCTTGGTTCGGTTAAAAACAGAACCGGATTGGCTCGGTTTGGAGCTGATTGGACCGGCGACAAAAAGAGGACACCAAACAGGGGGCTCGGCTGCACCTCAAGGGAAGTTCCAACCATCAACGGCTTGAGAAAGAGGCGGCGGATGTCAAGGGGGTGACGAAGGAGTGGTGGCTCCAGCGTGAGGCCACAAAGGGGCGATGAAGGCAGCAGTTTAGCAGTTGAAATGAACCTCTCGAACGGTTGAGAGGGGAGAGAGAGAGGGTGAGAGAGGAGAGAGAAAGAGAGAAATTCTGTGTTAAATTCTGTGTTTTTCTTATGTCAAATGTAGCAAATGAACTCCTCTCTTTTTGAAATTTTGGAGGAAAATCTCTTTTATACCTCTCTTTGATATTGAATCATAGCCGTTGATTTGATCCAACAGCTAAGGATTAATCCTATAGATCTAACAAACTTCCTTAGCCATAAGTAAATTTAGAATTAAGCATGTGCTTATTTAAATGGCTGAGATTTCACAAAATCAATGGTCTCAATCATTTTTGCAATTAAAGATCTAATTAGGGGTGATTTTGTAATTTCATAAAAACTCAGCTCATTTTTTGTAAAATTCGAGATATACAAGGGTATGAGAGAGTTGGCCGTGGGATGAGCAACCTAAGGATGGTCGTTGCCAGCTAAGAACAAGCCGGAGGAAGGCCAGACCAATCTCCTCCATCGATGACCGATGTGAACCGATTAGACCGGTTTACACTAGTGTGACCGGTTTGGCCTTTCCTTAGCTGGTTCGGCCCAATGGATTCTTGAATTTATGCAAAAGGAAAATTTACCTAATTGGAAGAGAAATAGTCAAATTTGAATAGAAATAATCCAATTCTGGTCCAAATTAGGCTAATTAAACCATATAAATGCATTTCTGCAATTTAGATTTGTTTAATTAACTAAGCAATCTGAAGAACATTTGACTTATGCCATGGGTACACCTAATTGGGCCTTCTAGCCTTAAATGAGCAATTTCATCTAATTATTGGTCAAAATTCACACATCAATTAAAATTCGATTCAATTAAAATTGCAAGACACTTATTAGCTCAATTACCCATGCCTAGAGGGATTTATTGAGTCTAAATTGATCTTTAATTGATGATATGACCTTTACATCAAAATTGAATTGAAGGTCAATGTCAAAATTAAACCTCAATTCATCAAATTAAACCTTAGTCATGAATGGGTTAACTTAAATTTCTCAAATTAAGCTTAAGAACCCTATTTTCTTAAGGACAAGCAAGTTAACTCTCCGAAATTAACAAGTTGGCAAGTGAATTTCCCAAAGTTGATACCAAATTTTGGACATAACACATAAAATCAAGTAAAACGGAAGTATTTGTTTACAAATCATATTGAATGGGTTCGAGACACCTAATTAGGGGCAAAAATGTCAATTCACATTCTAGCTTGCTCAATCTTAGAACCGATTGAACAAGTAAATGGGTAATTACCTCTATATCAAATGTCGTAGAAGGAATTAAGCCTAATTATGACTAGAAAAAAAATAATTTTATTTTTTGTCGATTTTGAATCTAAAATCGAAAAATTCTAAAAATGAGGTTCTTAATCAATTTTCGCAAAATTTTCAATGCTAAAATCAAGTTGAAGTTAAGATCAATGGATTTTGTGATTTTTGTATTTCTCAATTTTTTTGGTTGGAGGTTTGTCAAAAGTCAAACCCTAGTTTACTTTTCACTAAGAGTTCGATTTTATCGTTAAATCTTTCTAAAATTTCTACTGCTAAAGTGAAATTAAATTTGGAAGGGATCTTTTCATGCAAAAAGCCACAGTTTGACTTGGGATTGACTTTTGGTTCAAAGGGTTGACCAAAAGTCAACTCCAAAGTAAAACCGTTTTAAAGTTTCCTTTGTTGGATATTAAGTGATCAAGAAAAGCTACTCAAGTGAGTTAGAACTCGCACTTACAAAATTTGGCATAGAGTGCATGTTTCTAGAGAGTTTATAGTGCTATCCTCAAATGTTGTTCGTGCTCATTTAGGCTCTTCGAATACACCAATATGTCATCACTGAACACTAAGACGAATTGGTCTAGGCATGACTTGAACATTAAATTCATCAGATCCATTAAAGCAACCACAGCATTGGTCAAACTAAATGGCATCACCGTGAATTCGAGCGACCGTATCAAGTTCGAAATATTGCCTTCAAAATGTCCTATTTCTTGATTCTCAATTGATGATAACCCCTTCTTAAGTTTATCTTGGAAAATATCAAGGCTCCTTGAAGGATCAAATAAATTGTCGATCCTCGATAGCGGATATTTATTCTTGATAGTAACTTCTTGGTTGAGCTACTAACAGTTGATACAAAGACACAACGATCCATTTTTCTTCTTTACAAATAGGACCGGTGCACCCCTTGGGGATGCACTAGAGCGGATAAACCCTTTGTCAAGTGACTTTTGCATTTGCACCTTCAATTCATTTAGCTCTGACAATGCCATTCAATAGGGAGGCTTGGAAATAGGCTTCTTTCCAAGGGCTAACTCAATTACAAACTTTGTTTCTCATTCTGGAGGTAACCCGGTAACTCCTTTGGAAAGACATCGGAAAAATCTCACAGCACGGTAATATCTTCTATCTTTGGTTCTTGAATGGACATGTTAACCACGGTCGCCAAATAGCTTTGGCAACCCTCCTCCAGTAGTTAAGCTACCTCAAGCGATGAGATCAAGGATATAGAAAGTCCTCCCCCATTTCCTATGAACTTATAACTAGTGGTCAAGTTGAGCTATCATTAATTGTTATTGTAAGGTAATTCTATTTAATCCACGATAGCTTGTTGCTTTGTAAGTTAATCCATCTCAATGGTGACATTAAAGTCAGGTATGGTCAAAATAGCTAAGTCTATAGTTTTCTTTTGACCACTTATGACTATCTTACACCCTTGACACCCTACGATGGACGACACATTATCCTTCATTAGCGTGGGAACACTATGGACCATTTCCAATCATTTTGATTCTAGTCCCACTAATCTGACAAACTATATACCTATGACCGAATGTGTGGCTCCGTATCAAATAGCACATAAGCAGCATGTTAATGTAAGGAGACCGTACTTGTAATCATGGTCTAAGAGTACTTAGCTTTCTCTTAGGAAATGACATACACTCTTTCTTGTGCTAGGGTTGGTTGGGGTTATCCTGCGATGTAGTTCCTACTTGCAGTCTCACTTGCAACTATGACTATTGTTGTGATGTCTTGAATTTCGACCCATTTCAGTATATATAAAATGGTATTTTATCAATGCATTATTAGTTACGTTTCTTGTAAGTTGGCCACTCACGAGTTAACTAACTATACGGAAATGCAATTAAGAATTGATATGCGTACGACCAATAAATTCAATCAAGGATACATCATTCGACCATAAGGATTAAAGATGGATGATGCTACGCTATTGCAAGTCAATAAGTGAATGGAAATAAATCGATCCGGCAGAGGTATGAGGTCAGATTGCTGGTGATTCTACACGACTTCAATACTAATGGCGAATAACATTAAACTGATTTCCTTTTGGTGTTATACTTAGGGTAAGTAATCGACCCCTCATGATTACATGACAATCGAAGATAGCCCTAATTCAAATAGGGAAGATCGTGGATTGAAAAGCTATCGAGAATTTGTGGATAAGCTATCTCCACATAGGGGATAAGTTATCGAGAAATAATTGATAGGCCATGGCCAATGGATGATAAGTAATGCTTATTATGTGCTTTTGGCTTGAATTTTATGATATTTTCCTACACATGCCACGCTGCTTGTTTTTCCTTGAAAAATGTTTGCCTTATGTAATACTCGGTGTGGTAATTTTTATAGTGGTTTTTATGGACATATAAAAGAAAAATCCCAAGGTATCAGGTGTATTTGTCGAGTTTTGTGATTTAAATAAGGATAGTATGTTTAAAAAATAAGGCATATAAAGTTTGACGGGTTTTCGATAATTATATAACAACGTGTGATTATTTTCTTGCAATTTAACATGAAAAATGTGTAGTGATTTATTATGTTGAGCTTATACCATGTTTGCATCGAGTAATACCTAATAAAGAAAATGGATTATTGTGGTGTGCTCATGTGGCCACACAAAGTGACCTATCACCTTAGCGGGAGTTCGGGGATGAAGTTCGATTTATTGGAATACCCGGTGAGAGTCTGAATGCAAATCGCGATAAAAGTCGGGCCTATGCTCCTTTGGGAACACCGTCGGGCAGGAATTCCAGATGTTGCCATGCACGATGGGGGCGGGATGATGCCTTGTTAAGCCAAAAGATACTAGCGGAAGTTCAGGTGTAGCCATGGTGAGGACATAATAATTGAACACATGCGAATGTAGGGATGCATGGAAAAAATATGATTATATATTCTAATTATGCATGTGCCTGTTTACACTGACTATAGCATGCGTGAATTGATACTGTATAGGGTATGACTATGGCAATGTAAGATTGCTTGTGAGTCGATTCGACTGTGGTTGATTATTGTGGTGACAAGAATGTTGGTTGCATTGTTTATGGCATGCATGAACATTGATATCGTGCAGGGTATGGCTATGGCAATGGCAAGGTAAGGTTGCTTATGAATTGATTGATTGTTGATTGTTCATTGCGGGGTTTATTGGGTAGATCACGTTTATAGTTAAGGCACAACGAGAGTTGCTTTGCAATTGATCTGCGGTCATCATGAGGAATATGCCTGTTAGGAACCCTGAGACGAGTTGATGTCTTAACCAAAGCTTTGGACTGGAACTCACTGAGATTTATATCTCATTGGTTGTTGTTAACCATTTTTTTCAAGTCCGTAGTTATGGTATCCCTATCACTATGGATCAGGAAGTGATGGAGCACGTTGTTGAGGGCAGTAGGATTGTATGCCTTCCGGTTGAAGGAAGTAGACTAACCCTGCCTAGTACTTTTTGGTGACTATTAAGGAAGTCACCCGACTGAAGGGCTTGTGTATAAACTTACTAGGGTTAATTAGTACAAAAATAAAAATACGTTGCTATTGTTGTTATTGGTCTTTTTGCTATCCCTATTTTTTATTGATTGGGTGTTGTTGATTCGCTTCCATATGCGTATAACTAAAAGATAAAAAGAATAGTCGGCGATATGTCCTAGGATGTCACATTCATTTGATCAAAATGAGAAAGGGTTGTTGCAAGCTCGAGGGTTGGGGCGTGGCAATTGTTGCATCCCTAGTGGTCGTCAAAGGTAATTCCTTACGATATTGCCTCCTACAAAGTCAACATTTTGCAGCCAAAACTGAAACATGCTCTAGTTTTGGCTGGTAATGCAATAGTTCCATATTGCCTCCTACAAAGTCAACATACATCATTTGGGGCACACACTTGCTTCCCAATGTTGTTCTTCTTGTTAGGAGGGGGTAAAATGCCTTCCGCTCATCATTGGTCTTGTCCCTAGCCACTAGTCATCTCGGGGAGATGTATAGCAAGATCTAGTTACAGCTACTTGCTCCAGTAAATCCCTCTCTATCAATTGGACTCACTTGTACAATTCATTGTAATACTTTAGATTTAAAGGCACCGGCTACCTTCAGATGTCCCATTTCAAACCATTCCGGAACCTCCTGGCCCTATCCGCCGAATCCTCAATTAGTCTGGGCACATACTTTGATAGCACAACAAACTTGGCCTTGTACTGGTTGACTGTCAAATGGTTTAGGTGACATCATAGAAATTTTGACATCTTCTACTCATGTGCAAATTCAGAGAAATACTTCCTATTGAACACCTCAACAAAGGCATCCCGGGTCAAGGCTATGCCTTTCGCAAAGGTCCTTCCTTCAATGGCCTTTCACTAATGACTAGCGTTACCCCACAGTTAGTAAATCACCAGTGTTACCTTATCCTTGTTTGAGCACCTCAAGAGTGTAAATGCTTTCCTTGTTTGAGCACCTCAAGAGTGTAAATGCTTTCTCCAGCTCATTGATCCAAGAGGTCGCTTCCTTGGGGTCACCCGTCCAAACAAACTTCGAGGGCTTCAACTTCAAGAACTCTTCCACAATCATTCGTCATTCCTTATATTGTTCCCGGGAGTAGTAGTGGCCTGATTCTAAGCTTGCGGTCCCACCAAATTCCCTATGGTCTCAAAAGCTTGTAAGATTCCGTCTAGTTGAGGGACCTCTTGTGACCTTCCTCATGAACCTACCTAGCCTTAGGTTTCCTTTCCTCTTGGAATCTTGGTTCTGGGTAAATTATATTACAAGAACTCTAGGGAAAGCTCACTTTACAATCCCAACAAGAAGTTATGAATCAAGAATATAACTCAAGAAATCAATCAACAATCACAGGCATGGGGTGTTTTCATAACAATCTATCCCAAAAATCAATCAACAATCACAAGTATGGGGTGTTTTCATAACAATCTATCACTCCAAATAATGACCTTTTATGATACCAAAAACCGAGGATGTCACGCCACAAACCTTTTTCCTCTAAGCTGCGGGCATATGATGTCCACAAGGTCATTAGGTTACGACATCCTAGGAGGCGTCATCGACCTATTTCCTTTATTTTTCAATTAAGTACATGTAGAAGTGTACTTAAACATCTCCAAACAAAAATGACAACAATTGGCTAACAAGGAAAACACTAAGACAAACACATTTCTTATATTATGCATCATTAACATCGGAAGTTAACTAATCACAAGCTCGTTACTTCTAGGCTTGTTCCGATTGCAATCAAAATGGGTCGGTGTTAATCCCAGCTCCTCTATCTACAAAGGCGATTTCCAAAAAGTGGTTTCCCCATGGGAGGCTGGTTCTCTGTGGTTTGGGTTCTAGATCATAGTTCGGGTCGAACTCGTGGTCGCTCACAGCACTATCAGAAGGGTTCGCCACTGCGGAATCCAGTGGGGCTCTATCAAGGCCACCGGGAGATCCATCTAATCCATGAAGAGGACCTCGTTGAACCATACAAATTAGGCCACAAAATAATGAGGAACCAAGTGCTTTAGGCCCTCATCGACCCACACCATGGTGGTGTCCTTTTGATAGGTGGTATCAGTCCCCGCAACCTCGAACTCGGTAACTTCCACTTTCAAATCTATGGGTAACTCGAAACTGATGGAGCAATTATACATACCTACAAGCTTGAACAAAAGTGAACAACAATAAATGAGTAAAACTCAATATGTAAACCGTCTAATCCTCATATAGGAGAATGCCTCGTATCAGAAACAAGCAAAACTTGGGGCTTAACATATCAATGGCAGATTAATAACATATCATGTGCACATGTACAAGAAAAGCGTCTAAGTAACTACAATGCACACATTATCCAATAACTCAAATAATATCACATAAGCCAAGCACATTATCATCCACAACTCATCATACATCTTCCAATTATGACGACTGCAATCGGGCTCAACCAAAATCCATCGGAGCTTCTGGTATTTATTGGGCATTATCCCACCTCGTTGGATATGGCAACGTCTTGACCTTCCTTGATAACAATATCCAATATCTATCGGACTTCGTCTCGATATCCATCGGTGATGGGTTCTTTAATGGGACCAAACGTACAAGTAATCGTCCATACCGGTTCTTATCTTCTCTGTAAGCCAATGTAAAACCTCGAAGGCATGCAACAAAGTGTAAGTTATGGCTTACTGGAACCGAATCGATTAGAAAGTGCCGAGCTTGAAATGAGGACTCATAGCTTGACCTAATACACTCAAGCACCGACTTAGGCCTAACTCGGCTTGGAATGATACGCCTCAATATTGCAGTAGTAAGAGACAAACCTGGCCTGACGTGCTTCCACACACATCGAAGACTACACATATCTCATCTCGAAGACTCGAGGCATGGTTACAAGCATTGACAAAAACATAAAATCAACAACGCCTCCTTATAGATCAACTTGCACAATGCAAGAACAAATCTCATCAATCAACGGTTCAAAGAAACCTCTACGAGTATTTATCAACACATGACTAATCCATGACTATTTCTTGCAAAATAGACAAGCACGTGGCAAGACATAATCAATCAGCAACGATTTATCACAAGTCATCAAACACGTAGCAAGACTAGGTTAACAACAACAATGATCCTTGCAACTAGACATGCCCATGACAAGAATAGTCTAACTCCCGAACCTCAAAACCTAACCAAATCATGAGCAAACCATATAAAGTTAGTACATGAATTTTCTCTTTCTAGAACAAGCACGATCACACTTGAAAAACTATGGAACCGGAACCAACACCACGTTTGAACTACACTACACAACATCCTAGCCAATGATCAGGGGATCTACTTATAAAATCGGAACGAAGCCTACGGAGTAATTGGGCAGACAAACAGACGGCAGCAGCATGCGGTGATGACAGCAACAACAGTGTGTATGGCGACGGCACAGACAGCATGCAACGGTGATGATGAGAGTGGTGAGAAGAGCGGTGGCCAAAAGTAGAAGGAGAGAATGGAGAGGTGAGAGGTAGAGAGGGATGAGAGGATGAGAAAATGAAAGAAATGTGAGGAAATGGGAAGGCTTCTCCCTCGAGCTTGCTTGGATGAGAGAGGGTAATAATTCAAGAACACTCGAGAGCTATCCTAAGCTAGGGTTGCAAGACTCCCAATTGTCAAGCCAAGAGCCCTCCTTGGCAAGAGTTTCCCTTCAAGTCTCTCTTTAGCCCTTTCAAGATCAATCCTTAGGGGCAACTATGTTTGGTTGGATGCTAACCAATTAGTTCCTCCCTCTTTCCCCTTCAAGTGGCACCCCTTCCCGCCTTCAAGACTTCATTTCGACTCATCTTCAAATGGTTCATTAGGGGACAATCTTGGTGAGCAAGCCTCATTGTTAGGGTCCTAAGAGCCTGGGTTACTATGTGTGCACATGGCATTAATGAGCTAGATTCCAAAGGCCATCAATGGACTTGAATTGGGCAAGACAAGGTGTTCTTAGGCTTCTTCCTCCCCTTGGTCGCACGACTCTTCTTTGGGCCTCCAATAATTTGCTCACTTCCACTTGTCCAAAGATTAGGGGACTAACGATAATTACGAGGCTAATTAAGCACGGTCTAATAGGATTATTTCCTATTTATCTGAAATCAACACTCATAACTAAACCAAGACTTTGGCTAAATTCTATTGGAAGTGGCTTTGACGCGATCTACACGAGTAGGCTACTTCTAGGGTGTAGCTTGTGCAACCCACGGTTGATTCGAAACCAATCCATGTTTGAGCCAATTCGATTCATGGAGGACCCACAATTGTTACATAATTGTGTAGAATCAATTTGCTTACCTTGGGGCACACAGCTGTACAGTATCGGTTTAGAGTCGTTTGCAATTGATACAATGACCCTACGGAATCACTTGCAATCTAGCTACCAAATCGATCGATAACCATTTGCTAATTGACTTACAACGGTGTAAGATCGTCCCACATCGATTCTTATGGTCGAGCTGTCTTTCTATGGTCGAATTCTCTAGTCGAGTGTATCCACGATCCTTAATCGCCTTTTCCAATTTGATAGTTGACTCATGAATCATCCTTGAATCGATTTATGGTCCATTCCTACGATCGCCATATCGATGCTTTAGACCATTCTCCGTGTCCGAGATTGGGGTCCGAATTGAGGATGTCACAGGATGAGTCAAGACTTAATACTATCATTCTTTATCCATAGTTTGAGATGAATCGCAAATTTACAATATATAGACAAATTATTTAAAAAGAAGATATAAGTTATATGTAATCTCAAGGATATAAGAAATATGATAAGTTGTATTTTAAAAAGCCAGAGGCCCATAACGGTATTGCGTGTACAATAATAGTTGTCCCATGGCTTGCTATATTTGACTTGAGGGGGTGAGGACACTTATGGGAGAAAATGTCAACATTTCACGTTTTTCTTTTTCAACAAATTTTTTAAGTTTTCTGCATTCTCCACCCAAACCTTCATTTGCGCCATTTTCCTTTGTTTCCCAAACATTATAAAAGTGACTCTACCATCATTAATAAATGGAGGCTAGCAATTGCCAATTGATGCATGACCTCCTTTTGGAGAATCATATAACACTTATTTTTGTTTAAATATGTCGGACTACATTTTTTTTTCACCTCATATGTGCACTTGATAGAGGAACTCTTCAAATTGTACTTACTAATGCCCAAAAAGAGAAGCAAAGTCTCCGGTGGGCCACAGATAGATTCGTATTGTAGACTTTCAAGCATTATTTTTCTTGTTGAGAGAGGGATGGCGATTACACCTTCCACATGACCAAATTAACTAAAATAAGCTTCACATGAGTCAATACAGTCAAATAAAATAGACTTGTTATCAATTACAACAATAATTGAAGTTCCTATCTATTAGCCATCCATTAGGTAGATGATTTCAGAGTAATTAATTAATAAATTTAAATTATCGTGCATGGCGGGGTAGCAATTACACTAACCACATGACCAAATTAACTAAAATAAGCTTAACATGAGTCAATACAGTCAAATAAAATAGACTTGTTATCGATTACAACAATAATTGAAGTTCCTATCTATAAGCCATCCATTAGGTAGATGCTTTCAGAGTAATTAATTAATAAATTTAAATTATCATGCACGGTGGGGTAGCGATTACACTAACCACATGACCAAATTAACTAAAATAAGCTTCACATGAGTCCATACAGTCAAATAAAATAGACTTGTTATCGATTACAACAATAATTGAAGTTCCTATCTATAAGCCATCTATTAGGTAGATGCTTTCATAGTAATTAATTAATAAATATAAATTATTGTGCACACGAGTGTGAGAAAATATGTATGGCAATGAACAAATTATTGCGTAGGCCTTTATGATTATATTTCGTCTTGTACTAACCATTGCATTAAAAAAGGGATATCAGTTTTTTTCCACATCTATGAGCGAGAAAGAGGAATCTTATCGCGTGCTCATGTAAATTATTGCTCACTAATCGAAACTCGTCCTTATTAGATGGGAAGGGCTCGAGTAAAACGTTTTACTTTACGGGAACACACCGCTCCATAATTTTCACACGGCCAAGTCATCAGAGAACAATGCCTTTTAGTTGAGTGGAAGGAAACAACTCAGAAGACCTTGACCATAATTTTGCCAGTAATAGAGATGATTACGTCGATCTTAAAGAATAACATCATTTAAAAATTAATTTCTGCTATGAACATCTCGAAATTATTTTAGAACGTCTATTAGCAAAAGACCAATTTGAGACCCTATTTCTCTCTTTCACTGAAGTTTGACCATAGACCAATTTGCCCTCTTGCCAGTTCCAATTGCAAAGACATCGTGATTTTTTGACTTTATATTGCTCTAACTCCATTCTTGACTAAACATTTCTCCAATTTAATGAGTATTGATGTCGAAGATGTTGCCACCTATGAGGACCACTTGTGGTAGTCCCTCCAGTGAGGTGCCCAACAGGGCCTGCATTTTTTATTTTAACATGTCGGCTGTGCCACACGCCTTGCACCTCTCGTTGGTAAAAGAATATTTTTCTTCCCTTCTAATCTTGAAATACTCTCAAATTTTACGTCTCAGAGTTCAAACGAAGTAATTTAAGGACATGCTCAAGTCTAAAGAACTTCTATTCACAAAAGACCAATTTGAGACCCTATTTCTCTCTTTCGCTGAAGTTTGACCATGGACCAATGTGCCCTCTTGCCAGTTCCAATTGCAAAGATATTGTGATTATTTGACTTGTTATTGCTCTAACTCCATTCTTGATTAAACATTTCTCCAATTTAATGAGTACGATGCCGGGGTGTTGCCAACTATGAGGACCACCTGCGGTAATCCCTCTACCGAGGTGTTCAACCAGATTGCATTCCTTATTTTAACGTGCCGGTACCCACACGCCTTGCACTCCTCGTTGGTAAGAGAATATGTTTCTTCCATTCTAATTGTGAAAACCCTCGAATTTTACATTTCAGAGTTTAGATGAAGTAATTTAAGGACTTACTCAAGTCTAAAGAATGTCTATTAACAAAAGACCAATTTGAGACCCTATTTTTCTCTATCGTTGAAGTTTGACCATAGACCAATTTGCGCTCCTGCCAGTTCCGATTGCAAAGACATTGTGATATTTTGACTTGATATTGCTCTAACTCCATTCTTGACTAAACATTTCTCCAATTTAATGAGTACTGATGCCATATACATTTTCAAATTGTTTCATGAAATTAAGGTTTTTTTCCACATCTGATTCCCAATAGACTACACTGCAAGTTTTTTGAGCTTCTGGGAACCATGAACGTGAATTTTTCCATTTCTCTTCCCATAAAAACCTTTCGGAAAGTACTTGATATGTCCTTACGTGCATCAATTCGGTAATCTAAATGTACTCACGGGGATTAGTCGACTTTAAAGTTCTAATATTCCATGTTTATGATAAAAGAAATGTTGGACAAGGGAAAATTAATTTTTCATTTTCTTTATCTAGTACGAGAAAGATTCCCTTCAATGAAAATTTAAAGCCCATAGAAAATGTATTAACACCATCACATAAGCACTTTATTTATGTATGCCAGAGGGACAAAAGTGGCCCTACTTTTCAGATGTCTCCAAATCTCATATCCTTATAGTGGAAATTGTCATCTTTAGGCGTGCTCATGTAAAGTTTTGCTCACTAATGAAAGCTTGTTTTTATTTGATGGGAAGAGTTCGAGGAAAACGACTTACGGGATCACACCACACCATTATTGTCAAAGAGCCAGGTCATTATAGAATAATTACACAAAGCATACTAGTCAAAAGTTGCCAGTAAAGAAGATGACTTATGTGGCTCTTTAAGAGTAGCATCATATAAAAATTAATTTTCACTATGAACACCTTGCGCTCCTGCGAGGTCCAATAGCATGGTTAATGGAAAAAAATGAAAAAGAAAGAGAAGCGTGGTCCGCATATCTGTCCTCTTCATCGTTTCCGACAGATGTTATAAACTATTTCTCAACTAATCAATTTCTTAATTGCAAGTGTGTTGATAATGTTGCGACTTTTGGTTGCCTTTTTCGTTTGTCTCTCTTTCCGATGGTGATTTGCAATTATTTATCTGGGCAAGCAGGACAGAACCCTAGTGATGAATTCTGTCCTCATCATTTCCCTTTCAAATAAAATATTTCTCAGCTAATCGATTTCTTAATTGCAAGTTGTTTCTTGATGAATAATGAACAGGCGTTTTTGTGTTGCATGAATGAGAGAGAGAGTGAGAGAGAGAGAGAGAGAGAGAGAGAGAGAGAGAGAGAGAGAGAGAGAGAGGGGTTGGCCGCACAATACCAAGGGATGGTTTGTTGAGAACAACACATTGTCCTGTTGGCTTCAAATTGCGTTTTTTGATTAGCTGCCAGTCCAATAAGTCGGGCTTAGTTGTTGATCTAGGAACAGTTTTGAGTCCCAAATGCACACTTGCCCTGTAGCAACTTTGCTTAAGTCAAAAAGTTGTTCTCATTATATAAAAAGGCAAAACAACTGTTGATCCAATCAACAATGGGGAGACTATTCTTTAATAATCACCATAAAAGTGATTTTATATTTGCACTTAATCAAGAATGCAGATGCATGAAGCATCTTGTTTCTGGTCCAATTGCATTGAGCATTTTAGGGCATAAGTACAGCGGGAGTGCCAAAAGTTGGCACGAAGGGACATTTAAGTGCTAAAAGTTACAAAATGTACACTTAAGTGCCACTTTTTAAAAAAAATGGATCACTTAAATGCCAAGTCGCCGGAACCCTGCCGGAAATCCTATGTGGCAATTTTTTATTAATTTTCTTGCCTACGTGGCTCGCCGGAAATTGAATCGGCCAAAAATCAGCCAAAACGACGTCGTTTTTGGCTGACGTGGATTTTAAAAATTATTAATTAAATAATATTAAATAATTACAAAAAATATATATTTTTATAAAATAGATTTTATTAAAAAAAAAAAAGGGGAGGAGGGGATCGGCGAGGGCTAATAAAATCGATTTTAATTTTTTAAAAATCTGACATGGACAATTTTTTTAAAAAAAATTGCCACGTGGATTTTTTATTTTGAAAAAAATGCTCCGTCAGCAAATTAAGTCGCCGGAAAATTGACACGTGGCAATTTGGCCGGAATTTTTCGCCGTTGGCACTTAAGTGATCCATTTTGCTCCGATTTTGGCACTTAAGTATCCCTCCGTGCCAACTTTTGGCACTCCAGAGATCCGTACCTCAGCATTTTAGAATCTCCTACCTTGCAAGTGCTTTCCAACAATAAGTATATACAAAACGGAATGGTAGGTTTCTAAATATTCAATGCATCTGCGTGAATTGCACTTAGCGCATCTTTGACAGATGCAAACAATTCTAATCTGGTCAATCATCAAAGTTTTTAGTTGCATCGACTCGATATTTTGTCAATTGCTCAAGCGTGACCTTTGCAATAAGTGGTTTTGAAAGTTTCCTTATGCTATCCAATTTGCCCTCCTACGAGTTTCAATTGCAAAGATATTGTAATTTTTTCACTTGCTAATGCTTTATAATTCCTTTTTGGATGAATGTTTCTCCAACCTAACGAGTGCCAGTACTGCATATACTTTCAAAGTGTTTCGAGAAATTAAGGTTTTTATCTAAGTTTGGCCCTCAATATATACATTGTGAATTTGTTCAAGTTTTACGAACCATAAACATGAATTTTCCTATTTCTCTTCCTACAAAATGCTGTCCAATAATATTTGATAAGTCCTGATGTACATAAATTTGGTGATTTACATTCATTCATGTGGATTAATCTATCTTTAAAAGTTCAAGTAATGCATGTCTTTTAACAAATAAATATTTGATGAGGAAAATTACCTTTTTCTTTTCTTTTCTTTTTTTATTAGGACGAGAAAAATGATAAAGTTTAGGCTCTGGATAATACTATATTAACATCACCGATTAGGTTAACCCATTAGTTATACGATTACTTTACAAGTGATTTCAATCCATCATGACAACTAGGCCCTAACGCTTTTTGTTGCTAACTTCCTATCTCCAGGTTGAGATGGCATGTTGTTACTTCTAGACTGGCGCGAATAGGAATGATTTGCATGCTCTCCATTCCTTAGGGACACTTATTGTCAGTTGATGGATCCTTCGTGACCTAATTTTAACTTTTGTGTGTGCATCGAGTCAATCGATCTATAATCATGTGTCTATGCTTCATTTACATTCTGCCTATTAGAAACTCATGATAGATGAGCTACTCAAGTATTCCATGGGTTCCGTGGGTTAAGTATATTATCATGATCTGATTTTGGTCATTAGCTTCGTCACGTTTTGGCCCAACAGAAAAAACACATAAGTAAAGGACATAAAAGAAAAGGAATGGCTGCAATCACAAATTGGCTCATAGCAATCTCATGAGTGGTGCTGGTGATCATCATAAAGGACCATTAGCTTTGTCACATTTTTAAGACAATTTGAAAGTAGGATCTATTTTCTCCCTTTACCATATATAGATGGTTTTTTTTTCTGGATTTCGAGCACAGATTATGTAACAATTTCAAATTGACTCTCCAATTGACTGTGGCCACTGGACCCAGTGCTCTTTGTTGATAACTTGTTATGCCCACCTCACAATAGGAGTGTCAATGCAAAAAGGAAATGAAAACTGAAAAAGAAAAATAAGTGCACGTGCCATTGAAAACAAAGAAAGAAAGAAAGACATTGAGATCGCTCTCATCAACAAGTCTGAAATGACCGATTCTGTCTGGGCTTGGGTTGAAAATGTCTTCGGGGGGATCGAGAAACCGGTTGATATATGTCGCTCTTCGTCATTTCCTTCTTATATTACACACTATCACTCTACTAATCAATTTCTTAATTGCAAGTTGTGTTGTTGAAGTTGTGATTTTTTGTTGCCTTGTTTGGTTTGTCTTTGTCCGCTAGTCATTTGCAATTATTTATATGGGGAAGTTGGAAGGAGCCATGTGTTAACTTCTGACCCCATCATTTCTCTCTAATTTTATACTTTTCTCCACTTACCAATTTCTTAATCATAAGTTGTTTGTTGATGAACAATGACCATGGGTATTTGTATTGCATGAGAGAGAGAGAGAGAGAGAGAGAGAGAGATAGATAGAGAGAGAGAGAGAGAGAGAGGACAATGCTGAGGTAGGATTTCTTGAGAACAACACATTGACCTGTTGGCCGCTAAATTGTGTTTGGCTTGTGAAATTGAATATAGCTGCCAGTCCAATAAGTCACGTTTAGTATCTAGGAGCAGTACTGACTATCTAATGCCAGTTTGTCCTAAGCCAGTAGCACTCATTATAAAAATGGCCAACCACGTGATTGCCACTTAGACATATTGGTTTTAATATTCTCGGCAATTATGTGTTTTACAATCTCTCTTTCTCTCTCATCAGCCCATTATAAGAACTCCGCAACGAATCCCTTCATCCTCCAGTCGTTCCAAGTCGAAGCTGAAGGTATTGTCACATCTTCCTCGATTACATTTTCTATTGAATAAATTTCAGCACCCCACTGTTTTCTTCCCCCACAGTCTCCACCTTTTGTTTTTTTGCATTATGCTGATTTATCCGCTTATATTCTAGTGTTATCGTACTGATTTTTGCCGATTGACGTTCATCCATCTTGCACACAAGTCGAAGTGAAGCCAAGAAATCTCAGCTCCTCTTGCGTTACGGTGAAGCCTCCTAAGCATGTGTGTCATTGTATATCTACTTTTCTTGTGCTATTAGGGTTATGTTAATATGTCCACTTATTTTGGGTGTTATCGGGATTGGTTCGGCCTACATTGCTCTTCATCCATCTTGCACACAAGTCGAAGTGAAGTTAAGATATCCAAGTTCCTCTCGCATTACAGTGAAGCCACTCCGGTATGCATATAATTGTATATCTACTTTTACTGTGCCATCAATGCTTGCTTCATTTTCACCCTCTTTGTTTGGTAATTTGGTTCTATTGATTGAAACCTAAAAAACATGAAAAGAAAAAAAAACGGGTGAGATAATTGCGATATAAACTCATTGCACAAGCACCGGTATATGTCTCTCTTAGCTTTATGTAT
Organism: Corymbia calophylla; assembly: GCA_014182845.1. NCBI lineage: Eukaryota > Viridiplantae > Streptophyta > Magnoliopsida > Myrtales > Myrtaceae > Corymbia > Corymbia calophylla. Next base: position 21,478,254 of record CM024694.1, on the reverse strand, counting down.
TTAAAACGGTAGTTGTATGACTTCATGTTTAACCATATTTCTTGTTGCTAGTGTAATTTTTGCCACTTGTAAATAATAGGATGAACTTGGAAAAATAGCAAGTCTCTACTCACAGGCATTTATATAACCCAGCCTATTACAATTAATGAGAGAAAATGGTTGATATTTAGGCTCTGTTCATTTTGCAAAAATGTAGTGTTTTGAAAAATGTTTTCCGGTAAGCCATTTTCTAAGAAAATAATAATATTTTCCCCTATCCGACCGAAATCCGAAAATGACCTAGAAAACATTTTCTACCATGAAGTATGGAAAATCATATTTGATTTTCCTATTTGCATTCCTTTTAATAATTTTTTATCTTTTTTAATTTCTTTTTTAATTGAATTTTAAAAACTTCAAAATTTTAATATTATTTCTTTTTTTCTTCTTTTCGACCAATCATTAGCCACGGCGACTAGCCTTCAGCAAGCGACGAGCTCATGGCCCTTCAATGAGCTTGTCCCTTGCCTATGGTCGATCGTCGGCCGTCGTCATGGTAGGCGACGAGCTGAGGATGAAGAAAATATAAAAAGAAAGAAAATAAAAAATAAAAAAGTAAAAAATTTTATTGTTTAAAATAAAAATAATGAAAAATTCGATTCTTAAAAAAATAAATTCAATTTTTTAAAAATAAAAATAATTGAAATTTTGATTTTAAAAAGAAAGAAAGAATTGGAGGTTAATAGGGGTGTGAGATAAGAGAGAATGAGTATGGAAAATGTTTTCCTCTTGTTGAAAAGTGGAAAACATTTTCCTCCGTTTTGGAAGACTGTTTCTGTTAATGGAAAATATTTTCTCCGACCAATTCTGTGAGACGAAGGCTGGAAAATCCGAAGCGTTTTTTTTTTTTTTTTTTTTTTAAGAAGTTATTTGCCAAAACAAATGAAGCCTTAATTGCGAGTTGTTTGTTGATGAATGTTGAATATGAGTATGCATGCGTACGTGCGTGCCTGTGAGAGAGAGAGAGTCTGAATAATTGCGCTGTCCTATTACTATTAAGATAGATAGAATACTTATATTTAGTAATTAACAATCTAACCAAAGTACTGTTTATGAACCAAACTTATAAAGTTAAAAGTATTGCAAAGTTTAATTCATAATGGTTTAAGAAGAAAATGGGAGAAGCAGTGGCGACAGTAAGAAACAAAAGGTGTGATTAATTGATTTTGTCAATCAATAATGAACATAAAAGATGAAGAAAAAAATAGGAAGAATTGGTGATTGACTTTGCTTCTGATGATAAATCGATATTATGGTAATTTGATAAAAATAATAAGGTATCTGTCAGGCAAAAGAGGAGGCATAAATAGCCCTTTCGTATTTTTAATATGAAATCAAAATATCTATACTTTTATTTGGTCCAATGTTGTCGTTTAATTTAGAATTTCCCACGTAGCCAGTTCAAAAATGTCTTTTAATTTATAGGGGAACAAGGCTTCTATTCTGCTCTAGGAATTGACAGTAATCCTTCATATAAAAAATATCAAGTGGTCCTCAACCTCTACGTCAGCCAGTTTTCATCTCTGAAACGCTGTCACCTACCCAAGCTCATCGTCTTCATCAAGCATCAACCAGGGAAAGAGGAGACAAAACCCTGAATCACCAACCCCCTCGTCGCCTTCCCGCTCCTTCTCGTCCTCCTCCTCCTCCGACTTCGAGTTCACCACTCTCTCCCCCGCTCCCCCTCCACCCTCTGCGTCGCCTACGAGCTCTTCTACAAGGGCCAGCTCCTCCCCATCCGGCTCCCCCTCCATGATGCGTACCCTCCTCGCCTCCTCCTCCACCTCAGACTCCGCCCCCACCTCCTCCCGCAACTCCTACGGCAGCTCCACCACATCCTCTGACCAGATCTGGCGGAAGGACGCCAACGACGGCCACGGACGAGGGTCGGCATCGCTCGCAAGCCGCTCGTCCAGATATGGAGAGCAGCTCGTCACCGGCATTGGCTGCCGATTGGTGGGGCCGGGACGGTGGCGAAGGTCTCCGACTTCTTCATCTTCGGCGACCTTTAATTGCAACCAAACATGAGAAAATCTCTGTTCCCAATTGACGGAGTTTCGAAATTGGACTCGTAGCTAGATGCAGGAGCACGTAATACTTTTCTATTTAAATCCAAGTGGCGGATGGTGCACGCTACAAATATTAAAATGAGTACCAGAAGTCAAATGTTATTTGTCCACTATCATAATAAAAAGTACTTAATTGCTTTCTTGCGAAATCCAGAAAATGAAAGAAATGCTTCAACCTTTAGATTATTGAGAAAAAGTTCTCAATAATTCTAACCGTCAATAATCAAAAGAATCGGTAATATCCATGTAATGTTTCTTCCTAATGTTTTAGATTTAAATTTGGGCACACTTGAACTTCATCTCGAGAAAAGCTTTAAGAGTGTAGAATTGTGACGGTGACTCCAAAATTTGTCGAGCCCTCGAAGAGTCATCCCATTGTCAAAAACAAAAAATTAAAGGAAACGGGGACAAAAAAAAATAGTAATTTAGCCTTCTATCGAACGGGGTTGACCTTGGGTGCGGAATTTTGTAATGTTTCTTCCTGATGTTGATTTACATTGCTCTCGCTTCAGCGCAGCCGAGTCTGTCTCTCTCTCTCTCTCTCTCTCTCTCTCTCTCTCTCTCTCTCTCTCTCGTTTTGTTTCACGGTTCTCATTCTTTTTTTTTTTTTGACTTTGCTCCTCCTTTCTTTTCGTACATCGAGTGATTAGTTATGTTATCTATTCAGTTTCCTTTGGGTCCATTTGTTTAAGCAAAAACAAGGAGACCGAACAAGAGGACAAAAGGTGGGAAGAGAAATATCTAGAAAAGAAGCAAGAAATGGCTGGGAGTTTTTTTACCGCCGTCGCTGTGAACATGGTTTCGAAACTCAGTGAGTACCTATTTGCTCCCATTGGACGTCAATTTGGGTACGTGCTGTGCTACAACAGCTATATCGAAGATCTCAAAAATGAAGTCAAGGAGCTGGAGAGTGCAACGGAAAGGGTGCAGCGCTCTGTCAATGAAGCCGGGTACGATGGAAAACCTATATACACTAATGTTCAGGATTGGCTGGGGAGTGTGACGAAGGAGGCTGAGGGAGCACGAAAGTTGTTAGAACGTGGCAAAAATGCAAAGAACGCTTGCTTCCGTGGGTGGATTCCCAACCCTGTGGTGCGTCATCCAATAGGCAGAAAGGTGAAGAAGACTACTGAAGTCATTCAGGGACTCCATGAGAAAAGCCGAAATAGTGACTTCAAGAAGGTGTACTACGAGAATACTCCACCAGGAATTGTCACTGCCACCACTTCTACTACAAGATCTGTTGACAAGAAAGAAGATGCATTGGCCTCGAGGGCTTTAATCACAGAGGATATAATGAAGGCTATAGCCGATGACAAGGTCCATGTGATTGGGGTGTATGGACCAGGTGGGGTTGGCAAGGCGAAGCTTTTGGAGGACATCAAAAGGCGAGTTGAGAGAGAGAAGTTGTTTGATGAGGTTGCCATGGCAAATGTATCACGCAATCCGGATATAAAAAGAATACAAGGAGAAATTGCTGATGCACTGGGCTTAAAGCCAATTAATGTGGAAACTGATCGTGGGAGAGCAGCTCGTTTGCATGAGAGATTAGAGCGTGATCCTAAGAAACGCATTCTCATTATTTTAGATAATTTGTGGAATAAGTTGGAGTTGAAGGAAGTCGGAATCCCTTGCAGAGATGATAATAATAAAGTAAGAGGTTGTAAGCTATTACTAACGTCTAGAAATCGAGATGTTTTACGCACTCACATGGACTCCGACTGAGAATTTCCACTTAATTTGTTAGAGCACGGAGAAGCCCGAAGACTTTTTGAAAGGATAGTTGGGGATAAAGTTAACGATCCCAAGTTTGAACCTTTGGTAGATGGAGCGATCAGGAATTGCGAAGGCCTTCCACTTATGATAGTTTCATTGGCAACAAGGTTGAAGCACAAAGATTTGGTTGCATGGATGAATGCTTCGACCAATAGAGACCTGTCGAATGTAAAATCACTAGTGGAATTAAGCTACAATGACATAAAAGAAGAAAGGATCAGATCATTGTTCTTGGTTTGCGCTCTAACCGCCGGGAGAATTTCCACGAGAGATTGTCTTGTCTATTGCATGGGTTTGGGTTTGTTTGAAAAATTCAGCGAAACCATCCAAAACGCTAGATGTAGGTTGATTGTTGATCTACATAGCCTGCAGGACTCTTCTTTGTTACTAGATAATGATCATAGGGAACTTTTCAGCATACATGACATATTTGTTGATGTGGCCATCTCTATTGCTTCCACGGAATGGAACGCCTTGGTTGGGAGGAAGGGTCATGGATTTGAAGTAATGACAAAGGATGAGCTTAGAAATTGCATAGTTATATCCCTCCCCTATGTTGCCATTGATGAACTTCCTGCAACATTGGATTGCCCAAACTTAAGGATGCTTCTGATATACGAACACAACGAGTCTCTTGAAATTCCCGAGTCATTTTTTGAGTCTATGGAGAAGCTCCAAGTCTTGGACTTAACTGGCTTAACTATCACCACTCTACCTCCGTCGACTGAATTCCTTCAAAACCTCAAGTCACTATGTCTTGATCACTGCGATCTGAAAGATGTGACTATTTTGCGAAAGCTTAAAGGATTGCAGTTCCTCAGTTTCACTGGATCTACAATCTCTCGACTGCCTAAAGAGATAGGTGAACTAACATAATTGAGATTTTTGGACTTGAAAGGGTGCTTCGGGCTCGAAATTATTGAACCTGGCATGCTCAGATGCTTGGTTAAATTGGAAGAACTGTTTATTGACAGATTTTGTCAATGGGAGGTCGAGGATGAAGCACCGCGAAGCAACGCCAGCTTGTCTGAGTTGAAGAACATGAAAAAGTTGAGAACTTTGTACATTACCATTCCTCATTCTACCAATCTCTCAAGCGACCTGCCATTTGGGAATCTGAACGAGCATAAAATCCGAATTGGGGGCACTAATTTTTGGTGGGGTGAATACAAAGAATCCCGAACTTTAAAGCTCAAGCTAGATTCCGACAATCTTCTCCATGAAGGGTGGATGGAGGAGTGTTTGGGGAGAACACAAGATCTCCGTTTGGATGGCTTGCAAGATGGCAGAGATAGCATTCATGGCTTGTGCAATGAAGGTTTTCAGGAATTGAAACATCTTCATGTAAAAAATAACCAGTCATTTCAATACGTTGTTGACTTCACACAGCGCCTTGCCTTTACGAGATTGGAATCATTAGTTCTCAAGAATTTGAACAACTTGGAGAAGATTTGTCGTGATTATCTTGCCCCAAAATCCTTTGGCGAACTGAAGATTGTGAAAGTAAAAAACTGCAGTGAAATCAAACATTTGTATCCGTTGTCCATGACGAGAATATTCTTGCAGCTAGAAGAGATCGAAATAACCAGCTGCCACTTGATGCAGCAAATTGTTGCAAATGCTGAGGCAGATGAATACAGAGATGAAATAGATGATGACAGCAATGTGAAGTCATGCAAGTTGCGTAGACTGACGTTACAAAACTTGCCAGAGATGAAGAGCTTCTATAAAACCGAGGACCATTCAGTTGTATTCCTGGACGGGCAACAGGTAAATTTCATGCTTTCTGATAGAGTCGTGTTCCCATTCATCCAGACCACCAAACCTTCTCTGACTAATCTTCTGATGCATGAGGTACAACATGGCTATTGCCTTCAATTGAATATGTTAAACATAGAAAAATGCTTGTTCAAGCGTGAGTAGTGAGCTAATTCATGCTTGGAAAGGCTATGAAAGTTGGAAGTTGGAAAGTTTATTTACTCAATTCGCCATACATTTTTAAAAATATGGAAACCCTTTTTTAGATTATCTTTTTGAAATTATGTTCATCATGCGACCCAAAACGCAAAAGCGTGATGCTCAACTAAAATCATTTGTTAAATTAACTCTTTTCTTTGGCCACATGACTAGCTCTCCAAATAAAAATAATAATAAGTATTATTATATTTTGACTTTGATGCCCATATGGTGCTGCTGCGACCAGCTCATGGATCTTATGGCCAATCATGGAACTCAAATTGATGAAACCCCTTTTGACTTTGGTTCGATAAGTCCACCATTCCGCATTGCAGATATACCGGAATTTTAGTCCACTGATGCCCAGGGACAACAAATTTTTCTGACGACTTCATAACTTCATAATTACTTTTTACTTTCAATCTTTTAATAAGGCATTTTTTTGGAACACTTTGAAGAAAAATGCCAGACTCAAATTACACCTTTTAATCAATTAAAAGTATAGTTTTTTATCAATCTGTCAATTACAATCCCTTTAATGTTCATTGTTATGTCTAATGTTGTTCTTTGTCCCTTGTGAACTTAATATGTTGCTCGTTCATGACCATTTGGTAGAATATAATTTAGATGTTTTTTTTTACACTATCATTTGAAATATTATATAAGACCACAATTAATGACTAAAGAGAATTAATTGAGTCTATGCCATTAATTTTTAAAGTTTAGAAAGCACAAAATGTGAGGGTAAATTCGACTACCTCAATAACTTAGGGATTATAACTTCCTCCTCTTGTTATTTGTATAGTACAGTCTCAATACGTAATTGGTAAATGATAAGTCAAGCGTAAAAGCTAATAAAATTTAAAGAAGAAAAAGGTCAAATTCAAGATTCACTACTCGGCCTCTTCTTCCATCATCTTCAAATCTATTATATGGGATCATTTCCTTTATTAGATTTCACACGCGGTGCTTGTTCATAATTTTTAGTTGCAAGCATTGTGAAATTATGTGGGGTTATCCAATCCTCGCAATTAAAGAAAAATCGATGCATATGACTTCATAACATGATTCTCCCTACTTTTGAAGGTTCAATTGCCCTGGTTGGAGTCCTTGACAGTATCTAAACTTCCCAAATTAGAAGAAATATGGAACTCCCAATTTCCTTCAGATGTGACCAACCTAAAATTTCTGACGGTAGAGGATTGCGCATTCCTCTTGAGCATCTTCCCACCAAATTTGGTTATAAAGCTACAAAATTTGGAAGCCATAACTGTTGAAAGATGTCAGTTAATACAGGAAGTATTCAACCTTGAGGGACTAATAGCCAGTGGGGATGTTGAAATTCTATCTCAATTGACCACTTTGACATTGAGTGACTTACCAAGGTTGGGACACATATGGAACGAGAATCCAAGAATAGCATTGTGTTTCAAAAACTTAAGGTCACTGAAGGTGCAAAATTGTGAGAACTTGAGGTTTCTTTTTTCTTCTTCCATGGCTAAAACACTCCAGCAAATAAAAGAAATAGAAATAGCGAGTTGTAAACTATTGGAGGAAATTATAGATGTGCAGGTGCAAGAAGAAGCATTGGAGGAAGGTACATCCATCGGCACTTTAGAGTTCCCTCTATTAACCTCCTTATCTCTAGAGGAATTGCCAAATCTCAAGACATTCTCTTATGGGACGTACCGTGTTCACTGTCCAACCTTAAGAAGATTGAGGATATCTGAATGTCCCAAAATGATGACATTCTCTTCATTTGAAGGAAAGCAACAATCGACGACAGCTGATAGAGATTCACAACAAGTCTTTGGTCTTGTCAACTCTAACTTGCCTTTGCCTACATTCTTCAATCAAAATGTGCGTAAATATCTCAAAATTTTCTATTTTATGTTTATCGTAGAAATTATTCTCGGTAACTATCGTCTTATCACAGATGAAGCATTTGAAAATTCTGTCTGTCAGCATGTCCTATAAAGAGTCTTGATACCCCATGCTTCTGTTGTTTTTCTATGGCAACGGTATAATCTTGGGTAACCAATTTCGTTCCTGAGAATACATCAACGTATTAGAGCATCCAAATCAGGACTTTTAGGAGTCCATAGTCAAGAGACTGACATATTGTGCTATCATTCAGGTTCTTTTTCCGAGCTTGGAGGAGTTGACGCTCTTGTCGTTGTGCCGGGTGAGGAGCATTGGGCACAATGAACTTTCCGAAGAATCATTCTGCAAACTAGCATCCATCACGGTCCAAGATTGCGAAAATTTGTCTCATATTTTTCCATCAACTTTAATAGAGAGGTTCCAGAGCCTAGAAATGATTGAGGTGGTCAAGTGTAACTCTTTGGAAGCATTAATGGAACATGTTGCTGTCAATACTAAGAAAAGTCAAAAACGCCTGGTCTTCTTAGACTTAGAAAACTTAAAGTTGTGGGACTTACCGAGGTTGAATGCGCTTGTGACAAGCAGCACCAAAGCAACGTTGAGTTTTCCTAGTTTAACTTACCTTAGTTTGCGCAGTTGCCACAGTTTGAGATATCTCTTCACGAATAACACATCCAAGACTCTTGATAAACTTGAGATGCTAGATGTTTCTGGTTGCAATAACATGCAAGAAGTCATTGCCATGGAAGAAAGTGAAGAGCGAAAGTTGAAGGCAGTGAAGTTCTCTCATTTACGTACATTGAAGCTTTGTTCCCTTAAGAGCTTGATTAGCTTCAGCTCAGGAACCTGTGCATATGAGTTTCCCTCCCTTAGAAATCTCTCAATTTTGGAGTGCACTGAACTCAAGGCTTTCATATGGAGGCTGCCGACGCCATGTGTGGAAATGATGAATGAGGGATCTACCGGTTTTGATGAAGGTCCACATTATTTATTTGACAAGAAGGTTTTCCTCTTTCCTTCATCTCAATTGTATCGCTGCTCATGTGATTTGCTTTTTTCTTTGTGATGCTCTGGACAAATAAGCAACTTTGCTTCAATGCCAGTCATTGTGACTTAAGCTAGGTGATGCTTCCGCAGGTTGTATTTCCCAAATTAAAGGAGCTACGTCTAACAGGAATTCAATCAAGAGAACTTTGGGAGAATGAGATGCCTAATGAGTACATTTGCCGACTAAAGGTCCTTGAGGTGAAGCAGTGTCCTAACCTTTTGAATATTATTCCTTTGCTCATGTGGAAGAGGTTGCTCCACCGTATGGAGTCCTTGACAGTTGAGGAGTGCCCATGCCTAAGAAACATTTTTACAATGTCTATGACAAAAAGTTTGGTACAACTCGAATATCTTGTTCTAGGTGGCTGTGGAGAGATGGAGTACATTGTTGTTAAAGAAGAAGAGAAACCTGAAGAAACATCTGACATAATTGTAATTCCTCAACTTGTCACTCTGTGTCTTCGCAAAATGATAAAACTCAGAAGTTTTTGCCATGGGAAACATATTTCAGAGTGGCCCTCCTTGGAAAAGTTTGTTGTCGAAGATTGTAAAGCTGTGGAGATAATTCTAGGAGATGCTAGTTGTAGAAGACTAGAGGATGGCATTCCAACGTAGCAACCACTTTTACTGGTCGAAAAGGTTTGTGCACATTCCTCATTGATGGAATATGTAGTTTCTTGTTCCTGATGGTTTGACCTAGACAATGTTGGGGTCTGTGGGGTGACTTTTGCTAACTTATCTTTTTCTTTTACAATTTGTTGACTTTAAATTAATAACAAACACATTAAAGCTAGTTATGTAAAATTAACATACTGACACGTATACCAAAAAATTTTCATGAGTTCCCAAAACTTGATATATTTTTCTTTCATTCTCAAATTTTAGACTAATGTAATATTTCATTAATACCGTGACTGAAATACAAATATCACTGAAAGGCTAAGCTCCAATTAACATCTTTTAACTAATTCTAGAGTCTAGATGACGCTAAAGAGGGCAGCTTAAATTTAGATCTTATTCAATGTAAGATCAAGTGATAATGACATCATGAGTCCTAAAGCTTGTGTTAGTTCAATATTTTAAGTCCTAGAACTTTTTTTTACATGAATTTAAGTCGTAATACTTTTTTGGACTTGTTAAAATAATCCAACAGTAGAAGAACAATGACTATGAAATATAATCCGGTGGGACATCGCAAATCAAGGGGGGATGGGCTAAATAGGGAGCAGCCCTTCCCACCCTTGAGAGCCTACAGCCTTCACCAGGCGAGGGCGGTTGACCCTCGTAGGGCCACTGGCAAGGGCTATGGATGATTAATAGGAAAAATTACATTCCTAAATTTATTAAATTACAGAAGTTGTTTCAATAAATTCATCCAAATTAGTTAGTTCAATTTTATCCCATTCCCTTCACTGTTCTCATCAGCAGGAGTCCTTATTTGACATTTCAAGGTATCGAGAGTATTTACCCGTGCCCTTTTGCACATTAGAGAACAGATTTTGGACCGTTTATGTCTTCCTTACAGTTATTTATTTATTTAATGAATCTATTAAACTATTACCAAAACTATTGAGATCTTCTCTCAGATCCTTGAAAATAAGTTTAATTGCTTCAAGATTATTTAGGATATGATGACCAAAATTACAGCAATCATCGTCATAATCTTGTCAAAACTATTATAGAATCATAATAATCGTAATTGTCAAACCAATCAATGTAATAATCTCAACAACCCCTTACTCTTTTTAAATTTCAATATACCAGATTTAGTAAATATGGAAACAATATTCAAAGGGAACATTATAGCAAACATGGAGTGGCCTAATAAGCAAGCATCGGGGCTGAACTTTTAATGGGCATGATCATATCGGATCAGAAATGCAAGTGTAACAACTAAAATAAGTACCGTAGCATTGGCCTTTGGTCTAGAATCATCGAGCAATCATAAGATGCAGTGAAAACAAAAGTCTAATACCACACATTGTGCAGACTCTTAAAAAAATTGACTTGTTGAAATATCTACTTTAGAGAAAGGCGTTTCGTGTAATTTGACAAAGTAAAATGCATTTATGAACTATAAGAAAAAAGACTTTTTAGCAGCATTTGCATTGTTTAGTATTTTGTGATAAAAACCATTGATTTTATTCAAATGTGGTTACTTAAACATTTGATTTATAAACACATTGAAAATATTGACTTTAGAGTTATCTCAATTTGTTTTTGATATATGGTAATTACTAATGTGATACGTTTTGTATTTTATAGTAAATGAAATTTTATGCATGGGTATTATAGAAGAGTCTAATAGCACATATAAAGATTTTTTAATTAAGACAAAATAATGATTTAATTTTTCAAAATGTAATTGCGCTGTGACATGTGATAGCATAAAAACGTCTATATTAGTTAATTACGCCTTATTTTATATGTTTTATGTTATCAACATAGTTAAGAAGCATCTAGTCTTCTTTTCTTTGTGTTCTTTTAAAAATGTTTATTTTGTGATTTTCCCTGCTCTTGACATTAAAGTTCTTTCTTTTTGGAGGGGGAGATAGAATCGGCTTTAATGAATCATAATGAAAAATAACAGTTTGGGTTTCCTGCTATTGAGTCAATGGAGATCTCGCAGGTTCCTAATGTGGAGAAGAAATCGGCTGATGAGCTTGCTTCAAATGCCTTCAGCAATCTCGAGACGCTAAGGGTGGACTATTGTGAGAAACTTGCATTCATATTTTCATCAAATATTATTTTCGCAGGATTCCGTAACTTGAAGGAATTAACTGTGACTAATTGTGGTTCCTTAGAAGTGGTATTTCAAGTTAAAGAGAAAAACATGAGCAGAGCTTGCACCACAAGCAATTTTAGTTTGACACACTTAAATTTGGAACGACTCCCTAAAATGAAGCACGTGTGGAGTGGACATCCTGGTGGGACTCTTAAATTTGAATGCTTGGAATTCTTGAAGGCTACCGAGTGTGAGAGCCTTCAAAGTTTATTTCCAAGCTCAGTGGCAGAGAGTATGACACAACTTGAACAACTTTTGGTAAGTTCTTGTGGGGTGGAGGAAATCATAGCAAAGGAAGACGGGGTGGACGTGAGTGCAAATGATCTCTTCTTTCCGCAATTGACTAACTTGAGGTTACTTGGGTTGCCCAATCTGAGGAGCTTCTATAGGAATAGCCATACGTCAACATGGCCAATCTTGGAGCAATTGCGAGTGAGACATTGCGGCAAAATGAGGTCATTCTCCTTCGCCGGTTTAATCCAAAGCTGCCACAGTTCTACTACCAATGACCAGCGAGTGCTTTTTTCTTTTGAAAAGGTGCAATCCTTAATGCTAGTTCTCTACCTTTATCTAGTAATTGATAGTTGCACGTCTAATGGCTGGGATTTACCTATTTAATTTATGTTGAGCTTCCTCATCCATCAATTTTTTATTTTTTTTTAAGTTAGTATTATGTTTATATGGCATGTTGCTAGCTTTCTGTCACTCTAAACACGAAACGTTGTTCCATGCTTGTACATCTTGAACATGGTCGGTAACTATCAACTCCTGCTAAGAACTTGCTTTCATGTGTTAGTAACTTATCAACAGATTTTAACTAGTACAAACATTTATTTGTACTTTAAAAATTTCCAACTCTTTCAGTGATCTGCAAACATTAATTCTTGTAGTATACCAAGGCCTTGAAAGTTGCTAGTTGTTATTTGGAATTATCAATCTTAATTTAATTGATTTACCAACATTCATTACATTAAGGTATCAACTAAATTTACTTACTTACCAGCTTTTTATAATCTATCTGCATTTGTCATTGTGATTACCAATGCTTTTAATGTGCTAACTTTTAATTGAAACTACAATTCTTGATGTAACTGATTTACCAGTTTCATCCGATTAACACACCCTCTGACTTTCGTTACCTACAAACTTTTTATCTTGTTTGGTTTTGAAAAGTACAAACAATTTTTTCTACTTTCAAAATGACCAACTTTTTCACAATTCACCAACATTTATTCTTGTGGCTCACCAACGTATTTGAATTTACTTAACTTTTATTCAAAATTACTGAACTTGATTTGATTGGTGTATCAACATCCATCACATTAACATACAAACTAATTTTCACTTGTCGACCTTTTTTTTTTTGGTTAAGTTATTAAAAGTACCAATATTTTTTTATAATTGCAAACTTACAAACTACCTTACTAATTAACTAATATTTATCTATGTGGATAACCAACGCCTTTGAAATATTTTTATTTGATTTTACAAACCTTAATTTGATTGATGTACTAAAATTCGTCAAATAAAGAAACAAACCGGTTATAGTCACTAGCTTTTTATATTGTAGATCTTGAAATTTACTAATATTTTTAAACTTTCCAAATCACCAATTACTTTAATAATCTACCAAAATTTATTTCAACGACTTATTAACGTTTTTAAGATAATAACGTTTATTTGAAATTACAACCTCACTTTGAGTGTGTATTAGTGATATACTAACACGGAATTAGGTTTTGTTGTTAGCAACGCTAAAAACGTCTATTTTTTTGGGGGTTATGTACTTTTGGTTTGTTTCTTAGATGATATGACGTTTCATTGTGCTATTGTAAGGACGACCAACTAGTCTTAATTATTCATTCTTTTTCCATTAAATTTTGGTTGTATAATTATTGCTTTTTCGTCCATTTCCCATCATTCAATATTTTTTCTGCTTTTGCCAACGATTAGTTCAGTTTGAATGCAATCTTACCAAAGTCATAGACTGCAGTTTAAAAAATAAAGTGCGGCATATTAATACAACATCTTACTATTGAAACACATCTACTTACTATACAAGTAACACGATTTGGTAAAACAAAAAAAACTTTTGTTTTAACTTTTTTCCACGAACTCGTTGAAATTCACATATTTTTAGCTTTTGGATTTAATTAGTTGACAATTGAAATAGCTCAAGTATGACTCTTTGTCCAAATTCGCGAAAGATATTTTGATTGAATTGGGCAAACCACTAACAAACAAACATTCCTTATATTGGCTCTTGGGTTATTTTTCTCTTTTTTCATAAAATAAAAGGACATTTTACTCATTGCGCCATGGCTGCGCCAGGTTATTTACTTATGGTAGACTAATTAAAAGGGATTCCCACAGGTTATAACAAACTTGAAGGGATTGACATTGACGAGGGAGGATATTACGATGATGATGCAGCAACATTACATCTTTGGCAATCTCAGAGAGCTAGAGTTGGCATGCTATCATGATGAGAATGTCGCTTTCCCCTCCGACTTCCTTCTCCATAGATTCCCCCATCTAGAAGTGCTTTCTCTATCTTGTAGTTCCTTGGAGGAGATATTTCCAGAAGATGTGTTTGGACATGGGGGAGCAACTCCCTATGGAGAATTAATTGACGTGGAAACTCCTCTCAGGGCACTCAGAAATCTGAAGCGACTTGAGTTGAATAAGCTGTGTAAACTCCAGCGAGTCTGGAAAGATGGCTCCTTGATTGCTGAAATCCTTAAACCAATTGAATCTCTGCTTGTTTCAAAGTGCTCGGGTTTATCGATCATATTTCCATCTTCGATTGCATTCCAGAGATTGACAAAATCAGAAGTAAAGGGTTGCGCTGGTTTGGTTCATATGGGGACTTGCTCAGCAATGCCAAGTCTGGTCCACCTTGCTCAACTCATCCTAAGGGATTGTGGTAAAATGGAAGACGTGGTAACAAATGATGGAAATGGAGCAAAGGAGATCTCTTTCCCCAAGCTAAACGAGTTGATAATTGATGGTTTACCAAGCCTTGAGAGCTTCTCCCCAATAAATTGCACTTTTAGTTTCCCATTATTGTGGCAGATTACCATTAAGCTGTGCCCCAAGATGAATATATTTTGCAACGGTGCCTTAAGTACACCATTATTAGATGAAGTATTCTTCTCTGACGAGGATGACAAAGCATATTGGGAGGGGGAACTTAATACCACAATCAAATCCTTATCGGCGTTAAACAATCCACACTGTATTCAGTAAGTCAGGTAAATTTACATGCCCATTCATGTTTGCTCGAACCTGGTGTCAAAAGGAAGAAACTTGCGTTCTTCTTCGAGTTCTATATTTGCTCATATGAAGTCAGTATTTTCTTTAAAAATGTTTGAATGTTTTTAACAGGATTGTAACGTAGTTCGAATTGTAGGGGCTTTGGGGCACTTATCCACCAATGCATTCTAGCTGTTTGATGAATTGCTTAGCATAACTTCTTTCAACGTAGCTTCAAAGAATGGGGTTTTGTTTCATGGGGCTGCGTGCTTGTCCACTTCTCTGGTTAATCTTGAGAATTGTCATTATTTAGACATGTCTTATTGACGATGTTTGTCTATTTTAGGTGTCATGCTTGCTACTATCAAAGTGGCTGGAAGTTGAAGCAAGGTTTTTGCAACCTGTGCACTTATAGTTTTCCAATTCATGGTGTTGATACATGGCTTCTTTGTGCCGACATGTGATGTTCATAGTAGGCAAGTGCTTCATTTCCTGGTACCAACATAGCATAATGGTTAAGCAAATAATCAATTGAATGTGGATGTGCTTTATCCTTTATCAAATTGTATAGATATTTTGTATCAGTGTTGGCTTTTAGGCAATCTCATTTAGCATCAAGAAATTTGGAGTTGGACTATTTGGATGATGACAACTACAGCCACACATTGACCAAAAAGCGCAAGAAGTCCAAGAATCTAAATAAGCACGTCCTTCAAGTAGCATACCATGGCCTACATGGAGCCATTCCCGCTAGATGTTTTCATCTCCAAGCACTTCGTCTCTGATTCACTCACTCACAGGGTCACGTGCAAGCAGATTGCTATTGCGGGTACCAATTCTAAGAACATCGGAGCTGTTCTCAAGTCCCAATCAGACATGCTGGCATGTTTGGGTGTAGGTAGATTTTGGCAAACCAGGCAAGGCAAGAGTTGATGTGTGTATGGCTTCGTATACTCTAAGAGAGAGGGACAAGTTTGAAGGAAAATTTAGAGCAGTAGTTCTGTCTCTAATTGACAGCGGCATCGTAATTAAAGTTTATCTTGATTGGTTTTCCCTCCTTGAGCATGATCTTATCTATGTGCATAACTCTTAATGGGAATGTACTAGACATTGCTTGGAGAATATGCATGATGTAGTTTGGTCCATCTGCTGGTTAAATATAGATAACAGTTAATGTTTGTTTGACAAAAAGGCTCTGTTGAAACATCTACCTTTTGGATTTTTATATGAGCATTGAGATGGTTATCATTGCTCCGAACATTATGGATGTCCATGCCACAATGATTAGTTCATCCAATCTTCTTTTAGCATATACTATTTTACAAAGTTAGGTCTACAGCTCTTGACAATATGAAGTACAATCATCACATGGATTGGCAAGCAGTATCCTACTCAAATTATCATTACGTAAGTTATTTCTGTTGTCTACTGTTCAACTTGAGCTTTTTTTTCGTGGTTAAATACTGTTCAACTTGAGTTCACAACATATAGATTTACATGGATATTACTTTGCCCATCCTTTTGACTAGATAATGAATAATCAATTGGCCATAGTTTTTGTTTTTTGAGTTTGACTATCTTGGACAAGGAGAGGAAGGTTCATTGAAAGATGAACTCATGTGACCTGGTACTTTTTGAATTTTATAAATAGCTGATTTACTTTGGTGGAAACTAAGAAAAACATTTACAAGTTGTATCTCGTCTATAGCCTATGCATTTTGATCTCAATAGTAGTATCAATCACGCCAACGTGAGTCTCTCTCTCAAGTGCAATGAGTTCAGGGTAAAACATCCTCAGACCGTCAAAGAGGGAGAAAAAGGTGTTGGATCCAGTTTTTTGTAACCTGACCCTTTAATTGTTTCAAACGAATTCCTAAATTTTGTCAAATAGCTCACAAAATTAGAGTACCATATTCATTTCATTTGTGTTGACACATAAATTTTGGTTCGCAGATTAG
The DNA here is from genome assembly GCA_014182845.1 of Corymbia calophylla. Taxonomy (NCBI): domain Eukaryota; kingdom Viridiplantae; phylum Streptophyta; class Magnoliopsida; order Myrtales; family Myrtaceae; genus Corymbia; species Corymbia calophylla. Next base: position 21,461,485 of record CM024694.1, on the reverse strand, counting down.
CCATTCATTTTCCTAAGAAAATTTGGGATCGAATTTGTTGATAACAATATAATTTGACTGCTAAACAAAAATATCGACATGGCATAATTTTACATTTTACATTCTTTATTGCATCTAGACATTAGAAACATTTAGGTTTAGAGAAAATGCATTTGCATTAGCATCGTAAAGAACGATCGAAAGAGGAAATGGTAAAAGATAGGAAAGGAAATGGATTTGGTGGCTCGGTAGAACGCGAAAAAGGAAAAGAAGGTTGTGGGAAGGTCGGGGACGAGGAAAATAAGAACAAAGATGGAAGGGAGGAAGAGATTCGGTGAGGCATTTACTCTCATTCTAAAAGATTGAGAGAAAACCACTAACTCTATACCCATGCATAACCACTCCCATTCACTTTTTGGAGAAATGATTAAAGTTTTAATCTAATATGAGAATAACTATCTGTTATGGATCATAAAAAATCAAATAATAAATAATTTTAAATTATTATGAAATTTATTATTTCAAAAATTCATGACCTACAACAAGCCGTTATTTTAGCAAAATTCCTCGCCCTTTCATATCCCTTCTCTCAGGTAGAACTGAGGAGTGGAGAAGACTCAGGCCAGAAGGAGCAAATATTCCGCCATCCACTATTGTCCCTGGAATCGTCTACGTGAGAACTTATAATCCTTAGTTTGCTTTAATCGCGTTCAACTTGATTGGAGCCCAAAGTTATCTTCTCTAATAATGAAATTGAATGGTAAATATATGTGCTCATGTCCAAACCCATGTTTATCGATTCTATTATATGAAATCTGTCATATTCATGTTGATGTAAAATCTTTTTCTTAGTGAGTCCGAATCTCGAATCGTTGCATACACCTAGAGATGTGACATCCAAAGAAGTTCTCAAAATATTTGGCGGGGCCCATTTTCATCACCATGTGGCTCATAATGAGTTTGTACCACAAAGGCACACTCAAAAGAATTCCGGGCTAACATTAATTGACTAAATTCAGTTTCTATATCATCATCAGCATCAATGGGCATTTTTCATGTCATTTAGCACGTGCGTTCACCGCATCATATAACTTAATGCCACTACTTCACTTCACACGTGCAATTCGCTCTAATGAGATTTTCACGATTCCGCCATTTTCGCTAATTGCTTGCAGTCGTAATTTTTTTACAATACAATAATAATAATAATAATAATAACAATAATTTCCTTAAGAAATGTTAACAAAGTACTTGTCAAGCATATTTAGTCTACAGAGTATATCTATTGCATATAATATGGTGAAAGCAAGGTGTTACATATTGTTCTTGTTTATTGCCCTTAAGAGACTTATTAAGTGATCAATTAAAAAGCCGTGTAAATTTTTAATGTGTCGATTAATCTCTTATTATGAATAATCACTATGTTAAAACATAGTTTGTTTGTAATTAAATAGTACTTATTACTACTTACTCATTTATTGATCATATTTTTAATGGGGCTTTCCTTAACAAGTGCCCTCATAATAACCTAAAATTGAAAAAAAATCAAATTTTCATTGAATTAAATATGTTGAACAAATATTTTGGACATTCGTTAATAATTTTTTTTGAAGATGTATTTATATTTTTTATTATGTGATAACTAAACATACAATTATGAAGACTCCGTCATAGGCCAAAACTGGGGCTAGAGATGTAATTTCAAGGAGAGAATACCTTGCTGTTGATCATTTACTTTCCCACGGTCAATTCAGATTACCCCAAGAAAGTATCACAACAACAAGGGGTGTTTCCACCTGCAAAGACCTCCTGCAGTAGTTTCTCCAGTGAGGACGTGCGGACCCCTAGAGTGTCAAAACTTGACACGGGGGGACACTTAAGTGCTAAAAGTTCGGAAATGTATACTTAAGTGCCAAAATCGGAGTAAAAATGATCAGTTAAATGCCAACAGCGAAAAAATCCAGCCAAACTGCACACGTGTCATTTTTCAGCGATTTTATTTGCTGACGAAGCAATTTTTCTCAAAACAAATATCCACGTGGCAATTTAAAAAAAAAATTGCGCATGTGGCAAAAAAAGTCATACCGAAAAAAAATCTAAAAAATCAAAGTTTAATTAAAAAAAAAAGAAGAAGGGGCAGGGATCGGGTGAGGGCTGTGCAATCCTCATCGCTATTGTCGTCGCTGCCCCACCATCGCTGGGAAGGGCCGACAATGGTGGGGCGAGGGTTGGTCGGGGTCGTCGGGCCCTGGTCAGTGGCTAGCAACCTTGATTGACCTGCGACGAGGGTCATGACCTTCCCCCAAATCCAACGAGAGTCACCAAGTGTTGCCGTTTGGAAGGAGTCACAATTCTTGCTAGTTTCTTATCGGGTTGGGCAATGTGGCCAAGACCACAATTCTAGGGGGCCTAGGCTACACATTCAGCCTAATAAAAACAAGAGTTGATCCATTTAGAATTGCATAAAATTATTACTGAATTGACCAAGTGAATTTGATTTGGTACTTTAAAACGATTATATTGATAAATCTATCGAAACTTATGCTAGAAGCATAATACTTATGGTCCATTTATTTTGCAAAAAATAAATAACTTTAAAAAATATTTTCTTAAAGATGATTACTTATTTTGCTTGAAATAATTAGTTAATGAAAAATATTTTTATAATCAACAACAAGTTATATCTACATATTTCTATGGATAATTAAAATATCTTTCATTTATGTACTTTTGTAAATGACGCAAGAAGTTATTTTTACGAAAAATTTTTTCAAATCATTCATTTTCCGCAAAACATATTCATCCTAAATTTGGTTTTGACACCGTGTAATCTCATGAGACTCTACTCAGGCTGGAACTAATTCCTTCCAAATCTCTTTAGCGTCTCAGGCAGCAACTGTTCATGCAAACTTAGGGAATGGTGTAGAATTAAAAGTAGAACCAAGCGTGAAATGTAAGCTAGGATTTAGTATGGAACCCATGAGTTTTGCAGGGGATTGTGAGCTGGGGGTAGTTTTGAGGAGAAAACAATTTTAGTGAGTCCAGATTTTGAATTTGGGTTTGGGATTACAAGCCCGAAGCAATCCAAAATATAACTAATGAAGCTCAATTAGGGAAACACAATGTCACAAGCACAACTCTTTTAAGTTATACCGATTTTGTATCACCGTGAGTCCTTTGTACAACAATAGAAAAAAAATCGTTAGCATACACCGGTGTTACTAGTGATATTTGATATTTATAGAAGATGAAGATATTGACACCTAAATTTTCGCTAAATATTTAGGTGTACGCTACATAGAAAATTAGGAGCCAATTTGGTCCTAACAAAAAGGATTTTCACATCACATAGGTATTAATAGTATCTACATCAACTAAGTTTTATTTTTAATTATTTTTTCCCTTATTTTATTGCATTTTGGATAAATAGAAATTTATAAAAATATTCAAGAAAAAAGAGAGCCCGCCGGACTGAGATCCGTCGTGGTCTGGCTCAAGTGATCTCAGCCCCACTGGCTCGTCTCTGGTCTTGGCCGATCGATTGTTGCAAACTGGTGTTCGAATCTCAGACCGGAATGAGCCGATGCTGTCCCCTCAGCTGCTGCACGCCATGGGTTTGACAAAATTTCTTTGAGACGATTCCATGAAAATGGCCACCGTTTCTTTACCTTACCCGAAGTTCATGTACCGTTATTTTGATCATTAGCTGCCGAGTTCGTCTTGCGTGAAGCATTATCTCATCGATCGTGGCCGTCGTGGTCGTTCCTTTTGCCTATCTCCCATGCTTGTTGTCTCGATAGAGTTTATTCGTTGATGGCCGGCGACAAGCTCTCCGGGGATCGACGACTTTCGCGGTTAATCGCCAAGAGGGGCAAGTTGGTCCCTTTTTAGGCTGGGCTGAAATGGGAAATAGGGAGTAAGTGGGCTTGGCGAGTTTTGTGAATTGGTTTGGGTTTGGTCCAATAGGTCTAGGTTTTAGTTTGGGCTGGCTTAGTTTGATTCTCGTGTGGGGGTTGCTCTGCTTCGGGCTGGGCCTTTTATATTTCTTTTCACAGATGGGCTTTTATTTTGTGGGGACGGACTGGGCTTGCGTATCAAGCCCAGTCCGGCCGCTGTTTTGGCGACCCGGGTCGGTTCCGACCAGGGTCCCTTTTTATAATATAATATTGTTATTTTAATTATAAATTTTTTTAATAAAATATAAAAAGTAAGAAAAATCCCAAAAAATTTAAATTTCTTCCAAAAAAATCAGAAAAAGCTTTAAAACGATCTTTGAGTGGTTTTTCCTTAAACTATGTGAAAATCCTTAAAAGAAAACAAAAAGAAATTGTTGTCAAATTCTTGAAAGCAAATATGGGTTTGCTGTTTGTCAATTTCCTTTATTCTAATTGCGCCCTCATGATGCAGGGTTTGCTTTTTCCTTAGCTTGTTAGGAATTGAATCTTAGGACTCATGATTGCTATAAATTGATTCATAAATGCTTTACTTGACTTTTAAACAAGATTATGATTAGAAAAGCATTAGTTGATTAATTAGTGTAATCATGTCCCCTATCTTAATTTCTCTAGCCGCATAGGAGTAAAGTATATCTCCCATATTGTGTTTCTAATTGACATATCACAAATCGATTAGCAGCAACTCCTAAATGAAAATGATTTCTAAGTTAAAAATTCGGATCATAAGTCGCAAATTGATAGGCTTAAACGAGCCCATGCTAAGCCTAGACTTAGTAAGCCATTAACCAATAGAGGTGTTATGCAAATAGGAATTCCTATCAATGGGCGAGGTAAATAACATGAGAGGAATCAACAAATCTGTAACCTAGTAATAGACAACAATTGAGATAGCAATTTAAAGCTTTAAAGCTTTCGGTAGAAGGCAATACAGGACAATTGTATAAATCTCCAAGCTCTCACACACGCACCAAGCTTCATATAGTGCAATGTGGTTGTCGTTGTTGCTGTGAATTCTCCTGCGGAGCATGAAATCATCAGCTTAAAAGGAATCCCCAACTTGTTAGACAAGAGAGAAGTTCGATTGGCGGTGGTGATGCGTGTCGATGCTCTGCTCTGCTGCATCCTAGGCTGCTTTGGTCGGCGACGGAAATCTGATGGAGGCTGTTACTGATTGGAGATGGAGCACGATTATCACCACCGCTAATCTTTCTCAGGCAGCTATGTCAAAACGCACTCACAACCAAGGAAAATTTGTGCAGAAAAGAGATTCTACCTGAGACTACTTGCACACCACGTAGGCAACATCCAAGAAACCACCGGACATCTCTTCCTCTTGTGTCCCTGGACAAAGCAAAATTTGGGAAAACTCATCAATCAGTATCAGAATCGACATTCACTAACTGACCAGGTTTTGAGGCATGGCTAGCGAATTTTAAACGCACCTTGGTCTCGTTCGAACTCCTCTCTTCGTTACTCTAGCAGATCTGGAAAAGCCTGCAACAATTTTGTGTTCAGAGCTCAAAATCCGTGTCCCCATTTCATCATCGCTAGGTTGTTTGACGGTAACTTCATCGAGGACTTAAAAGAAGAGGCGATTTTACCCCCAATTTGGACAGCGCCAGCTCCTGGCATGCTAAAAAATCAACCCCAATGGTTCATTCATCCCAGAAACAGGGGAAGGCGCCATAGCTGCTGTGTGCAGTGACTGCCACAGAACATTGATCCGATGGTCGTGCCTGCTCGGTGACCATCTTCTCGGCGATTCAAAGCTGAAGCAACGGGGATTTTGAAAGCCCCAAAATACTTTGTAAGCCTCGGCGAAGTGAAGCTACGTAAACTGAAGTAGGAAGTTGAGACAGATCAATCTAATGTGGTAGCTGCGAGCGAATCAAGCAAGTTGGGAAGTACCTGCTCTTATCACCGAAGTTCAAGTCTATCATCCCACGCCAAGCCTTTCGAATTTGCTCCGTGTTCTGAAGCAAATTTTATGTATTCTCGAATTGCTTCTTATTGAAAATTTCATTAATTTCATCTAGGATTGTATCTGCATCGAAAATTACACTTGGAATTGCATTTAAGTGAATAAAAGCAAATTGCATTACATTTAAATAGCATCAATTAGATTCTTATTTCCATATATCATAGTTCAATTTAGGGAAATAATTCATTTAATATTCATATAGTACCTTGCGTTTTCATATTTGTTTCTTTTTAAGTGGTGGTTCATTTTGGAGAGTTTATATTGAGTTTTCATTTATAGCACACAACAGTCCTATCCTGAGCTTTAGTAAAAAGGTTTTATAAAATTTTACCCCACATAGCTTGGGTTCTTTATTTTTCTGTACCTTTTATTTATTAGTATGGTTAATATTTATTATTGCTTGCTTGTTTATTTGTTACTGCTCGAGCACTATGCATTAACATCTTTCCCATATTAGAGGATTTAGGAAAACAAAAATTGAAGAGACCGCGTGTAAACTTTTCTTATGAAACGTGCTGAAATGACATTAAATAAATTTAGTGTACTCAAGTTCTAGGACACATGAGTCTTTGGTTTGTAGGCTCTCTCATCTCAACCAAGTTTCTAATTAGCTTATAATAGGTTAATAGCGACTCTTTAGCATGATCTTGAATGAATGATTAATAGAAAAAACTAAGCTACGATTTATAGGACTTGAAAGAGCACGTGCTAAGCGTAGGCGCTATCTACTGAGAAGAACCATTCTCTGTTTAGCAATCTATCAAATTTCCTTGAACGTATATAATATCACCCTCTGGAAGATCACGACAATCTGTGCTTAAAAATACTATATGTTTCTAAACTAGTCGAATGTCCGTGCATTGCGCGAGAAAAAACTCCAAAATTTAATATAATTAATGCATGGCAAGATATGCAGTACAACGTTATCAATAAATATTTCAAAAAAAATCTTTAAAAAAATTGGAAGCAAATGAGCACAAACGATGAGATGGTATGAATCACCTAAGAACACCGAGTATTGCTGCCACATATTGCCGTTGTGCAGCGCCTAATGTTCCTTGCTCGATGCTAAGACCATGCATTGGCTATAACACAACATCATCCTCGTTGACTTAAAAATACGAAATCAAAATTCGATACAAAAAACTTAATCCCATTCCCCCAGAATGAGGATAATCACATGAGCTGCACGTCCTCGTGTCTCTAAAGCAACAATTTAAGCAAAATTTTAAAGTCTATGATACTTGCGTCATCATTATTATTTAGGACAGTCCAAATGTTGTTGTAGAAATACAATTCAAGTGAAGGTGCAACAGGAAACAAACATCAAACAGAGATGAGAGGAAGCGAGTATGCTACTGATCAAACCGATACACTCTTCTACCACCTCTTGAAGAAATGTATTACCAAGCAGGGATATGCTAATAGGCCTTTGGGAAGAGAATTTTTATAAAGAATAGATTGGGTAGATTTTCAATTGTGATTTTCCTGTACCTTATTTTTTTTATGAGTACTGCCCACTGAAGAAGTAATTTACTGCGTATGACTTATGTTTAGGGTCTATTATAATCAATGCTTTTTTCTTGTGATTTAAGATCTCACCGAAAATTTAACGTCATTCTAATATCACTATGGACTTTTCTAAGTATTTGCTTATCAACTATATGCATTCATTTTTTTTTCCTGATAATTCATGGGCATGATCATACAAAGCCAGTTATATAGGCACCTAGAGAACACATTGCAAGCCCCATCAACAATTAAGTTTTAGCCATTTAGTCTATGCATGTATGGCCGAGACTTAGTACAGTTCGCATGTAGTTGGTGGTATTTAAGTAGGTGATTTTAGTTACTGATTTGGAAATCTTGCAACACCCCATTTATATGTGCCAACTCTGGAGGGTTATAGATGGAGAAAAAAGGTCAACAAACCGAGTATAAGGTATTTCCCTCTTTGATTGATAGTGGCATCGATATTAAAGTGTATCTTGACTGATTTTCTCTCTTAGCATGATCTTGTTTATGTGCATGCCTCCTTCCTAACTTGATAATGAATAATCAATTTCTTGATCTCGCATTATTATTGCTGTTTTGACTTTCTTTTTGTTCTATTTTCTGAATTTGACCATCTTGGACAAAAGGAGTAAGGCTCGAAAAATGAGTTCATATGATCTACAACTTTTTTCGATATTGAATGGAAATCATTCCCGAGCGAAGAACTCTATCTTTCATCCTCTCGACACACTTCTAGTGGCAAACTTTTGATCTCTTTCGAAAGAAGGCTGGTTCCGAAAGTACCATTCATCGAACCCAACTAGTAGAGGAACCGACTCGACCTCTTCTTTTCTTTGTGTAGTTATTCCAGGTTTGATGGATTCCCCTCTTCCTAGCCATGTATTCGATCGGAATACTCTGAGGAAAGACACGATTCCAGTGAAAAATAATTTAGGTGTTGACTATTTAGGACGGAATCGAATGGATTTAGGAGAAAGGTTGGATTTTGAGGAAGGTTGAAGTGAAAAGGAAGTCATCTTTGGCTTTGATTTGAAGAAATTTTTGAAGATTAAATGAGCGGGTGATGCAGATTTGAGTGAGTCAAGGTTAGAGGTGAGCGAGAGTCGTGGATTCAGAGAGACAAATCATGGTTTTACAAAAGCAAAGCTGCCATCTTCAGCTATCCGAATAGAGGCTTGGAATAAGTCTGTTTCTCTCTCTTTCTTTTTTTATTTTTTTTTTATTTTTATATAATACATAAAGAGTATGCAGCGAATAAAAATTAACCATAAATAATTCAAATTCAAATTTTTTATTTTACCCAAGGGCTTAATAAAGCTATCCACTATTTAACTACTGGTGTCCACAAACTCAACCACGAGACGTCATTTTGCTTAATGCTAGATGGTTGAATTGGAATTTTACCACAAGCTAGTAGCACTAATGTTTATTAAACCTAATGGGAACATTTTCTCACAATTATTCCATAATCACACAATTGATGTTTTAACCATGAAGCTCAAGCACAATAATTGCCCATAGCAATATATTCAGTTTCCGTTGTGGATATAGCAATTGAAATTTTTTGGGATTTGCATACTAAAAATCCTAAAACTTGTCGAACAAAGGCGCAATCAATTTTTGAAATTTGCAAAATACACAATCAAGTCTCATGATTTTTGGCAGCAATTTGCATTTTTTTTTTTTGAAAAGAAGAAGAAGAAGGGGATATAAAAATCAAATTAAAAAAAAAACAGAAAAAAAAGTGCTCAGATTGCTCTGGTCCGTCATCATGCCTCAACCCACCGGACCAAGATCATTCAAGTTCGAGTTTCAATTCAATTTCACGAGGAATTCGTCCGGCAAGCTTCTGATAAAAATCTGCGCTGCTCAGATCATCTTTCTCGGCTGTTTTATGCCTGCGACTGATCGCTCGCGAAATGCAGTCGAAGCTAGACCGCCGTGCTCCAGGTCTATCACCACCGGTACTGGTCCTTTTCGCCGGAGAGGAAGTCGAGCGAAAAATGATTTCTGCTCCCTCTTGGACCCTTCTTCATTGAAGAATTGAGACTCCAAAAATGAGAATACTCTTCTGGATACTTGATTGAACCTACGACTCCAACTCCAGTCCAATCTTCCACCGCCGCAAACATTCGAATCCCCCTTGACCGTGGTGCCTCCACCTCTGGTTGCTTTGAGCTTAGCCAGGCCGGAGAGGTGAAACGAAGTATTGACAGAAAGATGTCGAAGTCGTGGCTGAACGAAGCCGCTCCTGAGCTTCACTGATCGCATCTCCCTGTTCTGCTCTGTCTTTTGTTCGGAGATCTCGAAGTGCCTTGGACTCACCTAATCCTCCTTTGCCCAGTCTGATCATCATCGGCGACACGTCCGGGACTCCTTGTAAGATCAACAGCTGATCGCGACTGCAATCGCACATCATTGATTGAGGTTCTATTAAGGATTTGAGCTTGCTCCGACGTTGTTGCGATGATCTAAAAATGAACTCTTGATTCATATTCGCGTACAAGCTCCTTGATCGAAATGCATATCACGTGTTTGATGAAATGCTCGAACGGATCCAGATGTCTTTCTTTTAAACCATTTCTTATAGTCATGTAGATATCAACGACAGTTAATATCCTTAAATGCTCCTGAGAATCAATGAAGAAAATATTATCCAAGATCGATCGTTGAAGGATAATCAGAGTCCCATCCTCATAACACTTGACAGAATTCAGATAAATTTCCTCAATTAGACGTAGATATTCAATCCACCCCAACCGTTTAAACCATCGCCTAAATGGAAAATCTTTCCCGTGTGAAGAACTCGAAGTCTATCTTGTGGCCTTCTAACACCCTTCTAGTAGAAAAATGTCGACATCTATCAAAGGAAGCTTGGTTCCGAAGGTACTGTCCATCAAGCCCAACTTGTAGAGGAACCAACTCGACCTCTCCTTTTCTCTGTGTTGCTGTTCCCGGGTTCGATGGATTCGCCTCTTCCTAGCCATGTACTCGACGGCGTACTCAGAGAAGAGACGATTCTGGTGAAAAAAAAGGTGGGTGTTGACTGTTCAGGACCGAATTGAATGGATTTAGGAGAAAGGTTAGATTTTGAGGAAGATTAAAGTGAAAAGGAAGCAATTTTTCGGCTTTGATTCAAAGAAATTTTTGAATATTAAATGGAGCGGGTGATGAAGATTTGAGTGAGTGAAGGTTCGAGGTGAGTGAGATTCGTGGAATTAGAACGACAGATCATGGTTTTACAAAAGCAATACTTGAACAGAGACTTGGAAGAAGCCTGTGGCTTCTGGCTATTTGCTGGATTTCTACGTCCACCAGTCCGAGTCGGGCCTGCTTTTCCTTTCATTTTTTTTTTGGTAAGGTAAGTAGTATTGACTTTTAACCAATAAGAGTGTACAAGGGGGAAACATGGCACCGACATGCACTCGTCAAAGACAACACGTCAGTGGAGTGGATGGGTGCCACGTTCACAAAATACAACAAAGGGGTAAATACAAGACGTGATCCTAGAAGGAGTAAATCAGTTAAGCAACCCTCAGTTGCCGCCAAAAATAGATGCGTTTAGGCCCCAAGACCGCTGCAAACGTCGATTACAGGAATTGTCCTGGACTGCTTTGTAAGAGGATGCTTTATCCTTGACCGCCTTTATCATGTGCCGCTTCATCGCCGGGATGAATAGATTGGAAGCTTGGAATAGTATATTGTTCCTAGACTTCCAAATGACATAACAGAGTGTACCAAAAGAATAGCGGGAAATATCACCATGGAAGTCCTTACCAGACAATGCCCTTGTAGCACAACATAGGTTTTCCTTCCAGGAATGGTTGGACCAAGCAAGGTTGCATTTGGCAGCCCAAAAAGTTAACAAAATATTCGAAACTTGACAGTCAAAGAACAAGTGATCGTGGGAATCAGGGACAGAGTTACAAAATGCACAGGTTGTGGAATTGATACGACCATAGGCCATCAGCGATATCTGTGTAGGAAGTCGGAGCTTGGCAGCCAGCCATAATATGAACTGGTGGCGTGGGACTAAGGATTTGTTCCAGACAAGTGTAGCCCATGACACCGCAGTAGATGTCCGACGGATAGAAGCCCAGGCTGAGGCAATAGAAAATTTCCCAGAGGGGTCGAAAACCCACTTGAGTTTGTCCTAGTTCGAAGAGATAGGGGGGATTGCTATGCCCCACGAGGACAAGTCTTGCCTAATGGAGAGGCCCGCTGGAGAGAACAGATCAACGAATTTGGATTCTCTTGTAAGGTCAGAACGATAAATATCAGCATCCGAATATAGCAGATTTAGAGGCCCCGTATCTAGCCAGGTGTCGAACCAAAGAGAAACCGATTCTTCGTTCCCTATGTGCCAAGAGAAGTGGGGACGAGCTTCAATTCTCAAGGCTAGGATTTTACGCCAGGCCCACGATCAAAAGGTTGGGACCGAGGTGATCCAGAAATTCTTCAGTTTAAGGTAGTTTGCATGAATCCATTTGCACCATAGGGACTCTTTATCCGTGAAAAGGAGCCATATGTGTTTGAACTCGCCGCTCTATTGTTGTCCCTAATCCTGCGGATCCCCAGTCCGCCTTCCCTAATAGGAAGACACACATCTTCCCAAGAGACCTTGGCCCCCCCGGACCTAAAGTAGGGCCTTTCCATAAAAATTGTCTACATATTTGCTCTATACGGTCAACTACTGAGGAAGGCAGCCAAAATATTGAAGCCCAGTAGACTTGGATTGCATGCGGGCCGAGTCTTAATTAGGAGTAATCTACCCGCAAATGAAAGGAACCGATGGGTCCATGATTGAACTCTAGCAGTGAGGAGACTTACTAGGGCTTGGCAGTCCACTTTACTAAGGCGAGTAGTTATTATGGGAACCCCCAAATAACGAATCAGGAGGGAGCCTAAGTTGAAGCCGAGGGTCTGGGAGATCTGGTCTCTGACATGTAGTGTGCCTCCTAAGATAAATAGTTCACTTTTATCCGCATTAGGAAGAAGACCGCTCCACATTGAGAAGGTATCAAGGCCTTCTTTCATTTTTATTTTTTAATAATAGATAAACCAAAAAAAGGAAAAATTGACCTAAATCATTCAAAATTCGTCATTTTTTATTTTACCCAAGGGCTTGATAAAACTATCCGCTATTTAACTACTGGTGTCTACAAACTCAACCACGAGATATCATCATGCTTAACGCGAGATTGTCGAATTGGATTTTTACATAAGCTAATAGCACTACTGTTTGTCAAACCCAATGGGAACATTTTCTCACTATTATTTCCATAATCACACAATTGACATTGTAGCCACGATGCTTGAGCACACGAATTGTCCATAGTAATATATTTGGTTTCCGTCATCAATAGCAATTGAAATTTTTTGGGATTTGCATACTAAAAATCCTAAAACTTGTAATTCCTAAAATTTTCAAAAGGCGCAGTTAAATCTTATGATTTTTGGAGGCAAATTGCATTTTTTTGTGGAAAGAAGAAGAAGAAGAAGGGGATATAAAAATCAAATGAAAAAAGAAAAAGAATAAAAAGGTGCTCAGATTGCGCTGGTCCATCATCATACCTCAACCCACCAGACCAAGATCATTCAAGTTCGAACGTCAATTCTATTTCACGAGGGATTCGTCCAGCGAGCTTCTGAAAAATTCTGCGCTTCTCGGATCATCCTTCTTGGCTGTTCTATTCCAGCGACCGGTCGCTCCCGAAATCCAGTCGAAGCTACACCACCGCGCCCCAGGTCCATCACCACCACTACCAGTCCTTTTCGCCGGAGAGTAAGTCCAGCGAAAAGAGATTTCTGCTCCCTCTCGGACCTTTCTTCATTTAAGCATCGAGACTCCAAGATGAGAATACTCTTCTGGATACTTGATTGATCCTGCGACGTCGGCTCCAGTCCAATCTTCGACCGCCGCTAACATTTGAATCTCCGTCGACCGGGGCGCCTCCACCCCTGCTTGCTTTGAGCTTAGCCAGGCCGGGGAGATGAAACGAAGTATAGACGGAAATATGCTGAAGTCGCAGGCTATCGAAGCTGCTCCTGAGCTTTACTGATCGCATCTCCCTGTTCTGCTCTGTTTTTTGTTCGGAGATCTCAAAGTGCCTTGCACTCGCTTAATCCTTCTCTGTCATTTCCGATCATCATCGGTGACACGCCCAGGACTCCTTGTAAGTTCAATAGCTGATCGCAACTGCGATCGCATCATCATCAAGGTGAAATTGTTACTGTTTGTGTGAAAATCGGCCACGACTGAGGTTCTATTAAGGATTTGAGCATGCTCCGGTGTTGTTTTGATGATCTAAAAGTGAATCGTTGATTCATATTCGCGTACAAACTCCTTGATCGAAATGCATATCGCATGTTTGATGAAATGCTTGAACCAGATCCGGATGTGTTTCTATTAAATCATTAAGCCGAAAGTCGTAATGCATTAACTCAACTCATTCTTGACTTATTGAAGTCTTGGTGTGACCGATTTAATCGGAATACGATGCTCATTTGTTATTGAATTGGTGTTATGATTCTCACGTTGGAAATTGCTGCCTTGATTTCTCTGGTTTGAGTTGAGTCTTCCATGCGAATGGAGTTGAGTGTTGAAATCGCTGCTTGTATGCTCAGATTTCTGTGATATTTCATTTTCCCTTATCCATTGTCAGTATTACGCTGGCATGTCATCGCTGTGTATGTGGTGTGGCCGGCGAACGATGGTGGCGGCCTCAATCTTTGCACCAATGATCGAGCGAGAGCTTGTCTCTCAAAATAGAAGCTCGGAGAAGCTCGTTGACTGCGCTTGACAATGCCACAATTATAACTATAGACTCTCTATCCTTCTCTCTGCATTTCGTCGTCTTCATTGCGTGTGCTTCTCCTTTGCTGTCCATCATACACATCTTTGTTATTGCTCTGTTTCGAGGCCCTGTGAGCACGAAGACGAGGGTGTACAGCAGCAACTGGCGCTCTTTCTACATCCGCATTGCGCTCAGCTTGAAAGGTTTGAGTACGGGTGATATTCATGTAAATTTGATAAGGAAAGATCAACTCGGTACAAGTGAATCCTCCTTTGCTAATTATCTCTGTTTTTGGTTTTCCCTTGCTATCCTGAATTGGAATTATGGTGTGATCGTGCTCGGCAAGCTTGAGGTCTTTAATATTTTAATTCCCAAAAAAAAAAAAAAAAAAAACATTGTAGCAGCTGCAGTTCTTTGGGAAATTATTGATTGCTTTAGGGAAATTGGGTGAGCAAAATTAAAATTTATGTTGCAGACTTGGATATTCAGCCAATCTTAACCTATTATCTTGCAATTACTTAACTTGGATTCCAGACGGGATCCGATATTCTATGATCCTTTCAAACCTGCACAAATTTACAGAAAACACATTCAAATGATTTGTAGCGGTTACAATATACAAAAGTGGGTTGTAGAATCATCCAAATTAATTTAAAGTCAACAATCTATCGTTTTTTGTGATGACAAAATCACTTTTAAAACCTCAAGTTAGACAACCCCCTCAACATACCACAAGGAAAATAAATCAAGTGAATACATCTCATATAATATAAAAATCATACCGTTTTCCCCTTTTTCATAACATCAAAAAGGGCTTAAGGTGAAATATATCATCAAATACACAGTAATCATTTGTATATCAAAGATATTCATAATGCGTCAATTCAACACAAGGTATACAACCATTAAGTGTGACATAAACATAGAGCAAGTTCATCATAAACTTAAAGCACGTTCAACATAAAACAACTTCAACATTAATTAAAAATCAATCTTAATACGAGTTGAAAACGAAGGAGGAAACGGAGGCTATTGGGGAAATAAGTGAGGATAATGAAGAAAGTATTTGGCGAATCGAGGGACTGATGTCCTGCCGAATTTGGTGAAAAGCTTCTAGCATTTCATCTCTCACCATAGGGATTCTCCCCCAAAGCAAACTTAGATCAGTTAGAAAGCGCCTCAATTGACGGCTACTTCAGTGGCTCTTGGAAACCATCCATGGTGTCGTTACCCTTCAGATTAGGGTTGGCCATCCCATCCATTTTCTCTTTATCGAAACTCTTTGTCATCTCTAGATGTCCAGACTTTTCAGTGTGGACTCTCCAACGTATTGACCATCAGATAAAGCCTGAGGAGTTTTCCTAGCGAGATCACCATCAAAGTCCTTGAAGGTACGAGTAAGAGCCATCCCATCCAATAAGTCATTTCCTTTCGAAACAATGAATTTAACCATACTGTAAAGTATTAAGTTACTCAGAGATACCTCAAACCCATTCTTGATCTTGGACATCAACTTAAGTCGGTCCTCATGGACATCAATTTGAAGAAATGGGAAGCAAGCTATATATCACATCATACAAAGATATGATTAATGTTGCATAATAAGTTTCATATTCATGAATCTTTGGTTTGTAGGCTCTCACATCTTTCCCCAATTTCTAAGTAGCCCATAAAATGCTAGTGGCAACTCGTCAGTCTAAATTTAAATGGATAATCAATTGGAAAAATTAAATTGCGGCTGATAAGACTTTGGAGGATCAATGTTAGCCATGGGCTCCACTTACCAAGAGGAATCGCGATAGTTTGCACTTAAAGTATTCTTTGTGCTAGTTAAATGTCCACTTCTTTCGGGAGAAAGAACTCCAAAATATAACACAATCAATGTATGACAAGATTTGATCCCAAAAAAAAATGTATGACAAGATTTAATAAATATTTCAAGAAATTCTAAAAAAATTGGAAGTAAAATGAACACAAAAGGATGAGATGATGTATCACTGGAGAACGCCGATGATTGCTGCCACATATTGCCATAATATAACACCTAATGGTCCTTCTCTTGATGCTATGACCGTGCATTGGCTACAACACTAAAATATACTGATGAAATTTATTCTGGCAATGAACATAGCTAATGTAGAGATAGTGATTGTGGAGCGTGCCATCATCTTCCTCGTTGGCCTAAAAATACGAGATCAAAATTCAATGCAAAAATCTTAATCTATTCCGCAAATTGAAGACAATAATCACCTAATTTGCATGTCCTCATGTCTCTATAGCAACAATTTAAGCAATTTTTTTTTTAATCTACACTACTTACGTTCTCATTATATTTAGGACAGTCCAAATAGGTCTAGTAGAATACCATTCAAAAGAAGATGCGAGTGGAAACAAACCTCTAAAGGAGATGAGAGGGAGAGAGCATGCTACGATCAAACTAATACACTCCTATACAACCTCTTCAAAAAATTTATAACCAAATGCTTTAACACGGATAAATTTCAAGCACGAGATTTGCTAATAGACCCTTGGGTAGAGAATTTATATAAAGAATAGATATGGTAGATTTTCAATTGTGATTTTCTTGTACCTTTTTAACAAGTACTGCTCACAGAAGAAGTAATTTACCGCCTACCACTTATGTTCAGGTCTGTTATAGTCAAAGCTTTTTTCTCATGATTTAGGCTCTTGATGAAAAATTAAGATCAGTCTAATATCACTATGGACTTTTCTAAATATTGGCTATGCATTCATCTTTTTTCCTGAAAAATTGTGGGCATGAGCGTAAAGAGCCAGTTAATAGGCACCTATAAAACACATTGCAAACCCCATCGATAGTTGAGTTTACGGAGTTTAGCCTATGCATGTAGGGCAATGACTTAGTGTAGTTGGTGGTATTTGAACATCTGATTTCAGTTCCCAGTCTGGAAGTTTCGTAATACTCTGATCAAATGCGCCAACTCTGAATATATATATATATATAAAAGAAGAAGATGGAGATAAGAGAAAAAAGGTTAACAAACTGAGTATTAACATCTTTTTTTTTCATTTTAAAGGTTCTATTTCACAATTGACGGAAGACTTCAGGCATACTACTTTGATTCTTAATGTGAACGTAAGTAAAATCATGGACATCGTCACCAATCAAGACTAGGTTGGAACTATTCAAATATAGTTGACTAAATTGAATTCTTATCCTCATAAATGGAAGTGATAATTTTAGATAATCCTCCTCTGTCTTCTGCTACATATGACCCAGATCAAAATTTACAAGTTGTGTACATCGGGCTCGGCCCAAAACCTAATAAGTCCACGGGTTGTGTCTTAGTCTGAGTCCAAATTAGGCTCTAACTACAGCAGGACTAAAATGGCCCAAAACAAGGCATTATTTATAATAGTTCCATGTCTTGCTGCGTTTGAGATGAGGGGGTTGAGGAAACTTAAGGAAGAAAATGTCAACATTTCACCTTTTCTTCTCAACGAAATTTTAAAGTTTTCTGCATTTTCCACCCAAACCTTCATTTTCTCCATTTTCTTGCGTTGCCAAACATTAAACAAGTGACTCTACTATCACTAATAAACGGAGGCTACCCATTGCTAATTGATACATGACCTAATCTTTTGAGTATCATAAAAAACTTCTTTTTGTCCAAAAATGTCGGAGTACATTTTTTTCACATGTGCACTCAATGAAGGAACTCATCAAATTGCGCTTACTAATGCCCTAAAAAGAAAAGCAAAATCTTCAGCGGGTCATAGATTGGTCTGTATTGTTGACTTTCAAGCGTTTTTATTTTAAATTTCTTGGACTTAAAAAAAGTAACCACACCCAGCATCAAATGGTTCTAGTGAAATGCATTTATAGTGAAATGGCCAAATTAACTAAAATAAGTTTCACAGGAGTCCATATAGTTTCACAGGAGTCCATATGGTCAAATAAAATAGGCTTGTTATCAATCACAACAACGGTGAAAGTTCCTATTTACTAATGTGAGAAAATGTGTATGGCGATGAAGAAATTATTACTTAAGCCCTTACGATTGTGTTTCGTCAATCATTGCATAAACAAAGAAATATTAGTCTCTTTCCCATGGATTTGTGAGCGAGAAAGGCAAATCTTATGGGGGTGCCTGTGTAAATTATTGCTAACTAATCAAAACTTGTCCTTATTAGATGGGATGGGTTAGAGGAAAACGTCTTACTCTGCGGGACCACACTGCTCCATAACTTTCACCAAGTCCGGTCTATCAAAGAATAATGCAATTTGGTTGAGTGGAAGAAAATAACTCAGAAGACCTTGACCATAATTTTGCCGGTAAAGAAGACGATTACGTGGACCTTAAAGAATAACATCATTTGAAAATTAATTCAACAACCTAACTACCGTTTGTTTTTTGGCCAAAAACCTTATTGTTGATTAGATTAAAATGTCTTTCAGCAAAAGAACAATTATTTGAGAACGTCTATTAGCAAAAGACCAATTTGCGTCCATATTTCTCTCTTTCGTGGAAGGTTGACCATTACACCAATTTGCCCTCCTGCGAGTTTCAATTGCAAAGAAATTGTGATTTTTTGACTGATATTGCTCTAATTCCATTCTTAATGAGTGTTTCGTGAAGTTAAAGGTTTTTTCCACATCTGATCCCAAATAGACTGTGCTGCGAATTGTGGAGCTTTTAGGAACTACGAATGCGAATTTTCCGATTTCTCTTTCCACAAGAACCATCAAGAAAGTACTTGCTATGTCCCAGTGTGCATCGATTCAGTAATCTACATGCATTCCTATGGATTGGTCGACTTTAAAAATTCAGGTATTCCAAGTTTCTTTTTTATCATCTTTAAAAGTTCAGGTATTTCAGATATTACCATGGCCAGCCATTGCCAATTGAGACGTAACCTTCCTTTTTAGGAATCGTTCAACATGTCTTCTTATCCCAAATGTCAGATGTGGAATTTTTTTCACATCATATGTGCACTCAATAAAAGATGACCACAATATATATTAGGGAAAATTTCAAAAAAGAGCCCAAAGTGAGCCTATTTTCTCAAATAAGGACCCAAAGTGACCGTTGTCTCAAATTATGGCTTGAAGTAGCTAAACTAGTCTCAAATAAGGACCTCAAATCGCAGGCCAGCCAAATGTTCATCGGTCGGTGAGCGTGTACCATTTCCAGTGGTTGGAATAAGGGCAATTTTGTCAAAAAAATATTGATAGAAATGAACAAACCCTAAAAACAAAACCTCCAAACTCTTCACGATCCCCACGTTTTCTTCTTATGCTCTTCATCTTCTCCGTTCTCTGTCCTCTCTTGCTTGGAGCACCTAAATTTTCTGTTAATGGAGCATGAATTGAAGTACAACAAGAAACCCCTCCTTTCGTTTTTTCACATTTTCTTCCTTTCTTTTTTTGTCTTCATTTCTTTCCAACGAAGAAGACAAATCTTGAGTAAGCCACATCTTCGTTATTCAGACACTCGTATGTAACATGAGGGCCTCGATTCTTCATCATCTTTTTCCAACTGAGAGACAGAGAACATCTCGATGTCGAGGACCCACATCTTGGGCACAATTTGAGTCCACTTCCACGGAGGGAGAGAGAGAGAGAGAGAGAGAGAGAGAGAGAGAGAGAGATAGAGAGACAAAGAGAGCCAAGGGGGTGCTGGCACGTTTGTTTGAAACTCAGGGAGTCAAGGATCTTGCTTCATTAACAAAGATTTTGGGTTCTCTGAGTAAGAGGGGACAAGGAACCTAGAAGATGAAATGCAGAAGAAGAAGAACGTGAAGAAGAGTTTGGGGGTTTTGTTTTTAGAGTTTGTTAATTTCTATCAATATTTTTTTTGATAAAATTGCCCTTATTCCGGCCACCGGAATTGCCACACGCTTGCCAACCGACGAATATTTGGTTGGCCGGCGATTTGAGATCCTTATTTGAGACCGGTTTAACTACTTTGGGTTCTCATTTGAGACAACGGCCACTTTGGGTCCTTATTTGAGAAAATAAGCTTACTTCAGGTCCTTTTTAAAATTTTCCCTATATATTATAATGCCAAAATAAATTTGTATTGCGGACTTTCCAGCATTTGGTTTTTCGTTTTTTAATTTAAGGAAAGGGATCACACACCAAACACTTAATATAAATAAATAGAAATTCGTAACTTGTGAAAAAGGCCACTAACTAATATGAACTTTAGCTGAGTCCACACGGGTCAAATAAAATAGGCTTGTTGTCAATTACAACCCCAAAGGAAGGTCCAACTATGAGCTGTCAATTATATATATTCAAACATAGAGTAATTAATTAATAAATTTATTTTATTATGCACACTGGTGTGAGAAACCGTGTATGCTCTGTAGAAATTATTAAATAGGCCGATATGTTTATGTTTTGTCTTGTACTAATGATTGCATAAAAAAGGAAATAGCAGTCTCTTTCTAGACATTTGCAAGCAAGAAAGAAGGATCTTATGGCGAGCTTATGTGAATTACTACTTTTTAATCAAAACTTGTTCGTATTAGATCGGAAGGGTCTTGAGGAAAACGTCTTAGTTGAAAGGACCACACGACACCTTGATTGTTGCCTTGTTTTGTTTGTCTTTGTCCGATGGTCATTTGCAATACTGTATATGGGTAAGTTGGAGAGAACCACAATGATGAATTCTGTCCTCATCATTTCTCTCTAATATCACCCATTTCTCAGACTAATCAATTTTCTTAATTGCAAGTTATTGATGAACAATAACCATGCGAGCTTGTCCTTTAGCAACTTTGCTCGCAACTTTCCTCTAGTCAAAAAGTGGAGTCAGTAGTGATCGTTGTAAAAATGACCAACTAATTGCTTGCCCTATAGCCATTAGTAACTTTATTATTGATTTTACAATCATCGAAATTCGCATCCGAATAAGCATGAGGAGCACAAGATGAATCCCTTGAATACGGTGTATCATCAAAATATCTGAAATATGTTTAAATGGCGATCATTATATCAAATATTTAGTGTGCGTAAATATAAAGAGATTAAGGAAGAAAGATGCTCAATCAATTTATAGGGGATCGGCTGAAACTGGCGCTTGCTTCACTCCTAAGACTACTCTGATATACTTTTTTTTTTTTTTTTGATCAGCTACTCTGATATACTTGAAGTTCCGCACAAAGGTCGTTTAATGGAGCCAATCCTCCTTTACAGACACAGTGTGCTCTTTTATAAAGAATTTCTCTAACAGGTTTGATCTCACAAGAAGTTGATTTCCAGAGTGAAGAAGAGACAGAGTTTTTGTATTTTTTTTATGTACAAACAAGGTTTACGCTATTTATATGGAAAACAAACTCAACTGGTCGTTACTAACACTTCAAATGGCTAGTTTTTTTACTGTTGAGAATTTCGGGTGCCCATAAAAATTGTTCTTACACCTACTGGATTGGGCGGGCGAAACACAAATTTGAACTTCAGGATTTTGACAATTACTCGGCCAGGTACAGGACTTGTTTTCAAATAGGGACAGGTCTTCTTTAACCCTTGCCAACCTGCACATGTAAAAAACATATCCAGATGGTTTGTAACAATCACAAATATATAAAAGTAAGTTTTGGAATCATCAAAATTTAGTTAGGATTAACAATGACAACTTGTAAATAAATGGTGTTACTAAAGATCAGGTATGATTATTGAAAATTAGATCTTATAAATGTAACTTTTTGACAGTCTAATCTATTATATTAATTGGGGAATATATAATTGATTATGTTAAAATAACCACTGGGGTTTTGTGGTGGCTTGTGTGAGCTTCATCTTCACTTATGAGTAATGATTGGGAAAAAAAGATAGAACAGCAAGGACATGATTATACTACAAAATTTTGTTGATATCATCAGATTCTGGAACCTTTAGCTTCCATTATATCTTATTATCTGAATTGCCGACTTTCAAGCATTTTTTTTTTTTTTTGCCTTTGTGCTTTTGGACTTAAAGGAAGTGATCACACTAAGCATTCAAATAATTTAAGTGAAATTTATTACTTGTGAAAAGGGCCAAATTAGCTAACAGAATCTTCGGACGAGTCCACACCGTCAAATAAAGTAGGCTTATTTTTTCAAAAACAGTGAAAGATCCTATCAACAAGGCGTCCATTTGCTGGATTTATTCAATAAATAAAATTTATTCTATTGTGAATTATTAAAAAAAATGTGTATGGCTACAAAGAACTATTACATAGGCCCTTGAGATTTTGATTTTTGTCCTGTACGAATCATCACTTATAAAAAAAACATAATATTTTTCCATGCATTATAAGTGAGAAAGGAGAATCTTAAGATGTGCTCATGTAAATTATTACTCACTAATCAAAACTCGTCCTTATTAGATGGGAGGGTTTGAGGAAATGTCTTAGGGACACACCTTGTTGCCTTGTTTTGTGTCTCTTTGTCCGATGATTACAGGGCTCTTAAAGAATATCATCAATTCCGGTATGAACACCTTGTGACATTAGTATCAATTCTATGAGGACATCTATTGGCAAAAGACCAATTTGAGAACACATTCCTTTCTTTCGGTGAAGGTTGACCATAGCATGAATTGGTTTGAAAGTTTCCTTGTGATACCAAATTTACCCTCCTACGAGTTCCAATTGCAAAGATACTGTTTCTTTATTTTTACTTGCTTGTGCTTCATAACTCTTTCTTGATGAAACGTTTCTCCAGCCTAAGGAGTAGTGGATTGCATATACTTCCAAAGTGTGTCAAGAGATCAAATATTTTTCCACTTGTCAACCCCCAATAGATTACAGTAAAGATTTGTTCAATTTTTAATGAACCACAAACACGAAGTTTTCTATTTGCCTTCCTACAAAAACACTGTAAAAAATTATTTAATAAGTCCCGATGTACATAAAGTCAGCTGGCGATCAAACTAGCCTAGAGTTGAAAACAGGAAGAAGAAAGAAATGAAAAGTTAAAAAAGAAGAGAACAAGAAAAGAATAAAAGAATAAAAATTTCACAAAAACAAAAAAATAATTGAAAAATTATCAACATCAGTGGCAACCAACGTTTATATCAAAGACTTCAAGTCAAAACTAGCCAGAAGGATTATATTAGTAAATCATCAAAAGTGTTAGGATTGAATTAATCGCTACATAATAAATTTAGGTTTTTTTTTAGTAATTTTTGCCCCAAATTATGTTTTAACTCTAGACAAATTATTAGACCAAATAGGCCAATAACAGTAGTCCCATGGCTTGGTATATTTGAGTTGAGGTGGGGAGGACACTTATAGGAGAAAATGTCAACATTTCACGTTTCTCTTTCTCAACAAAATTTTAAAGTTTTCTGCATTCTTTACCCAAACATTCATTTGCTCCATTTTCCTTTGTTTCCCAAACATTATAAAAGTAACTCTACCATCACTAATAAACAGAGGCTAACCATTGCCAAGTCATACATGACCTCATTTTTTGAGACTTATATAAAACTTCTTTTTGCTCAAAAATGTCGGATTACATTGTTTTCACCCCGTATGTGCACTTAATAAAGGAACTCTTCAAATTGTACTTACCATTGCCCAAAAACAAGAGAAAAGCAAAGTCTTCGGATTCGTATTGCAGACTTTCAAGCGTTATTTTTCTTCTTGAAGGAGGGTGGGGGTACTTAAAGGAAGCCATCACACCGAGCACATGACCAAATTAACTAAAATAAGCTTCACATGAGTCCATACAGTCAAATAAAATAGGTTTGTTATCAATTACAACAATAATTGAAGTTCCTCTCTATAGGCCATCCATTAGGCAGATGCTTTCAGAGTAATTAATTAAAAATTTTGAATTATTGTGCACATTAGTGTGAGAAAATATGTATGGCGATGAAGAAATTATTTCATAGGCCCGTTTTGTATTGTACTAACCATTGCATTAAAAAAGGAATTTAAGTTTTTTTCCGTGTTTGTGAGCGGGAAAGGGGAATCTTATCGCGTGCTCAAGTAAACTATTGCTCACTAATCAAAATTTGTCCTTATTAGATGGGAAGGGCTCGAGGAAAGCGTCTTACTTTTCGGGAACACACCGAATCAATAATATTCACAAAGTCCAGTTATCAAATAATAATGCCTTCTGGCTGAATGGAAAGAAACAACTCAGAAGACTTTGACCACAATTTTGCCAGTGATAGAGATAGATTACGTGGATCTTAAAGAATAACATCATTTAAAAATCAATTTCTGCTATGAACATCTGCAAATTATTTGAGAACGTCTATTAACAAAAGACCGATTTGAGACCCTATTTCTCTCTTTCGTAGAAGTTTGACCATGGACCAATTTGCCCTCTTGCCAGTTCCAATTTCAAACGCATTGTGATTTTTTGACTTGATATTCTCTAACTCCATTCTTGACTACGCATTTCTCCAATTTAACGAGTAATGATGCCACATACATTTTCAAAGTGTTTCATGAAATTAAGGTTTTTTTCCACATCTGATTTCCAATAGAGTACACTGCAATTTTTTGAGCTTCTAGGAGCCATGATCGTGAATTTTCGATTTCTCTTCCTATAAAGACCTTCTGGAAAGTACTTGATATGTCCTCATGTGCATCGATTCAGTAATCTACATTTATTCACCGGGATTAGTCAACTTTAAAGTTATAATATTCCATGTTCGATAAAAAAAATTATTGGACAAGGAAAAATTAATCTTTTCATTTTCTAGGAACGAGAAAGATTCCCTTCAATGAAAATTTAAAGTCCGCAGAAAATGCTCTGACAACATCACATAAGCTCGTTATTTATATATGCCGGAGGGACAAAAGTGGCCCCACTTCTCAGATGTCTCCAATATACGCATACTTATAATCGAAACTGTCATTTTTACTTTTACAATAAACCTACATGGCAACTGACATGACAAACGAAACTGACCCTTCGTTTCTCAATACCAAGAAATAAAATTAATAATTATGAACTCGAAAACTAATTGTGATGGAAGAGAAGAAAAAAACAAAAACTAGTGGTGCCCACGCCACCGTGGAGGTAAGCGTGGCGTCACCGCATCGATCACCAAGTGATTTTTTTCTTGTAAAAGGGACAAATTAACTAAAAGAAGCTTGAGTCCACACGGCTCTTCTTTTTCAACGACAGTGGAAGATCCTATGAACGAGGCGTCCATTAGCTAGATGCTTTTAATAAATAATTTTATTATGTTGTGAAAAATAAAGAAAATGTGTATGGCGACGAAGAAATGTTTACTCGGGCCTTATAAATATGTTTTCATGTTGTACGAATGATAGCTTCAAAAAAGAAATATTATTCTCCTTCCACACATTTGTAAGCGAGAAAGGAGAATCCTAAGGCATGCTCATCTAAGGTTTTGCTTACCAATCAAAGCTTTGTTTTATTTGATGGGAAGGTTCCAGGAAACGTCTTAATTTACGAAATCACATCACACCATAATTGTCAAAGAGCTAGGTCATTCTAGAATAATTATACGACGCAGACTAGTCAAAAGTTGCAGTAAAGAAGATGACTTATGTTGCTCTATAAGAACATCATCACATAAAAATTGATCTTCACTATGACCACCTTGCGCTCCTACGAGGTCCAATTGCATGGTTAGTGGAAAAAAAATGAAAAAGAAAAAGAAGCGTGGTCCGCCTGTCTGTCCTCTTCATCGTTTCCGACAAATGTTGTCAACTGTTTCTCAATTAATCAATTTCTTAATTGCAATTGTGTTGATAATGTCGTGACTTTTGGTTGCCTTGTTTCGTTTATCTCTCTGTCGAATGGTGATTTGCAATTATTTATCTAGGCAAGTAGGACAGAACCCTAGTGATGAATTCTGTCCTCATCATTCCCCTTTCATATTAAACATTTCTCAGCTAATCAATTTCTTAATTGCAAGTTGTTTCTTGATGAATATTAAACATGCGTCTTTGTGTTGCATGACAGCTAATCAATTTCTTAATTGCAAGTTGTTTCTTGATGAATATTGAACATGCGTATTTGTGTTGCATGAAGAGAGAGAGAGAGAGAGAGAGAGAGAGAGAGAGAGAGAGAGAGAGAGAGAGAGAGAGAGAGAGAGAGAGAGAGAGAGAGAGAGAGAGAGAGAGAGAGAGAGAGAGAGAGAGAGTTTGCACAATACCAAGGGATGGTTTGTTGAGAACAACACATTGTTCTGTTGGCTTCAAAGTGTGTTTCTTGATTAGCTGCCAGTCCAATAAGTCGGGCTTAGATGTTGATCTAGGAATAGTTTTGACTACCAAATGCACACTCGTCCTGTAGCATCTTTGCTCAAGTCAAAACGTGGTGCTCATTATAGGAAAGGCCAACCAGCTGTTGATCCAATCAACAACGGGGAGACTATTCATTAATATTCACCATAAAAGTGATTTTATATTTCCACTTAATCAAGAATGCACATGCAATTGCATTGACCATTTTAGAGTCTCCAACCTTGCAAGTGTTTTCCAACAATAAGTTTGCACAAACCGGAATGACAGGATTCTAAATATTCAATGCATCTGCGTGAATTGCACTTAGTGCATCTTCGACAAATGCAAACAATTCTAATCTGGTCAATCATCAAAGTTCTTAGTTGCATCTGACTCGATATTTCTATCAATTGCTGAAGCTTGACTTTGCAATAATTGGTTTTGAAAATTTTCTTATGCTATCCAATTTGCCCTCCTACGAGTTTCAATTGCAAAGGTATTGTGATTTTTTCACTTGTTATGCTTTATAACTCCGTTGTGGAGGAGCATTTCTTCAACCTAATGAGTGCTAGTATTGCATATTCTTTCAAAATGTTTTGAGAAATTAAGGTTTTTATCCAAATTTGATCCTCAATATATACATTGTGAACTTGTTCAAGTTTTAGGAACCATAAACACAAATTTTCCTATTTCTATTCCTACAAAATGCTTTCCAATAATATTTGATAAGTCCTGATGTACATAAATTTAGTGATTTACATTCATTCATGTGGATTAATCTGTCTTTAAAAGTTCAAGTAATGCATGTCTTTTAACAAATAAATATTTGATGATGAAAATTAGCCTTTTCTTTTCTTATTTTTTATTAGGACGAGAAAAATGATAAAGTTTGAGCTCCGGATAATACTATATTAACATCAACAATTAGGTAACTCGCTAGTTATATGATTACTTTACAAGTGACTCAATCCACCATGACCACTAGGCCCCAACGCTTTTTGTCGCTAACTTGCCATCTCCAAGTTGAGATGGCATGTTTTCTCTAGACTGGCACGCTACTATGGGAATGATTTGCGGGCTCTCAATTCCTTAGTGATGCTTATCGTCAGTTGATGGATCCTCCATGACTCAATTTTTAACTTTTGTGTGTGCTTTGAGTCAATTGATCGTCATCACGTGTCTATACTTCATTTATATTCTGCTTATTGAAAACTCATGATGGATGAGCTACTCAAGTATCCCATGGGTTCCGAGGGTTAAGTATATTATCATGATATGATTTTGGTCATTAGATTCGTCACGTTTTGGCCCAAAAGAAAAAACAAAAAAGAAAAAGGACATAAAAGAAAAAGAATGGCTGCAATCACAAATTGGCTCATAGCGATCTCGTGAGTGGTGCTGGTAATCACCATAAAGGACCACTTCAAAGACTTATCAGCCATCGATTGATCTTTTAACCCTGATGATGACAACAGGCTCACGCTTGTGCCCCTCTAGGCGCCCACCCTAATCCTAATCTTGTAAATTCAAATACAAAGTGCATTGAAGGTAGCTCCTTCTGATCTTCTAAAATCGTCTGATCAACTGATAATTTTTTTTTCCCTTCATTTGTTCCTTTTCCTCAGTGTGATTTTGTTGTTATGTGTGTAATCTCTCTTCAAATTGAAAGGAAGAAAGAGAAGGAAAATGTGAGGATTGCTTTTGCTTTAGGATTTTTAATACTTTTTCTTTTCTTTTCTCTTCGACAAAATTCGCTGTGAGTTTAAAGTCATTAATTTTATTTTTCGTACTAAAAACGCCAGATTAGTTTACCATATAAGTGCCTTTTGCCGTGTTGGCTATTTGGAAAACATAATATTGCTCATTTTTGTCCGTCAAGGAAGACTACGTGGAGCTTTTAAGACATTTGGAAAGCAGGATCTATTTTCTCCCTTTGCCATATATAGGTTTTTTTTTTTTTCTGGATTTTGAGCACATATTATGTAACAATTTCAAATGACACCCCAACCCACTATGGCCGCTGGGCCCAATGCACTTTGTTAATAACTTGTTATTTCCAACTCACAATAGGAGAGTCAATGCAAAAAGGAAATGAAAACTGAAAAATGAAAATAAGTGCACATGCCATTGAAAACGGAGAAAGAAAGAAAGACGTTGAGGTCGCTCCCATCAACAAGTCTGAAATGACCGATTCCATCTGGGCTTGGGCTGAAAATGTCTTCGGGGGATCGAGAAACCTATTGATATATGTCCCTCTTCGTCATTTCCTTCTAATATTACACACTATTACTCTACTAATCAATTTCTTAATTGCAAGTTGTGTTGTTGAAGTTGTGATTTTTGTTGCCTTGTTTGGTTTGTCTTTGTCAGCTGGTCATTTGCAATTATTTATATGGGGAAGTTGGAGATAACTATGTGTTAACTTTTGTCCCCATCATTTTTCTTTAATATTATACTTTTCTCCACTAATCAATTTCTTAGCCACTCAATATAGCCGCCAGTCCAATAAGTCAGGTTTAGTATTTGATCTAGGAACAGTATTGACTACCTAATGCCAGTTTGTCCTGAGCCAGCAGCGCTCGTTATAAAAATGGCCAACCACATGATTGCCCACATATTGGTTTTAATATATTCTAGGTAATTATGTGTTTTCCTCTCTCTCTCTCTCTCATCGGCCCATTATAAGAACTCGGCAATGAATCCCTTCATCCTCCAGTCGTTCCAAGTTGAAGCTGAAGGTATCATCACATCTTCCTCGATTACATTTTCTATTGAATAAATTTTCAGCTCCCTGCAGTTTTCTTCCCCTACAATGTCCACCATTTTTTTTTTTTTTTGCATTATGCTGATATATCCACTTATATTCTGGTGTTATCAGTACTGATTTTTGCCTGATTGACGTTCATCCATCTTGCACACAAGTCAGAAGTGAAACCAAGAAATCTCAGTTCCTCTTGCGTTACAGTGAAGCCACTCCTGGTATGTGTGTCATTGGACATCTACTTTTCGTATGATATCAATGCTTGTTTCACTTTCACCCTCTTTGTTTGGTAATCTGGTTCTATTGATTGAACCCTAAAAACATAAAGGCAAAAAAAAAAAAAAAAAAGGAAGAAGAAACAAACATGGGTGAGATAACTGTGACATAAACTCATTGCAATGACCCCAATAATTGTCTCTCTTAGCTTTATATGTCCATAAAATGGTAGTTGTATGACATCATGTTTAACCATCTTCTTGTAGCTCGTGTAATTTGCGACTTGTAAATAATAGGATGAACTTGGAAAAATAGCAACTCTCTCCTCACAAGCATTTAGCTAATCCACCCTATTACAATTGATAAGAAAAAAATTGATATTTACTAATTGTAGAACACCTAAAATCTTTTAAAGCATACAATTATAACTTGTGAATTGACTCATAATATTTTCAAATGGGTAATCATTGAATTACTCCTAAATGTTCAATATCATTCCCAAAATTTTTAAATTTGTTCAATTTAGTCCATCAATTTTCCGACAAAGACAAATCAGTCTTTTTATTACTAATAAGTTTTCATAATTATACCGTTGTCTAGATTTTAGAATTTTTCATCTTTTCAATCCTTCTCCTAAATGAATAATATATATGCAATCTTTTTATTACCCTTTTTAAATATTTTTACTCTTTATAAATATTATGATAGAACCATTTAAGTAAAATTTTAGCTTATGATCTTTATAGTAGTAAAGTAAAACGTTACCTAAAATCAAAGATTGTAATTATTGACTATAAGTCATTCACTTTTCTTTAAAAGGTCGATATGTGATAATATTCAACGAATGGCCTTCAATTTTGGTACTTATTTCTATACTGAAAAAATCTTTACTTGACTAAAATTCCTTATGCTTTATTTGAAAATGTACATATTGTATATCATCCTTATGAGGAACTGCATATTGTTGCTTTAAACTTGCTTGGTTGTTATACTAAGCGAGAGGTTTTACCAAAAATAAACGTTTTGAACATGTTTAAATTACTGAATCCGTTTAGGCTAGGGTTGAAATACATCTTCAGGGAGATCTGAGATATATGGTGATATCTATCCCTCTTCATTATTTTCCTTTAATGTTACACACTATTTCTCAACTAAACAATTTCTTAATTGTGAGTTGTTTATTTTTGGTTGCCTTGTTGTGTTTGTCTTTGTCTAATTGTCATTTGCAAATATTTATCTATGCGAGTTGGACATAACCGCATGATGATTTATGCCCTCATCACTTCCCCCCTACTATTATAGATATCTCAACTAATAATTTTCTTAATTGCAAGTTGTTTGTTGATGAACTCTGAACATGAGTATCCCGTTGCATATGAGAGAGAGAGAGAGAGAGAGAGAGAGAGAGAGAGAGAGAGAGAGAGAGAGAGAGAGATTGAACAATGTAAAGATGGCCTCGCGTTTGTCCTATTATTATTAAGATGAATAAAATAGTTACACTAAAAAACTAACAATCTAAACAAAGTACTATTCATGGACCAAACTTACAAATTTAAAAGCATTACAAAACTTAATTCATCATGATTTTAAAAAGATAATGGAAGAAGCATGATAGTGAGAAACAAAAGCTATGATTAGCTAACCATTAATTAATTTTCACACGTAGAAGGATATTTTAGTCAATTAATAATAAATATAGAAGGCAAAGAGAAAAGATGAGTGAGAAAAAAGTAAGATGAACTAGTGATTGACCTTATTTTTTATCATAAATTGATATTTTGGTCAATTGATAGTAAAAAAATGTGCATCAAATTAAAGAGGAAGTGGCAGAAATACCCCCACTTTCTTTTTTAATTTTTGTTTAATATAAAGTCACAATATCTAAATTTTTTTCAGTGCAATGTTATCGTTTAATTTAGAATTTCCCTCATTAAGAGATAGCCACTTTAGAAGGATTCTCTTTTAATTTATAGGGGATATGGCATGTACCATGGCCTAAGAATCGATGGTAATCCTTTGCAATGAAAATATTAAGTGGTCCTGGACCTCCACGTCAGCCACTTCTCCTCTCCCTGGAACGCTTAACCCAACCCAAGCTCATCATCTTCATTAAGCATCAGCTATAAGGAAGAGAATAGACAAAACCCTGACTCACCCACTCCCACACCCTCCCCCTCGTCGCCTCTCCACTCCTTCTCGTCCTCCTCCTCCACTTCCGACTTCGATTTCACCATCTCTCTCTCTCCAGCTCCTCCTCCACCCTCTGCGTCGTCGACGAGCTCGTCCCCCTCCAGCTCTCACGCCCGTCTTTCCATGGTCCGTACCCTTCTCGCCTCCTCCTCCACCTCAGACTCTGCCACCACCTCCTCCCGCGGCTCCTCCGGCAGCTCCACCACCTCCTCCGACCAGATCTGGCCAAAGGACGCTGACGACGGCCATGAACGAGCGTCGGCGTCGCTCGCGAGCTGCTCGTCCAGATCTGGATCTGGAGAACAGCCTGTCCGCTGCCGGTTGGTGTGGAGCCGGCAACGGGTGGTGAAGGTCTTCGACTTCGTCATCTTCTGTGGCTCTTCAGACCCGCAAACGGTCTCCCAACTGCATCAAAACATGAAAAAATGGTTGCACGCCGTTAATGGTGTTTCGAAATTAGAAGTGAAATTTTTGACAAAAAAGAAATTAGACGTGATATGAGCAGATGCGAGAGAATTCTGAAAAATGAGCTCACCGGACACGTGGCGAGGTCCTGGAGCACCCAATATTTGAAATGTGGGCCCACTAGAGAGGTAGTCTCAGTGGTGAGGCTCAACAGCCAGGGGCACCCCCTATTTTTCTATTCCAATCCAGACGTTGGATGGTACCAACATCCAAACGTCTACTTGCTTTGCCGCAAAATGTTATTTGTTCACTAAATTTTTAAAAAAGGACTACTTGCTTTGCCGCAAAATCTTGAGAATGAAAGAAATGTTTTTAAGCTTTAAAATATTGAGAAAAAAGTTTTAAATAATTCTAACCGTCAATACTCAAAAGAACTGATAATAATATGCATGTCATTTTTCTTCTCATGCTTTGTATTTAAATTGGAACACACTTGGACTTTCTCCACGTGGAACTGTGATGGAGACTGCAAACTTTGTAAGCAGCCTCCAAGAGTTGTCCCTGTTGTCAAGAAACAAAAAATAACAACAGAAAATAAAATGAAAAAGAAAGAATAGCCTTCCATTGCACGTGGTTAATCTAGTAACGTGATGCTTGTCCACGTAGACCAATAATGTGTTGCTTGGGGGCACAACTGTACATTTTTATTTTTGTTTTGCATCCAATGCTGTGCTCACCCCCTCTCTCTCGTCTTTGGTTTTGTTTCGTTGTTCACATTTTTTTTTATCACTATGCTCTTCTTCTTTTTTTCATACATCGCAAGTGATTAGTTCTGTTCTGTTCAGTTTCCTTTGACAGATAATCATAGCAGGCAACAACAAAAGAAACAAAAGAGGGGGGAAAAGGAATTTCTAGACATTAAAGAAGAAATTATGGCAGAATTTGCTACCTCCGTTGCATCGAATCTTGTGTCGAAAGTAGGTGAGTACCTGATTGCTCCCATTGGACGCCAATTTGGATACGTGCTGTGCTACAAGAGCTATATCCAAGATCTCGAAAATGGAGTTGAGAAGCTGGAGACAGTGAGAGAAAGGGTGCAGCACTCCGTCCAAGAAGCCGAGAATAATGGAAAACGTATAGAAAATGATATCCAGAAGTGGCTGGAGAGTGTGGAAAATGAGGTCACGCAAGCACGAAACCTGTTAAAACATGGTGAAAGTGCAAAAAATGCTTGCTTCTATGGGTGGCTTCCTAACCCCATGGTGCGCCATCCAATTGGCAGGAAGGTGAAGAAGATGACTCAAGTCATTCAGGAACTCCATGAAGAAAGCACAAAAAACATCTTCCAGAAGGTCTTCTATGAGGATACTCCGATAGGCTTTGTCACTTCTCCCGCTTCCGCTGCAAGATCTGTTGACAAGAAAAAAGATGTCCTGGAGTCGAGGGCTTCCATCACAGAGGATTTGATGAAAGCAATAGTTGATAACAAGGTTTGTGTGATTGGGGTGTATGGCCCAGGCGGGGTTGGTAAATCCAAGCTTTTGGAAGACGTCAAAAGGAGAGTTAATGAAGAAAAGCTGTTTGATGCGGTTGCCACAGCAAACACATCACGCAATCCAAATATAAGAGAAATTCAGGGAGATATTGCTTATGCATTGGGTCTCAAGCTAACGAATGATGAACCTACTGGTGGGAGAGCAGATCGTTTACGTAAGAGGTTGGAGAATGATTCTAAGGAAAAGATTATCATAATTTTAGATAATTTGTGGAAGAAGTTAGAGTTGAAGGAAGTTGGAATCCCCTGTGAAGATAATAATAAAGTAAGAGGCTGCAAGTTATTGCTAACGTCTAGGTATCGAGATGTTCTGCGCAATGACATGATTTCTGATCGAGAATTCCGACTCAATGAGTTAAATCATGAAGAAGCATGTAGACTTTTCAAAAGGACTATGGAGGACAAAGTCAACGATATTGATTTTAAACACATGGTGGATGGAGTGGTCAAGAATTGTGGTGGCTTGCCTCTTCTGATTGTATCAGTGGCAAAAAGGTTGGAGCATGGAGATTTGGCAGAATGGAGGAATGCTTGGAAGAATTTAGAATTGTCCGATGCAAAATCATTAGTGGAACTAAATTACAATGACTTGAAAGATGAAAGGATGAAATCGTTGTTCTTGGTTTCTGCTATAGACTCGGGAAAAATTCTCATGAGGTGTACCCTTGCGTACTGCATGGGTTTGGGTTTATATAAAAAATTCAAGACCATTGAAGATGCTAGAGATAGGTTAATTATGGATCTACATAGCCTACAAGACTCTTCTTTGTTATTGGACAGTGATGACATGGAAGAGTTAAAAATGCATGACATATTTGTTGACGTGGCCATCTCTATTGCTTCCACTCGGTGGAATGCCTTGGTTGGGAGTGAGAATTATGGGTTTAAAGAATGGTCAAAGGATGAGCTCAGAAAATGCACCGCCATGTCCTTCCCTTTTGTAGGCATTGATGAGCTTCCTGAAAATTTGGACTGCCCAAACTTGAGGATGCTTCTGCTATACGAAGATAACGCGTCTCTTAAAATTCCAGAGTCATTTTTTGAATTCACGAAGAAGCTCCAAGTCTTGGACTTTACTGGCTTATCTTTCACCTCTCTACCTTTGTCGATTGAGTACCTTGAAGACCTCAAGTCGCTATGTCTTGATTACTGCCATTTGGAGGATGTGACTATTCTTGGAAAGCTAAAAGGATTGCAGTTCCTAAGTTTCTATAGATCGACAATTACCCAGCTGCCCAAAGAAATAGGTGAGCTAATAGAATTGAGATTTTTGAACTTGACTGGTTGCACTAAGCTCAAAATTATCGAACCTAGAGTGCTTGGAAGATTGGTTAATTTAGAAGAGCTATATATGGAAGACAGTTTTGATCAGTGGGAGATCGAGGATAAAGCAACGCAAAGCAATGCAAGCCTAGCTGAGTTGAAGAACATGAAAAAGTTGAGCACTTTGTACATTGCCATCCCTTATTCTGCCTATCTCCCAAGAGATCTGCCATTTGAGAAACTAAACAAGTATAAAATCCAAATTGGGGGCGTTTGGGATTGGTCGGGTAAATACATAGAATCCAGAATTTTAAAACTCAAGCTGGATTCAGGCAAGTCTTCTTCTTGAAGAGTGGGTGTCGAAATGTTTACAGAAAGCACAAGATCTCCACTTGGATGGATTGCAAGATGGCATCAATAGCATTCACGATTTGTGCGATAAAGGATTTCAGGAATTGAAGCATCTTCACATACAAAATAGCCCTTCATTTCAGTATGTTGTTTGCTCCACAGAGAATGTCCAATGCACTGCATTTACTAGATTGGAATCTTTGTTTCTTGAGAATTTGAACAACTTGGACAAGATTTGTCATGGTTGTCTTGCCCCAAAATCCTTCAGCAAATTAAAGATTGTGAAAGTGGATAACTGTAGTGAAATCAAACATTTGTTTCCTTTGTCCATGAAGAGAATAATATCACAGCTTGAAGAGATTGAAATAAGCAAATGCCACTTGATGCAGCAAATTGTTGCAGATTATGAAGCAGATGAAGATGGAGTTGAAATAGATGATGATACCAAAGTGAAGTTATGCAATTTGCGTAGGCTAATGTTACGAGACTTGCCAAAGATGATGAGCTTCCACAAAACTGCGGACCATTCGGTTGGTTTCTTTCACGAGCAAGAGGTACATAATTTGTTTTTGAGATTTTGTGCATGGATATGTGAGAGTATAATAAAACATAGAAAAATTGGATAAATAATTTGATTTTGAAATTTTTTTCAAAATAATAAGAAAACAATAATTTAATTTTGCAAAATGGGATTGGTAAGTGATGCATATACACATAAAAACATTTATACATTAGTTAATTACATCACATTTTATTTGTGCTATGTTATCAACATAGTAAGAGAAGCACCGTATGATGAATAGATTTTTTAAATAATCTAGAAGTTTATCATTGCTTAATGGTAAAATTGAACATGTCTACACAGACATTTATGGATATACCCACAAGTTGAACGAAGTACATACGACCTAAATCATTTCTATGACCTTTATTTAATAATGAATGGACATAAAATTCTATCATATTTGATTGATTAAAGTGAAAGAAAGAACTAAAAAATCCTTAATAGGTGAATTGACTACCAGTGACTTTGTGTCATATAACATCCAAATAAATTAATTATAAATTTGCAATTTTAATCGTAAAGCAAATCTGCGTCAAAGTTGAGATGATTAAGTTGCTTTTTTCTTCCTTCAGTGATTGTAAAGAGTTGTAGTAGGTGAATGGACCTTTGTGGAATTGTGGTTCAACACAAACTTTTACTATACCTTATTCGACAAAAGTTCCATTATACTCTTATTTGTTAAATGACAAAACTATTATGTGACTACAAATGAAAAAACAAATAAGTATTCCATAGGCCAAATTATCTTTGGAACCTTGGTGCATTAATGAGATGGTAATGGGATAATTATTATTTTTTTTTTTTGTTATAACCATAAGCTATTAGACTTTTTGTGGCGATCAAATCGATCACAAATCTTTGTTCCACTGGAAACTTTTCTAATGTTACTAATACAATTTATGTGCACTTCACAGTTTTAATTTCTTTCATTGCTATAAAATATTGATTGAAACTATTAATTAGAGACACATTTAACATTCATTTGTGCCCTATCACTTTGATTGTAACAATTGCTTTAATTGTTCTATCAGTGTAAAAAAAAAAAAATGGAAACGATTTTTCAATTTATTTTTAAAAATTGTTTTATCATGTGAGCCAAACCGCAAAAGCATCATGCTCCCTAAAATCATTTGCTGAATAAAGCAATTCATTTTCTTGGCTTTATAAATAATATTTGCCATATAAATTAGCTCTTTGATGAGGAAGCGCATCTTAGGTCCTTATATAGGTAGTAAATTGATTCCTTTACTGAAATTGACTTTGATGCCCATAAAGTGCTGTTGAGGTCATGAATCATTGGATCTTACGGTGATGAACCATTTTTTTTTTTTTTAACTTTCGACCTTCGGCCAATGGGGCATGTGTTCCGCATTACATCTATGTTAGGAAATAACAGATCCTGTAGTGCTATGAATGGGGACAACAAAATCTTTTGACTACTTTAATATTTCTCTCATAATTTACAATAACTTTTTATTTTCAATCTTTTGATAAGAGATGTATTTTTTTTTTAAAATATTATATGCCAAGCTCAGATTATACCTGCAAATCAATTAAAAGTGTAGTTTTCTCTGTTTGTCAATTTAATTCATGACTATTTGATAGAAAATAATTCGTTTGAGGAAAATAATTCGTTTGAGGTATTTTCAGTCTTGCATGGGCTTTGGTGCGGTGATGGAGCTTCCTGAAGCACAAAGGGTTTATTGAATCTATTCAATTCTCACTAAAATTGTTGAAATATTCTCTCGGACCACTAAAATTTACTTAAACTCTTCAAGATTGTTAAGGATTTATGATAATCATAATCATGGTAACAATTAGATTAGTCCTAACGGTCAACATTATTAGAATAACATGATATAATACAATAGGCCAAATTATTTTCTAATTCATGTAAGCTATTGGACCTTTCGGGGTGATCAAATCTACCCCAGCTCTTGGTTCTAACCTCTTTTTTTAATATTACTAGTAGAATTTATGTACATTGCACATGTATGAATTCCTTTTTTGTAATAAAATATTGCTTGAAAGTATTATTTAGAAACACATTTAACACTAATTTGTGCACTATCGCTTTGATTTAACAATTGCTTTAACTATTGTGTCAGTATAAAATAAGAAATCCTTTTTCACATTATTCTTTAAAATTATTTTTATCATGTGAGCCCAATCGAAAAAGCGTGATGTCAACTAAAATCATTTGCTGAATAAAGCAATTTTTTTTCTTGGCTACATATATAAAAGAAAAATGCTTAACTGATTGCACCCTTGCTCTGCGTGGAGGGAGGGTGCAATCTGAGGTACGGTGCAATCTGCAACTCATAATTTACCAAGGAAACCGAATAACGCATTTGTCCGATTTCCTAGGAAATCAAAATCCTGCTCGGTGGGATTTGATTCCCATAAAGAGCATCGCTCTCCCTTTTCATCTTTGGCCATGTGATTCTCTATTTTTCGCACAGAACCACATATTCCTTTTGAAAAATGATGATTTTAGTTGGTCATATGTACACCAAACCAAAAAAATTATTAGGACATTCTCCTTTTGGATTCAATCAACATAGCCCGTAAGACCTAAACAAAATTGAATTTTGAGAATTTACCATGTGAAGATGTGATCAAGTTTGAAACATAGTAAAATATATTTATTTTATCTTACGATATCCTATAAAAATTTATTACCTTTGATTGTAATCATGTACACATGATGTTATAAAATGCCTTGTTATTTTAATTTTACAACATTGCATCATTGCTAATGACATTTTGTTTTTTAATCAGTGCAACATATTATACAATATGTGAAAATATGATCTTTTTAATATTATGATTATGATAGTAAATAAAAAATTTCTGACATTACATTTTAAGGGCAAAAATTTACAGAATGGAAATTTGTTCTTATTTAAATAATTACTTAGTTTTGTGGTAAACAATTGAATGTCATAAGTTTCATGTTTTATTTTATGATATAGATATTGTGACATTTATCAAAAGTGAAACTTTGTTCAATATGAATATTCTTATTTTAAGAGCATTATGATGGTTCATTATAATAAAAATGTATAATGAAGAAAGAAAGATCATACTGCAAAGTTGATCGTCGTAGAAACATGGAATGAAGATTGAGATTCGGGAGAAAAAGTTAGAAAGGACAAACAAAGGCTATTAAGATTTATTTTCTTTTCAGGGAATTTATTTTAATTTTTTAAGAATCAAACTAACCGATAAACTTCTAGTAGCCAGTTGTTTTTGGAATGAAAATTGTGGTCAACATAGCACTGTTAGAAACTCGGTCTAACGGCACCGTCATACTAGCAAGCCTCTAAATAGAATTTGCCATATAAATTAGCTTTTTGATAAGGAAGCGCATTTTCCGACCAAAAAAATTAAATAAAGGAAGCGCATCTTTGGTCCTTATATAGGTAAATTAATTCCTATAATGAAATTGACTTTGATGCCCATAAGGTGCTGTTGGGGTCGGTTCATGGTTCTTATGGCCAACCTCGGATCTTAACAGTGATGTACCTTTTTCTTTTTTTCTTTTTTTAAACTTTCGGCCAATGTGGCATATATTCCGCATTACATCTACGAAAGGAAATCATGGATCCTATAGCGCTATGCATGGGGACAACAAGATCTTCTGACTATTTTAGTATTTCCCTCACAATTTACAATAACTTTTTACTTTCAATCTTTTGCTAAGAGATGTATTTTTTCAAAATACCTTGGATACAATGCCAACCTCATATTACACATGCAAATCAATTAAAAGTGTAGTTTTCTCTATTTGTCAATTTAGTTCATGACTATTTGGTAGAAAATAATTCGTTTGAGATATTACATAAAATCATAATCAATGACTAATAATTCAATTGAGGCTACGCCATGAATTTGGAAAATTTACATAGGAAGCACAAAATGAGAGGATAAATTGAATAACCTCAATATTTCAAGGACTATGAATTCTGTCCTATATTATATATTCAATGGACTCCAAGTACATAATAGCTTAATGATAAGTAAGTGTAAAGATGATAAATTTTAAAGAAGAGTAAGGAAAAATATCAAAAATCACTACTCTACTTTTTCTTCCGTTATCTTTAAATCTATTGTATGAGATTATTTCATTTAATATTATTTCACATGCAACTTGTATTTCTAGTTACAAGCATTATTATGAGATAGTGTGGGGTTATTCGCTCTTTGCAGCTAATGAAGCTACAGTGTTTGGAAGCGATAACCATTGAGAGATGCCAATTAATACAAGAAGTATTTGACTTGGAAGGACTCACGGCCAGTGGGGAAGTTGAGATTCTATCGCGATTGAGAGAACTAAACTTAAGTGACTTACCAAAGTTGGGACACATATGGAATAAAAATCCACAAAGAGCATCATATTTCCGAAACTTGAGGACACTAAAGGTGCAAAACTGTGACAACTTGAGGTTTCTTTTTTTTTCTTCCATGGCTAAAGCACTTGGGCAAATAAAAGAAATAGAAATAGAGAGTTGTGAACTGATGGAGAGAATTATTGATGTGCAAGAAGAAGAATTGGAGGAAGCCAAAAGCACTGACACTTTGAAGTTTCCCATGTTAACCTCCTTGTCTCTCGTGAAGTTGCCAAACCTCAGGACATTCACTTATGGAAAGTATTGTATTTACTGTCCATCCTTAACAAAATTGACAATATCGGAGTGCCTCAAAATGATGACATTCTCTTCATTTGAAGAAAGGCAACAGTCAATGGCAGCTGATACAGGTGTACGACAAGCATTTGGTCATATCAACTCTGGCGTGTCCTTGCTTGGCTTCTTCAATGAAAAGGTAAGTAAGCATGTATAGTATTTTTTTTTGTTGATCATTCTTCTAGTTCTAGTTGGAGAGGCAATTTAGTAGAAACTGAATTATTTTTTTGCCCCAAAAGTTTGGCAGAGTTCGTGGTGGAAAAACTAATTTGCTTCTAGTCATTCTCAAATTTGCCCCTGAATATCAACATAATAAGATTCTTTACCGGAAAATTCAGTCATTCTACGTATACAATTTTGTACGCAGGTTCTTTTTCCAAGCTTGGAGGAATTGAAGCTTTCTTCCATGTGCCAATTAAAGAGGATATGGCATAATCAACTCCACGGACAGTCCTTTTGCAAACTCGCATCCTTCACTGTTGAACTATGTGAAAATTTGTCGTATATTTTTCCGTCAAATTCAATGGATAGGTTGCACAGTCTGAATAAAA
Organism: Corymbia calophylla; assembly: GCA_014182845.1. NCBI lineage: Eukaryota > Viridiplantae > Streptophyta > Magnoliopsida > Myrtales > Myrtaceae > Corymbia > Corymbia calophylla. The sequence goes on along the minus strand of CM024694.1, from coordinate 21,420,524 downwards.
TTGAGGTGCTCAGGTGTCCCTCCTTGGAAGCAATATTTGATCCAGTAAGTCTCGACTCTGATAAAAGACAAAAGCCATTGGTCCTCTCTTCATTAGAAAAAATGAAGTTGCTGAATCTACCAAAGCTGAAAGACATTTTGAAGAGTGACTGCAAAGTAAGATTGGCATTTCCTAGTCTGATGGAAGTGAGCATACGACGTTGTCATAATTTGCTATATCTCTTCTCAAGTGCCTCCGCCAAAACTCTTGATAAACTTGCAGTTCTTGACATTTCCTGTTGCAATAACCTGCGAGGCATAATTGTGATGGAAGGAGGAAAAGGGAAAACCATAGAGACCTTTAAGCTCCGTCATTTAAGCACACTCAAGCTTGGTGACCTTGAGAACTTGAGTAGTTTCTGCTCAGTGAGTTGTGCTAGTGATGGGTTACATCCTCTATTTGATGAGAAGGTATCATATCCCAATTTATCTAATTTCTTATTTCATTCTGTTTTTTATGATTTGGCCCTAAGCAATATTGTGTATTTTCCATTTATCTCTATACATTTGTAGCTTGCATTCCCAAAATTAGAAGAGCTATACATCAAGGGAGTTCAACAAGAAGAACTATGGAACAATAAAATCCTTGAGGAGTCCTTTTTTTGTCTAAAGGTCTTCAAGGTGAAGCAGTGTCACAACCTAATGAATGTGATTCCTTCATTCATGTCAAAGAGGTTGCTTCAATGTATGGAATCCTTGACAATTGAGGAGTGCCCACGTATAAGAAACCTTTTCACAATGTCTATGGCGAAAAGTCTAAGACAACTCCAGTATCTGGGTCTTGGTGGTTGTGGAGAGATGGAGTACATTCTCACTAAAGAAGAGGAGAAACCTGAAGAAGCAACTAGCAAAATTGTAATTCCTCAACTTGTCACTCTGTATCTTCATAACATGCCAAAACTCAGAAGTTTCTGCCAAGGGAAGCATATTTCAGAGTGGCCCTCCTTGAAAGAGTTTACTATTGAAGATTGTAAAGCTGTGAAGGTGATTCTAGGAGATGCCAGTTGTAGAAAATCAAAGGATGGCGATCCAACACATCAACCGCTTTTACTCGTTGAAAAGGTTTGCTCTCATTCTTCTCTAATGGCATATCTAGCTTGCTGTCTTGATGGTTTGAGCTAAGGGTATGAGCAGTCACTTATGATAACTTATCATTTTCATCTGCAAATCTTTGAACTCAAACAAGAAACATCTCAAAGCTACTTCTTTAATATAAAATTATTGAAACGTATATCAAAAATTTTTCATTAATTTCAAACACTCAATACTTTTTTTCCCTTTCCTTTTCGAGTCTTAGACTAAATTGTAACTGAAGTACAAATATTAACGACATGGTAAGCTTCAATTAACAACTTTTAATTAGTCTAGAGTCTAGACAATGTTAAAGATGTTAGCTCAAATTTAAATATTGTTCAACGTAAGATCAAGGGTTAATGACACAACAAGTTCTAAAACTTGTGTTGATTCGGCACTTGAGTTCTACAATTTCTACAATTGATTCATTTCAAGACTTGCTAAGTCTGTCCCTTCTTTGTAGAGAAATTCTGCATTTTTATCATATTTTCAGTCTTGCATGGGCTTCAGCACGGTAAGGGAGCTTCCTCAAGCACAAAGGGAGCTGTTTCACTGTTACCACATCGAAAAATTGAAAAAAATTAAGAACATACTAAAAATTAGAAAAAAAAATCAGCACTAATATGAAACTAGAAATAAAAGAAGTCCCATGAGAGATCGACAGTCAAGGGGGGGAAGGGCTGCATATGGAGCGCCAGTACTGCTTCCCTTCCTGCTGACGAAGGCTAACAACTCTCACAACAAGGCCGTTAACTCTTGTGGGGCCTACAGCAGGGGCAAGTGTGCCCACTCACGCACTTGCGAGAGCCAAGTTTGGCAACTGCTGGTGGCCCAGTGAGGATGTTGAGTGTACTTTTTAAATTTTTTGTCACCTTTTTTTAATGTGGCATCTCCACATTAGCACCGCATTTTATGAGTAAAAAAAGGAAAATTCAATGAAAAATGCCATATATACTTTCCGTCCTCTTGAAACTAATTTGGGTAATGGAAAGACTCAAATGCTGAACTGAAACAAGTTTACTAATAAACAAAAAAAAAAAATTGGTTCCTAAACATGCCAAACTGGAATAAGTTTTAGGAGTCATTTTGTTATTCATTCCTAAAGTTAATTGTAAATGTTGTGATAGGAAAATCATTCTACAAGTCCTAAAACGTATTTATGAAATGCAATCAAGTCATAAATTTTTCAATTGGTGCAATAAACCCTTAAACTTATATCAAAAAGTGTACTCAAGTCCCAAACTTTTCAGTTAGCGTAATTAATTCATATATTAATACAAACAAATGCAATTTGAGATTACAGCATAGACATTCTAAGTCTTTGTGTACTAAAAGAGCTTGATTATGCTTTTTCAAAAATATTTGAAACTTGAGTAAGCCAATTGAAAGGCGTAGGACTTGGCTACATTTCAAATATGAGATTTAGGACTTCCAACACATATTTATTTCTTGATTATGACTAAAACCACAAGTAGTTGACATAATATTTTTCACTTTGGGGTCAAACTTAGTCAGCTTAATCAAATGCTAATCAAAGGAGATTTGGTGAAAAATTGGAATCATGGACTTAGCAAATCTGTATTCATGGCTCTACATGAGCCAATATTTCCTTTGCTACATGCATTATATGTACATAATTCAATTACATTGATGGAATCTATAATTCAATGTGTTTTTTTTTTTTGGTAAAGGTAAGTATTATATATGATTTTCAACCATGCAATTGTACAAGGGGTGAGACTTGGCACCAACCCACTCAACGGGACAACATGTCACTGGAGTGGGGGGGGGGGCAAGTTCATAAAAGAAAACAACAAATACAACAAGAAGGAAACAAGGGCAGCAAAGCCAACCCTCGCTCACAAAACTAACCAAAAATATTTGGGTTTAACCCCCAACTACGTTGCAATCTCCTATTTCTCGGGGTGTTGGCTACCGATTTGAACGAGAGAGCTTTTATCTTTGACCGCCTTGGTGAGATTGAGGAGCTTTTTACTAGATGCATGATCCATATGTTAGCAATTGATAATATAAAATGAAATTGCATAGCAAGGTTGGTATAGAATCATAGCAAGGTTTATCTTTGACCGCCTTGGTGAGATTGAGGAGCTTTTTACTAGATGCATGATACATATGTTAGCAATTGATAATATAGAATGAAATTGCATAGCAAGGTTGGTATAGAATCATAAAATCCGAAGGGAAATCAGATAGCAAGAAACTAGGGAAAAACTAGAGAGAGATAGAGGGAGAATGATGCCAAATTAGGCAAGGAAAAGGAAATGCCAAATAGGCAAACTCATTAGTCAGTGAATTCATCCTCAAAACTGAAGAAAAGTAGTATCTTGGCTGCTACCATTAGTAATTAAAACAGGAGTTCCTTACTTGAAAAAAAGTAGAAGAAAAAAACAAGAGTTCAAACTAAGCAAGCATAAATAAGAAGAGGTTGAAGAATGATGTCATATGTCAACCTCCACAAAAGGGAGATTTGGACGTGCATCTTGGATGTACAAGGCTATACTAAGTATTTTAGTACAAATTTTACCGTCATTAATTTACAATTTTGTGAATGATCAATAGGAGAAATTATGTTCCAGATTTTACTAAATTTCAGAAGTTGTTTTAAATTCATCTAGATTAGTTAGTAGAATTTACTCCACTCACTTCACTAATCCCACAAGTAGAGTCCTTATTTAACTCTTGAAGACATTGAGAGCACCCATCCATGCTGTTTTGCTCAATAGCAAACTGCTTTTGGAATGTTTTCTCGTCTTCCTTACAGTTTTCGATTGAATCTATTCAATTCTCACTAAAATTATTGAAGTATTCCCTCATATCACTAAAATTTGTTTAGCCTACTAAAGATTGTTAAGAATTTATGATAACCATAATCACGGCAATAGTCGGATTACTCCTAACAATCAACATTATTAGAATAATATGATAATCATGATAATAGTAATCGTCATAGCAATCGACGTAATAATCTTGACAAGCCCTACAAATTGGCAAGCATGGCAGCTAAGCTTTTAATAAACATGAATGCCATATATTTTCATGAGCATATCATATCAAAAATGCAAGTGTAGCAACTTAAAAAAGTACCATAGCGTTGGCCGTTGGTCTAGAATAGTTGCACAACAATAATATGTAATTAAAAGCAAAGTTATGATACCAATTGATGTTGAAGAGATCCAGCTTAATGACGAATAGATGAAGAACATATCTAATCCAATAACAACTAATGTTGAACGAACGCATGAAGAAAGTTAGGCTTAGATTCGTTGAAAGTGGGAAAAACCCATGTAATAAGAAAAGACGGAGAAACTAAAGAGAGATGGAAGAGATAGGTCAAAGAGGCAAACTTAGTTATCAAATCAATTCATCATTAGAACTAAAGAAAAATATTATAATTAGTTTATATTTATGAGCAAACTAAGTCAGAGAGATCAACTATTAACAAAAATAAATCGAGATTAATAACCTAAGTCTTGACAATTTCGAATAACAAACTTAAAAAAACAAATCAGCTAGTGGTCCATCTAAAAATCCCATACAACATCAATTAAACAGCACATACCTACACTTACCTTCTTTTGATTTAATTGTTGGATTCTTTTCTTAAATATTTGTTGTGTTTTCTTTGAGTCCATCCTTTGTAGGAGAACTTTTGAAGTGCAAAACCATGAAGCATTGGTTTGCAAGAATTGATTTCTATATTGACATTTGCACTAGGGGTGTTCAACGGGAACTGCTCGTATTAAGAATTGTCCAGTTCCCAAGAGTGCTGGTCCGATTCCCAATTCCATGAAATTGGAATTAGTGATGGACTATCTGATTCCCATTTGATTCTCAATTCTAGAGTGGGAATCGGACCAATCGGACCGGACAAATTTTTTGGCCATTTGATAATGGTTTTTCTTGATTCTTTATCCTTTTTTCACCCCCTTCATTTTTATCTTCTCTAAGAAAGAAAAAAGTACGGAGTCTCTCCACATTTTTTCTCTCACATCAATCCGTATACAGTCCTGCTTAGTGACCCTCTGTGCTATATACCAGTATCCTTTTGCAGATTCACGTGAACCCTGTCATTTTTCTAGTCCTGCATTGCTCTTCTAATAGCTTCGTTTTGTGTATCTCATTCATTGAGGAGTTCTCCATTTTCATTAGCTACTGATAATGGCACCACAAAACGACCCAGCCAAGCCACTCTCCACTGTCCTTCGGACCAACGCCCAATGGAACCCTTTCGACCTCTCCAAAGGCAAGCTGTCGGTCAACAGAGTCTGCATCCTCACCGAAGTCCCCAACAACATCCCACTGACCCACTTCTCCTCCACGCATCGCTCCTCCATGCGCCCCTCCCCTGCTCCCGCTGGGCGTCGAGAACGTCCCCATCATCTCCGCTCTCCACCTCTCCCTCACCCATTACTTTGTTTCCCACCCCAACCCTCCCGCGGCCATCCTCTCCAACCTCTTGCCCTCGACTTGGCCGACAAGCGCAGTCCATTGGTTCTATTGGATTTCCCGGGAACTGGACTTGTCCAACCGAACGGGTTTGGTTCTTAATTCCAGAATCGGGGAACCGGTTCTCCTAGTCTAGCTCTGGGTTCTTTAGTGGAACCGGAATAGACAGGGAACTAATCGCCCCTGGTTTATACTTCAAAGAAATGAGACATTATATTATTGTGTTTTTCAGTGTGGTAATGAGCTTAATTTGAGATAGCCTAAATATGAGGCTCATGGGAGACAAATTATGCACGAAATGAAAATGGTTGTCTAACTAAGAAGGCTATGGTTATGCTACTACTTAAACATAATGCTTGATATATATTAGAAAAATTTATGCTTTCTACTTTAACATTACATGACAGGAGAATGAATTTTAGAGGGTGGCATTTGCTAAAAAGAAATAACGTACATCTAGTCTTCTTTTCTTTTTATTCTTTGATAATGTCCATCTTGTGATTTTTTTTTTTGTTCTTGAAATTAAAGCATTTTCTTTTTTGAGGGAACAGAGAATTAGCTCTAATTAATTAAATTGAAAAATAACAGGTTGAGTTTCCTAGTGTGGAGTCGATGAAGATATCGCACATGGATAACATGGAGAAGATATGGCTTGATGATCTTGACTCAAATGCCTTTAGCAAACTCAAGACACTAGTAGTGGAGCACTGTGAAAAACTTTCATCCATATTTTCATCTTATAATATGCTCACAAGAATTCTAAACCTAGAGAGGATAACTGTGACTAATTGTGGATCCTTAGAAGTAGTATTTCAAGTCGAAGAGTTCAATTTCATTGAAGCTCATTCTCCAAGACCTTTCCAATTGAGAGAAATAATTTTGATGCGGCTCCCAAAAATAAGGCACGTGTGGAGAGGACTTCCTCAGGGAGGCTTTATCTTTGGACGCTTACAATGCATGAAGGTCATCAAGTGTGAGAGTCTCAAAAGTTTATTTCCAAGCTCGATGGCAAAAAGTATGACACAGCTCATAGAACTTTTCGTACGGGAGTGTGGGGTGGAGGAAATTATTGTGGAGGAAGACGGTGTAGGGATGAATGTAGGTGATCTCTTCTTTCCGGATTTAACTAACTTGAGATTACTTGAGTTGCCGAAATTGATGAGCTTCTTTGGGAGTAATCATAATTTAACATGGCCACTCTTGAAGCAATTGCGAGTGAGACATTGCGGCAGGATGAGGTCATTCTCGTTCGCTCGTGAGTTCCAAAGTTGCCAAGGTATAACTACCGACAAGAACCAATTCGCACTCTTTTCTTTTGAAAAGGTATTGCCCTTATTATTGATTCTAGCTCTTTGCTATTGTCTTCGATGGTTTATATGCATAGCTCTTGGTGCATTGTTATTTTCTCTAGGAAATTGAAATTGTCCAACATGTCATGCTTGTTGATACTTGCAGAACCACACCTTTGAATTGCTTAGAAATCTAAAGATCGTTTGCAGTTAATTATTTCCAACTCGTATTCTTCGGTGTATAATCAACTGATCCCAGCTTTTACTTTCAAGAAAAAAAAAATTATTAAATTAACTTGCAAAGACAATCATGCTTCAAATGAGCTGCTCATATCTTATGATTGAGATTTACCTATTTAATTTAATTTGGCCAACCCTACCATCAATTTTTTTTTTTAAAAAAATTGGTATTATGTTTATTTGCCATTTTACTAGCTTAGCTAGAAAACAAATTTCCATTCCCAAACATCTCGAACATGGTTGGTAACTGTCGAGCATTGCAGATAACTTGCTTATCCGATCACATGTTAGTAATTTATCAATAGGCTTTAAAAAGGACAAACTTTTTTTTTCTACTTTCAAAATCACCAACTACTTTAATAATTTACCAACTTTTATTCCATGGCTCACCAACATATTTGAAATTACTAACTTTATTTGAATTTACCAAACTTAATTTGATTGGTGTACCAACATTAGTCATATTAAGGCTCCGTTCGTTTCACAAAAAATGGAATTTACGCAAAATATTTTCTGAAAAATGATCGCTTGTATCTATTACAAAAATAAATGAACGAAAAATGATTTCATAATTCACAAAAATATTTAGATATAAATTGTTGTCGATTATGAAAAGAATTTTCATTGACTTATTATTATCGAGCAATATAAGCGATCATTTTTTTAGAAAATATTTTTCAAAACATTTATTTTCTATAAAATACAAATCAATTTTACTTACTTGCCACCTTATTATCTTGTTAGGTTTTGGAAAGTACCAACATTTCAAAAATTATGAACTACTTTAATAATCAACCAATATTTATTCTTGTGACAAGCCAACGCCTTTCAAATGGCTAACTACAATTTGAAATTACAAACAAAAATCTAATTGATGTACCAACAATCATCAAATTAACATACCAACGGATTTTATTCACCGACGACTTTCTATCTTATAGATCTTGAAAAGTACTAATATATCTTTGCACTGCAAGATCACCAACTACATTAAAAATCTATCAATGTTATTCCAATGGCTGACCAATGCTTTTCAACTTACAAACGTTCAATCGAAATTACCAAACTTAATTTGAGTGGTATATCAGTGATATACCAACACGAAATCAAGTTCCTTTTTAACAGCATGGAACGCTAAAAATATCATATATTTGGGATTATGTACTTTTGGTTTATTTCTTTGCTCATCTAATGTTTCACTTTGCTTTTGTAAGAATGAATTACTCATCTTGATTATTTAATATTTTTCCAATGAAACTTTGAACTATAATCTCCTTCTTGTTTTATGGCCTTTTCACGTATATCCCATCAATTTAATTTTTCTTTTCTTTTTATTTTTGCCAATCATTTGTTGAGTATGCATTCTTCTCAAAGTTACAGGAAGGTAAGCCATATGGTACTTATGATCTATAGTAAAATAGATATGAGAACTGCAGCTTCGAAAACAATGTGCAACATTAATACAACATCTTACTATTGAAACACATATACTAACTATAAAAATAGCATGATTTGTTAAAACAAGCAAATGTTATTTTGCCTCTTGGATTTAATTAGTTGACAATTGAAATAGCTTAAGTATTGTTGACTAATAATTTTCTTTTTCCAAATTGATGAAATATATTGTGATTGAATTGGGCACATCGCATCGACAAAAATAAAATAAAATAAAATTGGGCACACCACTAACAACAATCATCCCTCATATAAATAATGGTCATCGATGCTTGCTCGTCTGCTTTCGAAAAGTTATGTTTCTTGTTTTTTCCCTAAACAGAAGGACATTTTAGTCATTGGACTTTTGATGGCCTAATTAAACGAATCCCCTCCCGCAGGTCATTCCGCAATTGGAAGAATTGATATTAGCAAGGGAGGATGTTGTGATGATGCCGCAACATTACGTCTTTCGCAATCTTAGAAAGCTGGCTTTGGCATGCTACCACGATGAAAAAGCCGCTTTTCCTTCCAACTTTCTTCTCCATAGATTCCCCAATCTAGAAGAGCTTGCTGTGATATGTAGTTCCTTCGAGGAGATATTTCTAGAAGATTCGTCTGGACATGGGGGAACGACTCCCTATGGAGAGCTAATTGACATGGGAAAACCTCTCCAGACCCTGCGAAATCTGCGGCAACTTGGCTTGTATAAGTTGTGTAACACGAAGCGAGTTTGGAAAGATGGCTCCTTGATGGTTGAAATTCTCAAACAGATTGAAGTTCTGTGGGTTCAAGAGTGCCCGAGTTTATCAATCGTACTTCCATCCCCGACTTCATTCCAAAGATTGAAAGGTTTAGAAGTACAAGATTGCGCTGGTTTAGTTAATATGGGAACTTGCTCAGCGGTGACAAGTCTGGGACACCTTACTTGGCTAGTCCTAAGAAATTGCATTGCGATGGAAGACATGGTGACAGATGATGGAAATGGAGCAGAGGATATCTCTTTCCCCAAATTGAAAGAGCTAATTCTTGATGGTCTTCCAAGCCTTGAGAGCTTCTCCCCCACTATTTGTGCCTTCCAATTCCCATCATTGGTGCGTATTGTCGTCATGAAGTGCCCTAGGATGAACATATTCTGCAAAGGTGCCCTGAAGACACCAAACCTAGATAAAGTACTACTCTCTGAAGAGGACGATGAAGGATGTTGGGAGGACGACCTTAATACCACCATCCAAACTTTATCGGCTTGAAACGATCCACTCTGAATTTAATAAGACAGGTAGATCAGTGTGAAATCACGTCTGAATTTGGTGTCAAAAGGAAGAAATTTGCGTTCTTCAAATTCTATATTGACTCGTGTGAAGTTGGTCTTTCTTAAAAGAATGTTTGGCTTTTAAAGAAATTGTCACACTATTCAATAATTAGGGGCTTTTGGGCACCTACTCACCAATGCATTCTAGATGTTTGCTGAATTGCTTCGTATAATCTCTGTTGGTGCAGCTTCGAAGATTATGAATTTTGTTATATGGGTTGTATGCTAACCCACTTCTCTGATTAATCTTGAGGAGTGTCGGAAGTTAGACATGTTTTATTGATAATGTTTGTTTCTTTCAGGTGTCATGCTCGCTACAATCTAAGTGGCTACTTTCATTTGCTAGAAAGTCTATCGTAAGATGTTGAATCAACCTGTCGAGTGTCATGCTCGCAATGTGTTTACTAATAGTATTCTGATCATGGTGTTGATGCCTTATTAGATGGCATCTTTGTGGCGATATGTGGTATTCATTGTAGACAGGTGCTTGATTGAGGATCTCATTCTTTTTCTAGTTTGGAATGTTCTCTCTATCATTTCCTTGATAATGATACTGGTGTAGCATAATGATTGGAATGTGGGAGTGCTCTATCCTTTATTGAATTGGATAGAGATTTCATTATGGGTGTTGGCTTTTAGACAGCATCATTTAGCACCAAGTTGTTCTTTGGAGTTGGACTACTTGGATGATGACAACAGTGGCCATACACTGACCAAAAGGGGAAGAAGTCCACAAATTCGAATAAGCACATGTCCTTCAAGCAGCAGACCATAGCCTCCATGGAGCCATTCATGCTACATGTTTTCATCTCCAAGTGCCTCATCTCGACTTTCACTTACAAGGTCACATGCAAGTAGGTCGCTGTTGCGGGTACCGATTCTTAGGACATTAAAGCCATGCTCAAGTCTCGATTGGACATACCAGCATGTTTGGCTATAGACCAGGCTTCAGAAAACTGAGCGAGGGAAGCTGATGTGTGCATTGCTTCCTACACTCAAAGAGAGAGGGACAAGTTTGAAGGGAAAATCAAAGCAGTAGTTCAGTCTTTGATTGACGGTGGCATCGGTATTAAAGTTTATATTGCCCAATTTTCCCTCCTTGGGCATGATCTTGTTTATGTGCACAACTCCCTGGATGAATATATTGACATCTTTTACATTGTTTTGAGAATATGCAAAATGTAGTGTTGGTTCATTTGCTGGTTAAATATAGACAATAGCAACTGTTTGTTCGATAGGAGCACAATCCGATTTTATTTGGGCTTTGTCAAAACATTTACCTTTTGAATTCTCGAATGAGCATTGTGATAGTTACCATAGCTTGATACATCTTTCTCTAATTTCACATGGTATCAATATTGATTCTTGCTTTTGAAACATTATGGATGTCCATGCCACAAAGATTAGTTTCATTAAATCTGCTATTAGCAAACACTTATTTGTAAGGTTAGAACCACAACTCTTGAGAGTCCAAAGTATTGTCATCATGTGGATTGGCAAGTAATATCCTATTCAAATTATCATAACTTAAGTTAGTTTAGTTGTCTACTGTTCAGTTATTTTGCCTAAGTTCATAACGTAGAGATACATAGATATTACTTTGCCTACCTTAGTGACTTGATGATAAAAGATCAATTAACTTGATATCACCTTATTTAGTTATTGCATTCTTATGGAAAAATATGACACTAAATATAAAGTGTTGTTTTGTCATTTCTTTTCTTCTGCTTCTATGTTTGACTATCTTAGACAAGAAGTGTAGGCCTTATTGAAAAGTGAATTTATGTGATCTGCTGCTTTTTCAATGTCAATTTTTGTTGATTTACTTTGGTGGAAACTAAGGAAAACTTTTTTCTGTAGATTTGATGCCATCCTTATCCTTGTGTTTTTACCATAATGGAAGTTATCGCCTATGCTGATGGGAGAGTCTCTCTAAAGTGCAATGAGTACAAGCTGGAATATCGCCAGACCATCAAAGAGACAAAAAAAGGCCTTGGATCCAATTTTCTGTAAAATTCTTTCATAAAACACTCACCCTAGCTTCCCGAGATTCTTAAATCACAATAGTATCCTCATTTTGCTCGATCTTCTCCCTTAGAGGTTGAGCAACATATAAGGAAAAAGAGAGTAGTGTCCAAAATCTAATGTGCTCACAGGCATAGTACAATATTGACATGTAAGGAAAGTAAGTTAGTTGATTGAAGGTGATCTAATTGCTTCGCGATTCACCTATTTTAGAAGAATCCATTGCAAAAGCAAATGGTCTATGGATCACTCAGGTATGAAACCTACTGTAATTTCATATGTTTATCAAATGGCTAGTATGAAGAAGAAAAGCTCACTTGCTAGTTACTATTGTCAGATAATGTTTGAATTATGCTCTTTTACTCTCGTTGTAGTTATGGTTATATTCATTGTTTTTTTGGTGTTTCATCCTCGTAGCTCTTTCACAAGTGCCAATATAACCATCAATTGTTTAATTGGATAAGGAAGTAATACTCTCCTAGCTAGGGAAAGATAGTCACCTTGGGTCCACAATCTTAAGAGTTCCTAGTAATCTGACTCTTAGCTTGTTTCAAACGAGTTCACAAAATACATCAAATGGCTCACAAACTTGAAGCATCACAGTTACTTCCATGACATGTTTGCATTCAAAGTGTTGCATATCTCTGTACTAGTCAAATGTCCACAAATTTACATAATCTATATATATGATATTACGCAGCAAAACGGTATTTATGAGTCCTCGGATAAGATAGATATGTTTGGTCGGGGGTATTTACACCTAAATCACATTATGAACGTGTCATTTTCTATTGGGAGCGCGCAGCAGAAGTCCGATACCTTTACGTGGAGAGATTGCCAAGAGGAAGCCCAAATCCGAGCTTGTCAATATATCCAGTTGAATTCACCTCAACTCAAAAGCTTAAGCTAATGAGTTATGGGTCAATTAGTATATATTAACTGCTCTACACCACATCAATTCTTCGATGTGGGACTACTTCTCTAACACATCTCACACATGTATCTTAACAATCTCCCCCTTACGTGTGAGCTCCAATGTTAGGTCTACTTCCCCTTAAATTAGATATCCTTCTAGCCCAACATCATCCTTACGAGCCTGCATTGTTACACCACAACACTCACTTGGGCCATCCTCACAAGCCCATGTTGTTACACCACAATGCCTATCTGCCCGGAAACTGTAACTTGGCTCTAATACCAGTTGTTGGGAGCACGCGGCAGAAATCCGATACATTTACCTAGGGAAATTGCCAGGGGGAAGCCCAAATCCGAGCTCGTCAATATATCCAATTGGACCCATCTCAACTCAAAAACTTAAGCTAGTAAGTTATGGGTTAATTAGTATATATTAACTGCTCCACACCACATCAATTCTCCAACGTGGGACTACTTCTCTAATACAACTCTCACGTGTATCCTAATAATCTGGTTAACAATTGTGGTGGAAAGGGCGAGCGATTGAACAATAAAATAGACAGAATAAAGAAAATAAATCAGACACTAGATTTATATGGTTCGGTCATAGAGACCTACGTTCACGGGGAGAGCAGCAACGAATTCCATTATTGAACAAGCGATACGACGGAGATTACATACTCGAGTCACTCAAACACTCTCAGTGTTTCCCAAGCCCCAATTACACCAAGTAACTCACGTAGTGTTTAACCTCACAATTCCTCGTGAAATAATCTCTCAATCTCACAAAGGAATTATACATGAATTCTTACCACAAGAATTTAATCGGCTATAAACACTTGACTCTTCTTGGTGTAATTGCACAAACGAAATCAATGGAGAAAACTCCTCCCAAGCACTCGATGATGAATCGGCACTTCAAGACCTCTTGCATCAACAACGGCCCTTTTCTTTTCCACGCATGGCCGTATATATATTGTAGACTTGAGGACTTTCCAATTCTTGAAAGTCACTCCTACGTGAAGTAAGAAAGAATACATAAAAATATAAAATTAAGAAACCCACACCTACTAGGATTAGGAAACAAATTCAAACTTTTGCTTTGGGCTCAAACTCAAAACATATTTTCAACAATTTCCATGAACTCAATTTTGGTGAAGTAAAAATGCAAGCCAGCTAGATCTTGTCTGAAGCATCTTCTCCTTTATATTTCCTTCAAATAGTCACAAAGCAAAATCAGAGTTTGACCCTGTCGCTTCTTCATAAAAATTTGTAAGTAGGCTTGAGAAACCTGGTTACTCTGATTATCCATTATCCATGCTGAGGAGTCTGTTGCTTCTAGGATCGTCGTTGGAATAATATTTCTCCATTGCCAGTTTAGAAAACAAAGATCTGTTTTCTGAAAGTGTAAGCTGTCTAAAGTCTCTCTTCAAATTTCTGTTGGATATTGTTCCTTGCCATATCTTTGCATTGCTTTACCTCTCGTGCTATGGTTAATTAGGATCTTTTCCCAAGAATATCCAGAGAAGTTGAGTCTGGGGTTCTTGTCCTATTTCGTTGAAGTTGTCATAATTCGTCTAATATGTCATTGGAGGCACTTGTTGACATACTTTAAAACTTGTTGCAGGAGAATCCAATAGTCATTGGGCTATCTGTATTTTAATTTGCTTCTCGCTTACTACAGTAAACCTCAGGTCCATGGCAGACTTAGAGAAACTTCACAAAGTGGTGCAGATTTTACTTTACCAGCTTGTTATCAAGGCCATGAAAAAGTGTCTTGTCGTTCTTAAATAGTTCAGTACTCTTTATTCTAAGGAGCCTTTTGATCATATTCAACATGAATCTTGCAAGAGTTGCCGATAAAAGAGATGATTACGTAGGTCTTTAAAGAGTAGCATCATGTAAAAGTTAAATCTCCACGAGGAACATCTTGAATATGACATGGTATCCATTCTAGCCGAAGACCTAAGTGTTGATTAAAATGAGCTAAGTTAATTTCCACAATGCACTTAGAGCACATCTTTCTCAATATTTACATATATATATGGGTTCTTGTTGCTCGGCCTCACCATCTCTCTTATAACTCAGCAAAAGAACAAAAGATAAATGGAAAGGAATGGCCATAATCAGACCCACTCATAGCAATCACATAAGCGGTGTCGGTGATCACCGTCAAGATCACTTGCAAGCCTAATCCTGACAAATCTCTCAACCCCGATTACAAATGTACCGCCGATGATGGCAAGCTAAACTCATGCCCCAGTGATTGACCCCTACAACACCAGTTATGTGTGAATTTCAAATGACTTCCCAAACCACCATGGCCACTAGCCCCGGTCCTCATTGTTAGCATCCGGCTATGTCCAAGTCGCAATAGCACGGTCAATAAGAAAAAAAAAAATTTGAAAAAGAAATCGGGGTGCCGTCTCTTTCCATTGCATGCTAGTATCTTCATGTTGGTAGCATAGTTTGCGAATTGAAAATATTATGGTATTTCATGGACCTCCAAATAACTAGACTTGCACATTCATATTTCCCAATTATTAATAGAAAAATGATCAATCACGACTTTAAAATAATCTATCACAAAATAATAAATAAAGTTATTAACACATCCCAAAAATTCTAATCACCTATTAAAATCATCAAGCACCAATTAAAAATCTTCTATAGTGAATGATTTCATGCTAATAATCGAGGTAAAATGTAAACCTCACGGTCCTCCCTATTGCTTAGCTCTTCCCTCGCCGTGGTGACCCGGAGTCAAATTCGACATTGACCTTACCCAACCTTTTTCCCAGAGATTTCCACAAAAATCTCTCAATTAATCCATCATGTTTGAAGCATACTGCTGAACATTTTGCAAAAGTTTCCGGTAAAGTAGATGATTACCGAACTCCAACATAAGTATCTTACATAATTCTTTTTTTGGCCAAAGACCCAAGCGCTGATTAAAAGGTCTTTTAGCAAAAGACCAATTATTTGAGAAGGTTTACGGGCAAAAAAAAAAAATTCGCGAGCATACGTCTTCAAATCAAACTTCTTGGTTGCAAGTTGTGGTGTGTCGACAAAGTTGTGGTTTCTTGTCGCGTTGTTTCGCTTGTCTTTGCATGATATGCAAGTATTCATCCGTGCAAGCCTTGGACAAAACTGCAATTCTAAATTCTGTCCCCATCGTGAACAGAAAATATCTTCACTTTGATTTCTGGGGGAAAATGATTCAATTAATATCCTTAAAGTCTACAGAGTGGGGCATTCTCGTACAATCTTGTGTTGATGAGCACGATGTAGCACTATGGGAGAGATTCTCTTACGAGTCGGTAACCTTTTAACGAATGCAAATGATTTTGTACGCGACAAATATAAAAAAATCCTAAAAAATATTATATTTATATTAATTTTGTTACAAACTTTTTAATTTTGTCAATTTAGTTATAAATATTTATGATATTTTTCCAATGAAGTCCGTCTAGTCAATTTTGATTAAAATTGATAACGTGAACATCGGTCGTACGATGTGACACGATCAGTACAGATGTAAACATTTTTAAAATATTTTAATAGTTTTTTGAATTTTTTTTTTGCTTTCTTTACTCTCTTTTTTTTTTTTTTTTTTTGGACTGAGAGCCAACAAGGGTCGCCCGCTAATAGTACCGCAATTCAAAAACTATCCTTCGCAAGTCCTTCAAATACTTGAGTCTTCTTGTTCTTTCTAATTTCTCAATCACTAACATGTTTAGTCCCCCAAAAGTCAGCTCCTTTTCACTCTAGATTATAAATTTCAGTAACGATCCTGTTTCGTGGACATCCGCAATGTAGAGCACATTTATAGAGCTTAAGAATTAGTGGCAACTCTCTAATTGGTGGTCGGTCTCCAATAAAGATACTCCAACCGTGGCCTTCTTATCATTTTTCTGACGTGCACGTTTTACTAAATAACAGATAGATATTTATTATAAATCATGGAGGTCAACATTCATACTTCAAAAGCGGTCCAACTACAACCATGTGCCCCTACGTGCCATTAACTAAGTGCTTCTTCTTCATGTGTTACTCCTGATTCTTTTGAAACACTGAATTCTGGCGATGTTTTGCAATTGCGGAAAATCAATTAGATCAGAAATTGGCTGGTCCCATACAAAATAAGTTGCACTCAAGCTCTTTCAGCTTTTCTTAATCATCATTTTGCACATTGGCGAAATTCTCAATGACCGCAGGTGACAGTTATTTCCTCAAGGCTAGATTCTCAATTCTCTCGTCCATCAATATGAGACTAGCATTCTCTTTTAGCATGATCTGGTTAGTGGTTTTTGATAGGGCAAATGTACCCTAATAGAGCAGTCTTCCATTATCTGCGCTGACCTTGTTGATAGAGAGAATCTTCTACAATTTTCACTAATTTTGTTGATAGAGCAAATCTTCCACAATTTGTGCTAATAGTGTAGATTGTTGTCTTTTGTAAAATATTTTCAATTGTGATTTTCATGCTTATGTACATGCTATAAATATAATACAAATCTCCACACCAATAAATATGCGACGACACTCAAATTTGTGCTCTTATAGTTTTTGCATGCAAATGCAAGAGCAGCTCTGTACCCTAAGTTTGTCATCGACCCATCTCGCAGACCATTTTAGGAAACATAGTGGAAATTCTTTTCTTATCAGTCACCTGATTCTTTTGTAACGATAGTACTAAATCCGGCATGTGCTTTGGCAGAACTCGGTGAAGATCAAGCTTTGATATCATGTGGCAGTGAAATCATCCGAGTTGGTTTGTCTCAAATGCTTATTGCTTTTGGCATTCAAGAGACTACATTGAACGTTCCGACTGTGTTCCCCGTTGCCATCAGTATACTTGTTTGTGGGATTGTTCTTTCTTGAGGAGAATTTTGGTGATTGCGAAGGAGGAATGTCCTAGATTTGCATGGTCATTATCATTTCTAGCAAACTACTAGTGTTGCTTAGCACCTCAGATAGTTTCTATTAGCTTGTAAAGAGTTTAGGGACAAAATCATTCATGGAATCATCGGTCAACTCAAAATGTATCAATAAAAATTCATGCATCAATCAAACCGCCAACTATTATAAAATAGGACTAGACTAAATCAATCCAAATCCAATCATGAAACAATGTATCATAACCATTTTATTATGGTCGACTTGCAAATGTTTGTTGAATCTTTCAGGTTAAATACTTTTCTTGCTCTGAAAAATGCAAGTGCTAGAGAAACTCCGTACTCTATACATAGTGATTTAGTGACTGATCCTCTTATAATCTTGGGAACTCGACATAATATGAAGATCTAATGGGAATCCTTTTATTATGGTGGAGAGAGAGAGTATGATGAGGTGTTAAAAGCAGTTTGACTTAAGTGCGTGTTGGTGTTTTGGACCGAATCCTAAGAAGATGAATCGAGTCTTGGGGTCAAGTTCTTGGAAATTTACTGTGGTGGAAGAACAAATGTGGGAAGGAGTGAATAGAGATAATTATTATAATATCTTGATCGGGGAATTTGGAATTTCAACCCCACTCCAGCCCATTTTCTATAATTTTTTGCAAAAAATGTATTATAAAAAAATGGTTATTTTAAATATAATTAATTTCAGAAATGGTTGATTATATATTCGATTTGCAAATTTAATGTTTCGGAATTTTAGTTTTTCATTTGATTCCTTCGTAGTAGGCAAAATATTCGTTGATACATTCTTGTAATTGAATCTTCAAATTATAGAGGATGTATACCAAAATAAAGATGAAAATTGAAAAAAAGCCAATCCATTGGTGAAAAGATATTGCCTTTTGGCACGTTTGTGATTTGTGGGAAAGACAAGTAGTTCGCCTTTTGCCAAGTGCGCCTTGACAGATGAAAGGGAAATGGCAATGATCTTGTACCATCCCCACAAGTATGGGCCCTTTGATTGGGATGAGAAGGATCTTAGCCGTTGGAATAGAAACAGTTTTTGTTGAAAAAACTCCTAATTTTGATGCTAACAAATCGTTTTATGTATGATATTTATATATCTTGTTCAAAGGAAAAGCCACAGGGTGACATATGCTTTAGAGTCTGCTGGTGATAAAAGAAAAAGCATAAGGTGTCTCTGAGTCTGTCCGTGCCAGATGGAAGATATGAAGAGACGTAGATTTTGAGTCTGTCCGTACCAGACGAAAGACCCGAGTATACGCAGATTCTGAGTCTGACCGTACCAGACAGAAAACTTAAGCAGACTCAGAACTTGAGTCTGTCAGACTCAGAATGAAACTACAAGATAAGATCATCAACGGTAAAGTATTTCACTTACTTTATTTATATTGATTATGTTATATCAAACTGATTGGCAAGATCAATTAATGGACAACTTCCAAAGAAGAATGGAGCACTTATGGAAGCTCGGATTCTAATTGTATGGGTGAACAGAATCCGAGGGGATTTAATCTACCTTCAACGGTAAAAAAGACTTGCCTTATAAAGTTTGTCCAAGAAAGGGAAGATTGAACTCTCAAGGAAAAAGCCAACGGTCGAGTGTGGCTTGGAGAGTATATAAGGATAGGATGAGACTTAGGAGATAAGAGTAAATGAACATATTCCAAAGCTCGATTCTGTTCTTCATCTGTTGTTCAAAGTGTGAAATTGAGTGATCCTAGTGTATTACCAAAGAGAGTGACTTTGTGAGACATATCATCACCAAGTGCTAACACTCAAGAATGTGTAATCACCTTTGATCACATAGTGAAATCCAGCCTATTGGTTGATCGCCTGGAGAGTGGACGTAGGCTTGTCCAAAGCCGAACTACTATAAACTGTGTTTGCAATCTTCTTTACTCTTTCTATTTAATTTTTGTTTGTAGATTGCAATAGATCAATATTACTTGCGCGTAAACTTCCTCTACACCTATTCACCCCCCCTCTAGGAGTTAATACTAGCTACATCAATTGGTATCAGAGCCTTGTGCTCAGTATTTTGAAGTGTTTATTACTTCTAAGTTAAAGATCCTCTATGGCTAGTATTCTTGTACCAGGTCTGATTGAGGGGCAGAGCAATACTCGTCCACCATACTTTGACGGTAAAGATTACAATATATGGAAGAACAAGATGAAGGCATTTCTCAAATCAAAAGATCCGCTGGAATGGGATGTAGTTGAAAGAGGAGTTAATCCCACTGTTAAAGTTGGAAAAACCTCAAAGAAAGACGATGGGAAAGAAACAGAAATATCAGCTACCACCTCACCAGAAGAACTGACAAAGAGACAAACTCTAGACGCTAAGGCTATCTACTCCCTTTATTGTGCTTTATCACCTAATGAATATAATCGAATATCTTCTTGTGACACAGCAAAGAAAGTATGGGATAGACTGCACGTGACATACGAAAGAACTAATTGTGTTAAAGAGACCAAAGTAAATATTTTACTTGGTCAATATGAATCATTCAAGATGAAATAGGGGAAGTCCATAGGAAACATGTTCAGTCGATTTACAAAGATTGTAAATGGATTAGCATATCAAAGACAACCTGCTCCTGGACCAATGAAAGTCAACAAGCTTTTGAGAGGGTTGTCAAAAGAATGGAATAATATGAAGACCTCCATTAGGGAAACCCCGCGAATTTCACCGCTAATAGTCGATGAGCTTGTTAGTACCCTACAGTCCTATGAAGCAGAACAAATGAACGAGGAAGTGGAATCCAGAGGTAAAAAATCCATTGCTCTTAAGTCTAATATTGATTCTGATGATACAGATTCTGAGAACGAGCTGGACGACGAAGAACTTGCACTGCTAATCAAAAAAGTAAAAAAGTTAAACAAGAAAGGCAGGAAGTTCAACAGCAAGAAATAAAATAGACAGTCTGGACAACGAAGAACAGAGGATGAGGAAGATTATGCCAAAGATGTTGTTTGTTTTGAATGCAAAAAGAAGGGTCATATAAAGCAGAATTGTCCCAAGCTCAAGAAAAACAAAGGGAAATTCGAAAAATACAAGAAGGCCCTGAAAGTAGAAACATGGAGTGACACTAAGGTTGAAGACAGTGAAGACGAATATGGCAACATCTGTCTAATGGCACATTCAGACTCAGACTCTGAAATAAATTCAGAATCAAACTCAGACTCAGACAAAGAGATTAAGGTAAGTCATTCTGATATTCCAATAGAAGTTTCAGATTACATAAATGAGCTGTGTTCTAATTTAAAATCTACTCTAAAAAGGATCTCCAGTTTAAAAAAGGAAAATCATAAGTTGAGTCAACAAAGTTACTCATTGAAAGGAAAATTTGATGATCTCAAAAAGGAATTTTCAGAACTAAAGGAAAATCGAGATTCTGTTTTAAATGAAAATTAGTCTCTTAAAAGGGAACTTTTGGAGACAAAGGAAAACCAAAGTTCTTTGCAAAATGAGAATTTATCTCTCAGAAGTGAAATTTTGAATATCAATATAAAGTTTTCTGAAGGGTCGAAAACTCTGCAACATATACTTTCCATTCAAATCCCTTACTATGATAAGTCAGGACTTGGGTTTTTTAAGGAAAGTGATTCGTTAATTGATTTTCCTAAGGTCAAGGAAAGAATTAAACAGAGACCTCCTCGACAGGCCTACAAAAATCATTTTAGAAAGAATTTTGTAAAATCCGTTGGTCGAGAGAATCTAAATTGTTCTAACTGTGGAGAAAGAGAACATTTTGAAAACAAATGTCCTAAAATCTAGAGACCTATTCAAAAGAAATGAATAGAAAAAGCATATACTACTAACCTCAATGGACCCAAGAAAATCTGTGTACCAAAGAAAAAATGAGTATGTGTGTTGGTTGCAAGTAAGCTTCAAAAGTAAGAAGAAATGGTACTTGGACAGTGGATGCTCAAGACATATGACTAGAGACTCAAAGATGTTCGTTGGTTTAGAAAGAGTTAAGGGAGGAACAGTTTCTTTTGGAGAAAACACCAAAGGAAATATTATTGGATTAGGAACTGTCAATATTAGTAGTCTAATCACCAACAATGTTTCTTTGGTTAAGGGATTGAACTATAATCTTCTAAGCATCAGCCAGTTGTGTGATGCTGGTTTTAGAATCAACTTCAAGGAGAACCTATGTTCTGGAACAAGCAACGATTCTTCCCAATCATTCACTGGACAAAGGCATGGGAACATCTATCTCTTAGATATAAATGAAGACACTGCAAAATGTCTTATTTCAGTCCAAGATGAAGCAAGTTTCTGGCATCGCAAACTTGGACATGTCAATATGAAACAAATCTCTAAGTTACTCAACAAAAAGCTTGTTCATGGTTTGCCCTCACTAAGTTATAAGAAGACAGAGCTTTGCTCCGCATGCACTCTAGGAAAATAAGTAAGAAGTTATTTCAAATCTGTTAAACAGATTTCAACTAATCGTGTATTGCAGCTTCTTCATATGGATTTATTTTGATCAACTAGAACTCAGAGCATTAGAGGTAAGAAATACTGTCTCGTGATTATAGATGATTATTCTCAATTTACATGGGTATTTTTTCTTGCTAATAAAGGAGAAACCTTCTCGTATTTTTCAATATTTGCAAAAAGAATTCAAAATGAGAAAGGTTACTCTATTTCTAGCATTAAAACAGATTATGGTGGAGAATTTCAAAATCAAGACTTTGCAGATTTTTGTGATAAAAATGGTATTCAGCATATGTTCTCCTCTCCCTACACTCTAGAACAAAATGGAGTTGTGGAAAGGAAGAACAGGTCTTTGCAAGAAATGGCCAGAACTCTGCTTATTGAAAGCAATGTGGCAACTTGTTTCTGGGCAGAAGCAGTTTCTACTTCTTGCCATATCATTAACGTAGTCTTTCTTAGACCAATTCTTGAGAAAACTCCTATGAAATTTTCAAAGAAAAGAAAACCAATTGTTTTCTACTTTCGCATTTTTGGTTGTCAATACTTTATTCTCAAAAATGCTAACAATCATCCTAGTAAGTTTGAAGAAAGGTCAAATGAAGGTATTTTTCTAGGCTATTCAAACTCTAGTAAAGCATATAGAGTGTTCAACAAGAATATTCAGATAGTGGAGGAATCCATGAATGTGAAGTTTCTGGAGCAAGATGTTTCAAACCAGAGTAGAACTGAAATTGAAGATTCAAAACCAAATGTTGCTCCTGAGAAATCAACTCTCAACAAAGAAGCTGAATCTACTCAGAAAACAGTCACAAAAGCAACTCAAAAATATAGAATCACTCAGCTGGACACTCCTGAATCACCAGAAGATTTTGACAATAGTGAAGTGCAGAACAGAAACTGGAAGCATAAGTCCAGTCATCCTCAGGAGTTAGTCATTGGAAATATCAGCTGTTGACACCCGAATTTTTGCCTATCTTTGTTTTAAATGCACATCTATCTTTTGCATATATAAATATATATTAATTTACAGAAAAGATAAAAAAAAATTTGAAACAAAATTTCGAAAAAAAAAATTCGGTCCAGCCCACTCTTTTAATCTCTTAAGCCCATCACTTTATTTCATACAAGCCCACTATAATTGCCAGAAACACAAGCCCAGCCCAGGATTTTATTTCTCTTCTCTTCATCTCTCCACCCACACATACACACGCCTCACATGTACACGGACAAGGGGACGGACACACAGACACCACACACGAACAGATAGAGAGAAAAGAGGAGGACAGAGGCACGCAGCGAGGGCACGCAGTAAGGACGCACAAAAAAGGCAGAAAAAAAGAAGAAAGAAAGACAAGAAGAGAAGCCGCCAATCGCCGTTGTCCTGGGGACCCTCCCACGGCAGTGACGTTGGCCGCGTGACGCCAGCAAGGGAATATTCCCTAGCTGCGCTGTCACGCGGCGGAGGCGACGGAGACGAAGGAAAACCTCCGACGGCCATTCGGACATGACCTCCCTCCGATGGCCGCGACGATTTTCAGATCTGAGCAAAGAGAGGCAGCGAGCCAAAAGTAGATTTGAGCAATGAAGGAAACCGAAGCAGTGACAGGAAACGCAGAGAGAAGGAGTGGGTTTTCTGGGTTTTGGAGGGTGGATTTCGGACAATGGGGTTGTTGAGCTCGAAAGACCGAGTAGAGAGTGGTTCTGACTGGAGCTAAAAAAAAAATTCCAGACCTAGGAAGCAAAAAAAAAAAAAAAAAAAAGAGCAGCGAGCGGAGAGAGAGATCGACGAGAAAAAAAAAACAGAAGGGAGAGGGCTAAAGGCGGTTTTCGGAGAGCTAGGAGGTGGTCAGCGGAGAAGAAGAAAAAACCCAAAAGGGAGAGGGCTAGTTGGTTCTTCTTTTCAGCCGAGAGCTGTTCGAGAGAGTGGATCGAGGAGAGAACTTGAGGAAGAGAACTGCGTGAGAGAGAAGAGAGAGCTCGAAGGTCTTCTTCGGACTGAGAAAAACCAGAGAACGAAAACCAGAAAGAGGAGAGAAAAAACGGAAAAAAAGGAAACAAGAGGGAAGACAGCCGACTTCCAGAGAGAACCAGAGGAGAGCAACACGCGAAAACAAAAAAAGGGGGAAACGGAAGGACCATTTTTTTGGTTTTCGGAGGAGGCTTTTCGAGCGAAGCCTGTGTTGGTTTTCGGACAAGGAGAGGGGAGCGAGTGGGAGCTGCTGTCGCGACCGGAGGCCAGCCAGTTGACCGTCCGCCATCCCAGCATCGCATCCGAACCAAGTAGGTTCCACTTCTACTTGTTTCTGTTTTGCTTTGATGAGGAGGCAGGCCGGAGCTCGCGCCGACCAGTTCGCGCGAGCCCCGGCCCTTACCCCTTTTTATCTTACTTTTGCTTCCCTTTGAAGCTGTGTCCGAAGACTCTAGAGTGCATCCTAAGCTCAGTTGAGCCGAAAGCTCCCATTTCAATAGTACCCAATAGGTGTTCGACGAAATGCGTCAATGAGATCCGAAATTTGTGTCCCTCGATAATCTGGTTTTTATGAATGTTTGATCGTTTATTGTCTATTATCATGTTTCCCTTGGTATTATAGCCATTTTCGTGAAGTTTCCACACATTTTTGGGTCAAAAAGAGACATTTTTGGTTTTCCGGCGAGGGGAGCTTCACGGGTCGCTAGAGGTTATCGCCGGCGACGTTCGGCGTCCGTCGGAACGTCCGACGACGGATGACATTAGGGTGGCCCCATTAGAACCGGTGAGGATCCTCGGCGGTGTCTGCGGCAGTGCGGAGAAGTGCGTAGGTTTTCGGCGAGCTCCGGGTGTCGACGATGAAGAAGACGAAGACCAGGCGAAAAAATAATAAAAGGGAAAAGAAAAGAAAATGAAAATGGGCTGGGCTGAGCAATTTTTCAGATGGGCTTAGACTAGATTTTGGGCCGAATTTTTCTAAATAGGGAAATGTTTTTTTTTTTTTTTGTTTTGTTAGAAGCTGTTAATGGGCCATTTTAAAGATTTTTCGACCGGGCCGTTCGGCTAGCCCGGTCACTTACTCCGGCCCGGACCGATAGGGTCCGGGTCGGTTTAGCAGGGCCGGGTCACCCGACCCGGTCCGAAACACTTTTTAAAAAATATATAAAAATTCTAAAAATTAAAAATCTTAAAATTTTAATTTCGAAAATCCTTAAAAATTAAAAAATATTTTTTTAATTTCAGAAAGGTTTTAAAAGTTTATTTTATTTTTATTTCATTTTTCTTTCTTTTTTTCAAAAATTCCAAAATTCCAAAAAAATTAGAAAAAATTAGAAAATTCCAAAAACATTAATAAATGCTTTTTTTAAATTTTGAAAAGCCAAAAGAAATTTAAAATCTTAAAAGCCTCTTTTTAATTTCAGAAAATTCGAAAATATTAAAAAATATTAAAAAGTATAAAAAATTCATAAAAATTCAAAAAAAATTCAGAAAAATCAGAAAAAACTGCAAAAATTCAGAAAACCCTTAAAAAAGAAAAAAGACCAAAATTGAATAAGCCTTTAGGGCTTTACAATAGGCTTTTGAATGTGTTGTCATGTCTTTAGTTAACACACAATTAAATTAGGTACCGAAAGGGCGTTAGTCACATGACTAACGTAATCAAGTCCTCGACCCTAGAGCCTCTGGTTGCGTAAAGGTAAGACATGCTCCCATGTCTCACTCGGTTCCTAGTCGACCTTGATAGGCCCAGTGGCGACTCCTTATTAGAAGACTTTCACGATATCCCACGTCGCGCGGGGTATGGGCTGGGAGGCGAGTTAATGGCGCCCGTCGGCCCGAAATTAACAATACCCCTAAACCTTATATATATATATATATATGTTATTTTCGAAAATTTAATTTTAGGTCGCGACATCAACGAAGAGATTCGAACCAGATCGAAGAACAAAAAGGATACGGGCATTGTTGCACTAATCTCTAAGATTGAACCCAAAGGAATAGATGGAGCCTTGGAGAATGAAAGCTGGATAGAAGCAATGCAAGAAGAACTCTAGCAGTTCAAAAGGAATGATGTATGAGAATTGGTGCCTAAACCCAAAGGAAAAACTATCATTGGCACTAAATGGGACTTCAAGAACAAAGTAAATGAACTTGGTAAAGTCACCAGAAACAAGGCAAAACTCGTAGCAAAAGGTTACTCTCAATCTGAAGGAATAGACTATGATGAAACTTATGCACCAGTAGCAAGATTAGAAGCAATTAGACTATTGCTTACTTATGCTTGTTATCAAAACTTCAAGCTATTCCAGATGAATGTGAAAAGTGCCTTCCTGAATGAGTTTATTAAAGAAAAAGTCTATGTAGAATAGCCTCCTGGTTTCGAGGAACCAAGAAAGCCAAACCATGTATACAGACTGAAGAAGGCGTTGTATGGTCTGAAACAAGCACCTCGAGCTTAGTATGAACGATTGAGTAAGTTTCTACTAGACAATAACTTCAAGAAAGGTATGGTAGACACAACTCTGTTTATCAAAAAGGAAGATAAAGATATTTTGCTTGTACAAATATATGTAGATGATATTATTTTTGGATCATCTAATGAGCATTTGTGCAAGAACTTCTCAAAGTCTATACAGGAGGAATTTGAAATGAGCATGATGGGAGAACTCATATTCTTCCTAGGACTTCAAGTCAATCAGTCAAAACATGGAACTTTCATCTATCAAGAAAAGTATGCCAAAGACTTGATCAAGAAGTTTAGAATGAAGAACTGCAAGAAGACTGAAACTCCAATGTCAACCTCCATCAAACTAGATCAGGATGAAATGGGAAAGAAAGTTGACCAGAATAATCATAGAATCATGATTGGTTCTCTTCTTTATCTTATTGCATCTAGACCAGATATTCTATATAGTGTGTTTATATGCTTGATTTCAAATGGATTCTAAAAAATCACATTTCTCGGCTGTCAAGCGCATAATCAAGTGTATAGCCACTTATCCACACTTGGGTCTGTGGTATCCTAAGAGAATAGACTTTACTCTCTTTGGTTACTCAGATGCTGACCTAGCAAGATGTAAAGTGGACATAAAGAGTATGTCTATAACATGCCAACTTCTACGGAAAATGCTGGTTTCATGGTTTTCTAAAAAGCAAAACACTATGGCTCTATCAACAGCAGAAGCAGAATACGTGGCTCTTGGAAGCTGCTGTTCATAGATTCTATGGATGAGATAGCAATTGAGGGACTATGGAAAGGAAGAAACCTGTACTGAAATAAGGTGTGACAATACAAGTGCTATAAATCTCACTAAGAACCCGATTCTACATTCTAGAGCAAAACACATTAAAATCAAGCATCACTTTCTTAGAGACCATGTGCAAATTGGTGATATAATTGTGGAATTCATTGATTCAAAAAATCAATTAGCAGATATCTTTACAAAGCCGCTGGACAAAGGTACATTCGATTCAATATGTAACAGATTAAATATTATTAATCCTTTTTCATAAAGTCTATGAGAACAAGACAAAATCTGGGAGAAGCAATCGTCTAGATAAACCAATTTTCTGGGATGCACTCAAAAGGAATTGATGGTATTTTTGGCATGTAAGTTATTTCCTTATATGATTGAACTTGGTAAGTCATTATTAACAAATAATCGATTTGCATAATTTCTAGTACATGTCTATGTTGTTTGCATCTATTTTTGTCAAGTTTAATAGATTTTGAATAACTGCAATTTTCAGTTAATTTTGAAAGGCGCGACTTTTCATTTGCCTCACATTAGAAGGTTTTATAACCCCTCCAAAAGTCGAGTTTTTTTTCACAACACCTTAGAAACCCCTTTTAGAAACCCTAACAGAACAAATATTTTTCCAAAGCCAAGTTAAATCCTCTCCGAACATGACATCGAGATCCTCCATGTCCAGATCAAGGTCTGTGGCTCCATCTCCACAAAGAAGATCAAATAGGATTGCTGGTAGAGAACTAAGGAATATCGAAGGAGAACAGACGCACTTCGATCTGACGCAAACTTCCGAAGATTCCCAAGGACAATCTCCAAATACATCAGTTCAAAGGGATGGAAGTGAAAATGTGGAATCTCCAAGGAATTCCCCAACAAAATCTAAGCAAAGAAATATCTCCAGAAGAGGTATGTCTGGATTAACTCTACCAAAACCTACTAACAATCCCCATACAATCATGAGGATGTATTAGCGTTTAGTGCAAAGAAATGCTAGGGAAGACGTTAAACTTTATTTCTTGCGAGAAAAATGATATGCAAATGAGTTTCGTCTTGTCCAAGCTGTTCAAACTACAGAACCCCCACCTGCACGAAGAGAACAAATTAGTGAAGCAGGTAGAAGTAGAGAGAATGTCTGGGATGAGAAGGAGGATGATGAAAGAATCGATAGAAATTTTGAAGTCAGAATGGGGATTGCTGTTGTGGCTCAGAACATGACTGGGAAATTGTTCCGATCTAAAGAGCATAAGGCATTTTATAATAGATTGCTGGAACGAGGAGTTATACACTACAGGATTGTGGACTTTGATTTTTTGGATGGTGTTGATGTAAATCTGCAAGGTTATTTTGAAATGTTACAAATAGATCAATTCTGCACTAACTCTGCTGCTGTTTATCCAGAACTAACATCATATTTCTGCTCCAATTTGACATTTTTGTCTCCAGATAGAATGCAGTTCAGTGTGAATGATAGGTTCTATGATGTTAGTGTAGATATTCTAGCTGACATTATGAAAGTTGAGAGGGGTCTTTTCAAGCCAATTGAAGTTACCTATGAGACTGTTTGTAAACATGTTACAAAGTCTGTTAGGGCTAATATCACTTATGCCCTTTTGACTTCAGTAAGAACAATTCTGCATAAAATCATAATTAGCTGCATTTGTCCTAAGGCAACATCAAAGACTGATGTAGCCAGATTTGAGGCAAAACTGATGTGAGCGATTGAAAAGGGAGTACTGTTCTCACTCCCTCATACTGTTCTTCTACACATGTATCAAACAGTTTCAAAGGATAAATGACAGATGCCTTATGGAGCCTTGGTGACCAAAATCTTTGAACATCTCAAGATAGATATACCCAGGAGATTCTGCATTAAAACTCTTCCAACAATAGACATTGACATTAAGATGATCAATAAAATGAGGCTGAAGGACGTTGTGGAAACATGGAGAAGAAAGGAGAAAGAGTTGGCTAAAGTGGCAACAGCTAAGAGAAGAGGAAAAGAGGTAGCTACTGTTAAGCTAAGTTCTAAGAAAAGGAGACAACTTCTACTGCAGGATGAAGAGGATAAGGAGGAAAGTATTTTTGAAATTTTAGCAAATATGAGTCAGACTGCACGCAGATTAACTAAACCAGAAGCAGAAATACCTTCACCAGAAATACCTGCAAAAAACATTCTTAGCACGGAACCTGCGAAGAATGTTGAGTCTGACCCAGAAGAAGAAGAAGAAGGAAGTGAAGAAAACAGAGATGGAATGAACGAGGGTCCTATTCCTGAGGCTGATAATAGAGAAGAGGACAAGACTCAACAGGGGTAACAAGGCCAGACTGAGGCAGGGGAGCATCAATCTTAGAATGTTGAAACACATACTCCTACAGCTTCATCTAATAATGCTGAATCTCAGAAGATATTAGCAATTCTTATGCAAATCAAAGATCAGCAGACAGCGATGGAAATCTCCTTCAACAATAGGTTGGAGACTCTAGAGAAGACAGTTCATCAATGTCTCCACAGGATTGAGGAGTTTGCCACAAATATGGAAAATTTCACCCTTGTTCGGACCCCTAAAAAGAAAACTTCCTAAACACATCATCTTCTGGTCTATTTTGTTTAAAACTGTTTGTCGAATTTTTGTTAGACCTTACTTCTTTTTTCTGGATATTAACTTTTTGAC
Organism: Corymbia calophylla; assembly: GCA_014182845.1. Classification (NCBI taxonomy): domain Eukaryota; kingdom Viridiplantae; phylum Streptophyta; class Magnoliopsida; order Myrtales; family Myrtaceae; genus Corymbia; species Corymbia calophylla. The sequence goes on along the minus strand of CM024694.1, from coordinate 21,390,466 downwards.
AGTGACAAAAAGGGGGAGAGTAATTATGCTTATGCAGATCTTTTGATGAATTTGATAATTTTGTTGATTTATTTTGCTATTATCTGACTGATTGGGCTGTTGTTGCTCTGAACATGAATGCATGAATGGATCATCATCTGATATCACTTGAGCATGGTTGATATGGGCTATTTTTTTTATGATTTGAGCATCATGGTACTTATGTTTTACTATGGTAGGAAGTATGCTCTGTCTAACCATATTTTGTAGGAACAACAAGCCGTATATATAAAAAGTTTTGTCACCATAAAAAAGGGGAGATTGTTGAGAAAACTCCTAGTTTTGATGCTAATAAATCGTTTTATGTATGATATTTATATATCTTGTTCAAAGGAAAAGTCACAGGGTTACATATGCTTTAGAGTCTGCTGGTGGCAGAAGAAAAAGCATAAGGTGTCTCTGAGTCTATCCGTGCCAAACGGAAGATATGAAAAGACACAGATTCTGAGTCTGTCCGTATCAGATGGAAGACTCAAGTAGACGCAGATTCTGAGTTTGACCGTACCAAATGGAAAACTTAAGCAGACTTAGAACTTGAGTCTGTCAGACTCAGAATGAAACTACAGAATAAGATCACCAACGGTAAAGTATTTCACTTACTTTAAGAATAGCCCTGTTAGATACTAGATTTTTGGAATACCAGCAAGCTTGTGTTGGCACTATCCAGACAACAATGAATGCGGGAACAGCCTTTGTTACACTCTTCCCTAATTTTAACATTGCTCTTGCAGACCCCAACCTACTTACTGCTCTGAAAGTTTAGCTACAAATTACCGGAGCCCCTCAGACTCCTGGATCAATTGCTGCTACCTTACACTACCAAATAATCTACCGTGTCCAGAACCATGCCATTGATTTCAACATTCCAAACTCTAAAGATGCTCTCGTTATCTCAATCGACCATAACCAGACCTCTTGTATCCATGTTCCTCGCCAGATTCCAAGGAATGAGCTTGTTAAGCTCCTTCTTGACAGTTGGGTTACCAACTATGGAAAACTCCATCAAAGTTGCAAACCAGTCCAGTCCAGTGAACCTTAGTTCACCCGGAAGAAAGATGGCACCGTTACCATCAAATTCGGCAAAGCCAAAGAAGAGCCTTTCTCGATCTTTCCCACTATTCTCCACTTCACTCCTTGTCCCACTGACCCAGTTTCATGCGAACCGGACACCAAAAAATACATCCACTCTTTTGGTCCACAAGGCCAACCAATCCACTTCTTCACAGATCCCACAGAACATTGCTTTTGGGATCCTAACTGCGTTTGTTCCTCCTGCACAAATTTTGAAGATGAAAATGACAAGCCTTCTTCCAAGAAGAAAAAGAAGAAAGATACACTTTACCAACGGTATCTTGATGGAGATCCAGCTGTTAGACCTCTCGGAGAAGACAGAGGCAAATATCAGTTTATTGTCTCTTATGGGTCACCCAAATCTCCTGCGGTAACTTCACCTCCATCTCCCTGCAAACCAGCACCTTCTCCTCAGACACCACCAGCTAGATCCATGGTCACTTTACCCTTTTACAAACCCATCCAGAAATGGGTAAAAAAGAACCCCTCTTGTCCCCTAAACCTACCTAGACCAGGTACTTGTGTACCTCAGCCCGATCTATTTCATGTTCTACCCAGCATATGCATGTTTTCACCAGATGACTTTCCCCCACTTGAAGCCAAAGAACTTGAGTCTAGTAAGACCCGGAAGTTTCCTCCACTAGAAAAATTCTCAGACCCTCACCAAAGGTATCAACATTCACCCAAGATACCTAATCTTACTAGCCTTGATGCCCAAGGACAACATAAGCAGCCTTCTGCTGTCAAAACTGTCTTAAACTGAGAATGCCTTGGTTCAAAACGAGGTCCTTGAAACTGTTTCTACACAACTTAAACGTGTCGACCAGAATACTGCGCTATCTTACAAAATGCTGAAAGATTTCCAAAAAAGGCTTCATCTGCTAGAAACCAAGCAGACACCCCCCAGTCATTATCTCGAAGACTAAAGACCAGAAATTAAAAAGCTCCGATGCCAAATCCACATTCTCAAAAGTCAATAGACATTCACTCCTGTTGACCAATCCTTCTTTCCTTCTCCTTCCTTACCATTGAAACCTGAATCTGCTCCACTTGGGGCATCCTCCTCATTTGCTGCTGTTCTAAGCTCTACTGCCCCACCTCCCCAGAACAATTTCTTGATTCTTCGCGAGAAGCTACACAAGCTTAAGCAAAAGCAGAAAAAATACCAGCTCCCACTGAGTCTTCTGTATCATCACCTGGTACTCCAGAACCAGAACCCCCTTCTGGTAATCAACCACCTACTACCTTGACCATTTCAAATCCACTTGAAAGCTTCCTCCAATAGTAGGTTCCTTCAATTGCTGTCATTAAGCCATCCAAAACAAGACATGATGAAACTTCATCTGCATCTGAATCTGATATTTATATCGGATCCTCCTCTTCGGAAGAAACCTTGTTTATGGCAAACAGTGTCAAGGATGAAGAAATATTTTCAGAACCCGAAATACACCACCAGGATCAACCCAATGCCACCCAGACTTTTACAGTATCATCATCCAAAGTCTACTTCACCCTGGATGACATCCCATATTATAAGTGGCCTGATAGGCTCCAAGAATTCCATGCCTGGCTCACTACTAGGCATATTTCTGAACCTAGCACTTATGATATTTTTTTGGAATATACCAGCCGCTTTATAGGAGCATTTAAAGACTGGTGGCATACTGCCTCAGAGCAAGATCAAATATACCTCTTAACACAACCCTTGGATAATGCTATCCAAATTATCCACACATACTTCATTGGCAAGCCTGAAGATTCCAAAGAACTCAAAAGAAAGGAGTTCTTCGAATGAAAATGTTGCTCATTAAGGTGCAAAGACCTTGACTGACACTTCCAAGTTATGATCAAGTTATTTTACTTACTTGGTGCAGATTGGAATCTCAAGCCTATTTTCTTGGCATCTATCCCAAGGGAACTCAGCCAAGCTGCAGAAAAATCTCTCCAACAAAGACAGAAAAGCCTAACAGAGGCTACTCTTGGCGAAATCCAGCAGGCTGTTCATATTGCCATCGAAGAACTTTGCCTCCGAAGAGAAGCTTTCCGAAGCTATCTCAAAGAAAACTGGCATCTTGACAAAGCGTGCTTCAAGCCCGATTTAAAGATCAAATGTCCCAAGGATTGTTCAGATCCTTCCTGCACAGGATGCAAAAAAGAAGAGACACGCAAAGGAAAAAGCAAAGGCAAATGGAAATTTCTGTGAAAAAGTCATCATCACTCCTCCAAAAAGCAAAGCAAAGATAGATGTTATGTTTGTAATAAAAAAGGACATTTTGCAAAAAATTGTCCAAAGGCCAAAAAGCGTGGAAGCCATCTGATTGATAAAATTGCCCAAAGCACTGGCATTCAACTTGATGATTCTGATATTGAGTTTGTCTTCTCCTTAGACGACGAACCATATGAAAAAACTCTTTGTGCTATTCAGACATATAGCTCAGATTCAGCCTCAGCCTCAAATTATGAAAATGATGTCTTCACCTTCTTCCCTGATTCTCTCCCAGACATTCATACCACTAAACCTGTCCATCATCCCTACATTCCCATTCATATCCTCTTGTCCAAATACCATAAACCAATCCTTCTGGTGGCACTCATCAATACTGGAGCAAGTTCTTCCATCCTAGACACAAAGATTCTTCCAGAAGAATTTTGGAAACCATATACCAGGTATTTCAATTCTGCTTCTAGTGACACTTTTGCTACAAAGTACCGTAGTAAACCCATCACCATCCAATTTTTTCCCCAGTGTTTTATTACCACCAAAGTCCTTGGTTCCAGATCTCCGGACAAAGATATCATCATTGGCTGGGATATCTTGACCCAACTCCCTAAACTTAGAATCATTTCTCATGGTCTCCGTTTTAAACACCAATTCAAAGAATTTGTGGACATTAAACGATTCTACGCTCTTCAACCAGCCATCCTGGACCCAATTATCCAAAGTTTACTCTCCTCTTATGCCGAAACACATTCCCAGTTTTCCCAAATTTGCACTCAGCCCTTATGGAAAAATTCTCTCTTCTATGTCAAACTTCCTTTCAAAAGGAATGACGACATCAATCCCACAAAAGCCAGTCATTTGGGAATGAGCCCAGAACATCTCACACTTGCTCAACAAGAATGTGCAGACTTACTGGCACAAGGTCTCATTGAACTATCTGATTCTCAATGGGCATGCGAAGCATTTTATGTCAATAAGCGGGCCGAACAAAACCGTGGAAAGATGAGGTTAGTAATTAACTACCAACCTCTGAATCAGTTCCTTTAGGATGATAAATTCCCATTGCCCCATCGAAATTCTCTCTTTTTTAGCCTTGGCCAAGCAAAAATCTATTCAAAATTCGATTTTAAGGCAGGATTTTGGCAATTGGGTATTGACCCAGCAGACAGACCCAAAACAGGGTTCTGTATCCCAAACCAACACTTTCAATGGACGATTGTCCCTTTTGGCCTCAAAACTACACCTTCCCTTTTTCAAAAGGCTATGTGCAAAATATTTGAACACATCCTTCCAAACTCTCAGATCTATATTGACGACATCCTTCTGTTCAGTTCGGATGAACAATCTCATTCTCACCTTTTGACACAATTTGTTGATCTAGTTAAAAAGCATGGAATCACGCTTTTCCAGAGAAAAATGATTATTGGCCAAAAGGAAATTGAATTCCTTGGCATGCGCTTGAAAAAAGGCACCTACTGTCCTGAACCTCATATTGCTGATGAACTTTAGAAATTTCCTGAAAATGATCTCAATCCTAAATAAGTTCAGCAATTTCTTGGTATTGTGAATTATCTGCAAGATTTTGTCACTCACATTTCCAAATACCTTCGACCTCTCCAGTGAATGCTCAAAAAAGACCCTCCCCCATGAGGACCCAAGCAAACTGAAGCTATTTCTCAACTTAAACAGCTCTTGCAGCATCTTCCTCCTTTAAAAATCCCATCCACTGGCAAACGGATACTCCAAACTGATGCCATCAAGAAGGACCCTTTCTCAGACGCATACCGCACCACTGACATGCAATGTGGTTAGCCAAGTCTCAAATACCCTCCTGATATCACATTGGCCGTTCAACACAACGTCGTAAAAGAAAAACTTCCAGAACTCATGTGGGAATATCATCTCTGGATCTTCCGAGAACATGGCGGGTTAATGCTCAGACTAGATGGACTCCATCCAGATTATCCATTCATTCATTCTCTCAGATGGTCTCCTAATGATGAATTCCCAAAGGACCTGAAATGGTTATTTTGGTATATGTTCAATCTGTACACGATAGCCATTGAATTTCCCACTGAGAAAATTTTGCAGGTTTTTATCAAGAACGCAGCTGGCCATGACCATAACTAGAAATATCTATTGGATATTTTCGCCTGGTTTAAACAGCACCAATATTGGAAGGAACTCTTCAAAATCCAGAATCGTCAAGGAATGCCTGAACCAAAAAAACATATTATTGTCTTATTCCACCAACCATGGACATATTGCCATCCCACCGGATGGAATCTGACAAACCTTCTGTTGCAGGAACTTCAAGTTATAAGCCCCAGGTTTTCCAAGAATTTGCACAAATCCACCAGACACTTCCTTACTCCATCTCCACCAGCAGACCTGCATCATGAGAGCTCCAGAGGATCCTATGCCAAGAAAATCGTACCATCCCACCAGAAGCATGGCTATCTGCACAGGTCCCTGCCTCCTGGGACCACCTTGCAGCTTGGGATCCCACGAGAGACCAGATCCAAGAAACATTCCAGATTTTTCGACAGAACAATCCAGGCTCCTCCACCGCTTATGATCCTTGGGGGGGACCACTCTCACAAGACCCATGGGGAGACACCCAAAATTATGCGCCCTTTTCTGGCTCTTTCGGTACAAGCTCCTCCCGTCCACCCAACTTGTCGGCAGAAGAAATTGAGCATCTCATCCGTGCTTTCAAAAGAGAAAAAGACGGAAGCTCCAGTCCATCAAACATCGATGAAAATGCTCTACTCAAAGAACAGCTAGCTCATCATAGCTCTGATGACTCAGACTATGATTATAATGCTAGAAACGGAAGAGACAAATAAAAGCCACCCCGAAAAACACTATTCACCGGTCACTGTTCACTTTTACTGTTCATCTAGCTTCATATTCACTATAGCACCAAGCGGAAAAACACTGTTCATAGCCTGGCACGGGATTTCTTTAGATCTCCCTATGCGTGTAGCCCATAAATGGCTAGTTTGTTCCCATAATTATGCCCGAGCATGGCCAGTCCGCCTGCTCTTGTTGCTTGTATCCTCCTCTGCCTATATAAGAGCAAAGAGCCCTCATTGTAAAAATCAAAGAGTGAAATAAGAAGTGTGTTGTGTACTCTACTTTCAACATGATCTTCTAAACACTCCCATTCTCTTCTAGTCCAGAACAATGGTTCTGAACAAACACTATAATTGAGAAAAATCCTAGAGTATGCTCTGCACTTGCCCTTAGGGGATCATGTGCATCAGAATTTCCGATATCCTTGAGATTACTATAATTTAAGCTCATGGCTTGAAAAGCAACTTATTGGCTAACAAGCAGTCCCTATTAAGGCCAGGAGAGCCGTGTGTGGGATAGCATACTTGCCATAAGTTTGCAACTCGAGTCTATGAATTTATTTCATAGAATACTTATGCCCTGTTAGTTACTAGATTTTTGAAATACCAGCAAGCTTGTGTTGGCACCATCGTATCAAACTGATTGGCAGAATCAATTAATGGACAACTTTCAAAGAATAATGGAGCACTTATGGAAGCTTAGATTCTGATTGTATGGACGAACAGAATCCAAGGGGATCTAATCTACCTTCAACGGTTAAAAAGACTTGCCTTACAAAGTCTGTCCAAGAAAGGGAAGACTGAACTCTCAAAGAAAGAGCCAACAGTCGAGTGTGGCTTGGAGAGTATATAAAAATAGGATGAAACCTAGGAGATAAGAGTAGATGAACATATTCCAAAGAGAGTGATTTTATGAGACATATCATCACCAAGTGCTAACACTCAAGAGTGTGTAATTACCTTTGATCACATAATGAAATCTAGCCTATTGGTTGATCGCTTGGAGAGTGGATGTAGGCTTGTCCAAAGCCGAACCACTATAAACTGTGTTTGCAATATTCTCTACTCTCTCTATTTAATTTCTATTTGTAGATTGCAATAAATCAATATTACTTGCGCGTAAACTTCCTCTACACCTATTCACCCCCCCTCTAGGTGTTAATATTAGCTACATCAGTTTCCATCCAATTATCCATTTTAATAGGATCCTCATAAATATGCTAGAGGCTATCCGCATAATAACTGCATATTAGGAATTATTTGAATCTAGTTTTCAAGACAATGGACTTGCCACGACTCAAATATGCAAACCATAACCACCAGGGGTGCCCAGTCGCCACCATTGCACATGTGAAAGGAGAAATGAAGAGCTTGATTTCTCATTTTTTCAAGAGGGGTTAGGAGTGAGAACGTTTAGTTTCAAGTGTGGAGCTTGACTTCCACACTTTGTCTCTTTATAGGATAAAAATCTGAGAATGAATTAAAAGTTACAGTTGAACAGAAAAAAAAAATGCAAATCATGACTCTAGTGATTTTCCTGGACAATATTGCTATGACTATGACCGTCCGCAAGGTCTAAGGGAAGGGAATACTCTTAGGTCCGCTGGCAGTAGAGAGCAAGCAAATTATCACAAGTGTCGTGGATCACGAAGCCGTGCAGAAACTCTAGCAGGAAAGTGATGATGGAATTGGAAGTGATCTGCCAACTAAAACATCCTGATCCTAGAGTTAAAGATTCTAGCAACTTCACCATGATTTTTCTTTCAAATGCTTTTGATTGGACAATATCAAAGTGAGAGTAAGCCATTGATCACCAATATATTATATGTGCGATCTCATGGTTTGGATTTAGGTTCAACCTAAGCAAGGAATACTCCAATATATAATTAAAGATCCACGACATATGGTAAGATTTTTGGATAGGCAAAAGACATCAGGATAAAAGAGGATTTATTATCACATTTACATATATCAACTCGAGATTATCTTTGCAGTGAAGTGATTTCAATTATTGTAATATTTAAACATGTCTTTCCATAGGGACGGGAAAATTACCAAAAAAGTCTTAAACCTATTGCAATTGCGCAATTCAATCCTAAACTTATTTTTTTGGTCAATTGAGTCATAAACATTTTGCAATTACGTTAATTCAATCCATCCGGCCAAATTTAGCAAGCCGATGCTGCCATAAAAGCCTACTGGGACAAGTGGACAATTTTTTAGTATTATTTTATTTTTATTTATTTTTTACTCTCTCTCTCTCTCTCTCTCTCTCTCTCTCTCTCTCTCTCTCTCTCTCTCTAATGATTCTAACGATCGCCGGATATAGGCAAGGGTGAGGGTGAGCTCGACGGAAGGGTGCTCGGCCCTCATCGGGACAAGGCAACTCCTCGTCGGATCTCAAGGCGACAACTCAACCACTAACAAGGCAACTCCTCGGTGAGGGTGAGCTCGCCGGTGGTTGCGCGGCCCTCATCGGGCAACAATGGGGTAAGCTTGCCCTCAATCCAACAATTGACCCTCCTCAAGAGATTAGCCAAAGGACAACTCAACCATTGACAAGGCAACTCCTCGATGGATCTAGGCGAGGGTGAGGGTGAGCTCGCCGGTGGTTACACGGCCCTCATCGGGCAACGATGGGGCAAGCTCGCCTTCAATCCAGCAATCGACCCTCCTCTTTGGCGAGAGAGAGAGAGAGAGAGAGAGAGAGAGAGAGGATTAAGAAATTAAAAATCGAAAAATAAAATAATATTAAAAAATTATCTACCAACGCCGCCTAGTCAAATTCGGCCGGATACACTAAATTGGCATAATTACAAAAGGTTTAAAACTCAATTAATCAAAAAAATAAGTTTAAGACTAAATCGACATAATTACAATAGGTTTAAGACTTTTTTGGTAATTTTCCCCAATGGAGACAATTGCTAAATGTTTAATGTCATGTATCTTATAATAGTTAAGATTCTTTAATCTATTGATTTTATAAATCATCTCTCATGTTAAAGCACGAAAATTAATATATATCATTGGAGAGCATCAAGCTCAATATCGAGTTGAGTAATTCAATCTTATTTGTTCGCTCATCAAAAGTGTAATTCAAATTGTCATGGCTATGACAAAGCAATTCATTAATACAATAAAAAATAATTAAAGACTTTTCTGGTCACATATTATATTATCAAGGGACACAATTTTTGAGTATATATAATCTCCTTTTAGCCTTTAGGAAAACAGTGTTAAGGTACCAAGCAGATGCTCTCATTGTCTTGACCAAGGCAAACATCAATTTATGTATTTACACACTGACTAGACAACTTTGCCAATTTCTACCCTTATTATTACTGGTTATGGGGTTAAGAGTCTAAACAAAACCAGCATTCGAGACACCGACATTGGGCCCGTTTGGTTCAGCATTCCCAAGGGGCTTTCAGCCCTGAAAGCCCCTTGGGAAAATGCAAACCTGTTTGGCTAAGCTTTGGGGAGATGCAATTGCATCTCCAAGTGTCCTTAAAGTCTCTTAGCGTCAATGCAAGTCGAAGGTGCATTTGCAAGTTGCATTTTCGAATGCAATTTGCACTCATCTTGTTCATCTACCGGCAACCGTCCGCCAGCAACCGCCGGCCACCCTCCGCCCACCCTCTCGCCACCGTCGGCGACCGCCGCCCCTCCAGCCCGGCCGGATCGGCGCCGGTCAAGCTCAGCCGACCGAGATCTAGCCGCCGGAGGGCCGGCCGAGGTCGCATGACCTCGGCGGCGGTCACACCGAGGTCGAGCGACCTCGGGCGGCGGTCGCCCGGGTCCGTGACCGGGCGGCCGTCACACGACCGCCCGAGGCGCCGGCCAGTGTTTACGTGCTCGAGTCCGCGACCCGGGCGTCGTCGTCGCCCCGAGGTCGCGCCTCAGCGATCACGCGACCTGTGCACGCCCGAGGTCGCCACCCGGGCGTCGCTGGGTCGCGAACCCAAGCGACGGCGGTTGCGAACCCAAGTGACGGCCGTCGCCGGGTCGCACAACCTCAGCGAGGCGGCCCGAGGTCGGGCCGTCGCCCGGGTCGTCGGACCCGGGTGATTGCCGCCCGAGGTCGGGCGACCTCGGGCGGGCCTTCGCGGCGGATCGGCCGCCGGCCAACTCGGCACCCGAGATCCGGCCGCCGGTCAACTCGGCACCCAGATCCGCCGCGGAAAATGAATTTAAAAAATTATTAAAATTTTTTTAATAAAAAATTTCGTAAAAGTCCCTTAGTAAAATGTAGTATTATTAAACGGCATTTAGGCCAAAATTGTTTTACAATGCAAAATTTACCAAACGGTATTTGCATTTAGAAAAACCTCTTTAGCCCAAAGGTACTTGCATTTTCCTAAGTGCATTTCCCCAAAGCCGAACCAAACGCACCCATTAAGCTTTCATGGTCCAATGCTCTCAAGGATAGATTAGTTTAATTACACGTGTTGGATGGGGGAAGGGAATCGAGGGACCAGTAGCACAAACATGATCCTTAAATTATTAGCAAATATTCACTCAATCCTAGATTATATGAAAATATTCAAAAGCTCATATGATCATATCAAATATTATATTAAAGTTTATGGATCACATTAAATATATTAAGATGTTATTCGCCCAATTAGATCAAAATTCATGAATTAAATTGAACAAGTTAAAAATTAAGTGACGACATTTGACCAAAATTTGACCAAAATTGAGTAGCCATTCTGTTAATCTTTCTTTTGTTGACCCTTTCCTCTGCACAGCGATAGAGAGTCGAATCCAGACATAAACCTTATCCGTCAAATTATTCAAAGACCCCATCCATGGTCAAGCGTCAAGGTCATCCAAGCTTTTTCCCTGAGATTTCCCCAAAGACTGCAAACCCAGCACGACCTCAATACATTTCCGGGTCAATCCATCAGTTTCTCTCCCATTCCCCTCGTCTAACTTTCTTCTCCTCTCCTCTCCCACTCCCCAAACTTCCTTCCCCAACGAAGGGGATACCAGCAAGCATCCTGGTCCTGGTCATCGTAAACGGATAAGCAAAAGATGGGAACGTCCAAACGTGCGTATCATTTACCTAATCCCACGACGAGTAGCGCTGGTATCTCTCTATATATAGCAACAAACAAACTACACGAAGAACCCCAGGACACGCGCAAAGCTTCGGTCTTGATTCGGTTGCGATACGGTTCATGGCCTTCCAAAAAGGAAACAGCTTTTTACGTCCCTTAGCTAGGGTCGGTCCGATGTGGGTTCGGACAAGGACAGTCTTCGAGACGTTACTACCGACACCACGCGCTTTGTCGTTTCTATCGGCTATATGAAGGGCAGAGAGAGGGTGCTTGCAACAATTTTCACCAGAAGCAGCGTCCTTGGAAAACAGGGGTTTTCAGAGAGAGACGGGAAGAGACAGGGACTGTGGGTGTGAATCGAATCCGCGAAGGAGGTGAAATTGGAAGTGTCCGAGAGGGAAAGAGAGAGAGAGAATGGGGGGTTGCTTTTGGATGTGAAAGGAGGTCAACAAGCAGTAGGGGGGACCCGGCGGGGGCCCATGGGAGGCGTAGGAGGAGGAGGAGGAGGCAACAATGGCGGGCACAACGACGCAGTTGACCACTTCTTTCGAGCTCGCGGTCAACCCGCTCTCTTCTCTCAAATTGAGGTTTGTGCCATGTGATCATGCCCATTTTTTTCACTGCAGAATCATTTTTTTTGTCAGACCTGCGTCAATGTTGCCCCTTTTCAGTACTTTATTCTTGCTGATTCGAACGAACCGATGATGTGGCCAGAAAAAACTGTCTTTCGGAGGATGGTTCGCAGAAAAACTGAGAAGCATTCTTCACAATATGGATTCTTGCTCAAACCTCGCTTTTGAACGAATTGATGTTAATTTTGCGCGTAACTTGAAGAACGCCTGATTATGTGGTCCCAACATGGTTGTCTAATTGGAGTTTTCTTCTTGTTTTCCTCGTTAGACTTGACTTCAGTAAATTTCTTTTCTTTTCTTCGAACCAAATTTTTAGTCTGCCTCTTGAGAGTGGCTTTTTGGAACTCATGCAAACAACGAGAATGACATGCCGCTACAAATTTAATCGGAATTTTTCATCAGTATTTTTAAAAAGGGCTGCTAAATTAAGACAAAAGTCTAACTAAGCCTTGGACTTATACATAATTCAATTGTTCATTCTGCAAAACAGTTTTTAACTATCTGAATTGTGTGTCACCTTATAAAATTTAAATTTGGTGTTGCTGATTAAGCATAGCAGGGAGGGAGCCCGTAGAAATTAAGCATATGAACTTTCCAACAACAAACTTCTTGCATTGCATATGGCGTTCTACATAAGTATCAATCTTGAAATATAGTGCCCACAAGTTGTATGATGTGCTTTATTTTCTTTGCTGCAGTTACCCTTATCTGCTTCAGAATTACCTAATCGAGACATCATGCTAAAGGTGAAAAATTTCATTAGCATTTTCAACGGACTTGGGTATATACTGAAGATGACTCATCAAACCAATCAATAAATGGCAATAAAATCATTCAAATTCATGCCTAAGAGAATTCACTGCAGCATCCAGCTCATTAACCTCGCGAGATTTACAAATTACCCACTCTAATAATACCCAAACATGTCCGAATAACTAGCAAATCAAGTATACATTGTCACCTTATCGTGGGTAATCAAAACAACACTCAAATGAGTAGTAAACTCGCACACCTCGTGATTAAAATGGTGAAGTTAGCAAAATCTAGAACAAAATCAAAACATTAAAGGCTGAAATTCATGATTCTTTACTAAGTTATGAGCTTGAAACATATCTTCCTACAAGTGAGTATAGGCTCATGTGATCAAGATGAGAACAAATTGAAGTCAAATGAAGATCATCAATGCTTGTACAGTGGGCACTTTTTTAATTTCAACATATTAAGGCATGCCAATATGTTTATCTCTCTCAAAAATTAACATGGATTCCTCACCTCAACTCATATGACTAAGATAACACATAGACAAGTCTTAGCGACTGTTGTTTGAACAACTTTCATGAATCCAGCAAATTTAAGTCACAAACAGCATTTATAACCATGACTGCAGCATGTTATAAACATACACCACATTCATAGCCAGGAAAGTAACATATTTTTGTTCAACAATCACAGCCAAGAAATTTTGAACATGTACAACAAAAACAACAATGAATCCAATAAATTTGAGCCATTACAATAAGAATAGACATATTCAACAAGTCTACAATGCAATGCGTGTACAAATTTAACAAAATAGCACATCCTAAAATGAATATGGTGCAAGCTCACAGCGACAACTGAGATAAAACACCATGTACTTGCATGTACATCGCAAGCATGACACAAACAATACTCCAACATGTCCATTGCATGTGAAGTAGTCTCAACCAAGCACAAAATAGAGCAGTAGTTAGTAGGGATGAAGGGTGAGGTGTTATACAAATTGGAATTCCTATCAATTGGTGAGGAACATAACATGAGAAACGCAGCTAAAAATTGCTAGAGAGGAATCTACGAATCTGAGACCAAATAGTAGACAACAATTGAGATAGCAATTTAAAGCTTTCGGCAGAAGGCAATACAGAACAATCTTATGATTTTATCGATTTGTGCATTGTGTTCCTGCTTTGCTCGGTTCCTCAGCCCTCACGCGCGCACCAAGTTTTGGAGAGTGCATTGTGTTTGTTGTTGTGGATGAATTCTCCTACAGAGCGTGAAATCATCAGCTTAAAAGGAATCCCAACGCATTAGATGAGAGAAAGAAAGAGTATGAGAGAGAAGTTCGATAGGTGGAGGTGATGAGCGTTAGATGCTCTGCTTCGTCATGGCTAAGGCTGCGGTGGTCAGTGAGGAAGATGTGACGGTGGCTGCTAACTGATCGGAGATGGAAGAGGATTATCACCATCACCAATCTGGCTCAGGCAGCTATGTCAAAAGGCACTCACAATCAAGGAAAATTTGTGCAAAGGGAGATTCTACCCGAGAATTCCTGCACGCTATGCAAGCAACATCAAGAAACCCCTGAACATCTCTTCGTCCTGTGTCCTGTGTCAATCAACTGAATAGACAAAGCTTAAAAAATTTGGGGAAACCCATCAATCAACATCAAGTGTCGCCTAGGGTAGGACCGACTTGGGTCCTTTGTTAGTTGGTTTGCTAACTTGATTGTACTGTTTTGGTAGTTTTAATCTGTTTGTATTGTGATCGTGCTACCCCTCCACTCCAGTGACTCGTTGTCCCGTTGAGTGCATATTGGTGCCATGCTTCACCCCCCTTTACAGGTTCTTTTAGTTGAAAGTTTATAATACTTACCTTACCAAAAAAAAAAAAAAAAAAAAAACATCAGAATAGACATTCATGAACTGATCAGGTTTGCGGCATGGTTAGCGAATCTTAAACACGCCTCAGTCTCATTCGAACTCCTCTCTTCGTTACTCTGGCAGATCTGGAAAGGCCGGAACAATTTTGTGTTCAGAGCTCAAAATCTGAACCTCGAGTTCATCATGGACTCAGCCCCTGGCGATGAATCGAAACATCGCCAAGTGGGTGACGGTCACTTCATGGAGGACTTAAAAAAAGAAGCAATTTTACCTCTGGTTTAGATAGCGCCAACTCTCAGTGAGCTCAGAAATCAACCCCGATGGGTCGTTCGTCTCAAAAATAGGGGAAGGCGCCATAGCATTTGCGTGCCGTGACTGTCGTGGAACACTAATCTGATAGTTGTGCCCATTCGGTGACCATCTCCTCGGCAATTCAAAGCTGAAGCAATGGCGATTCTGAAAGCCCTGAAATACTTTGTAAACCTTAGCAAAGTCAAGCTACGTGAATTGAAGTAATCAGATTGCAGATCTAATCATCAAAGCCCACCGTAACAAAACCTTACCCTCGAATTGAGTCTCTTATCCACCAGCTTTTCGAATTTGCTGTTTTTTGAAGCAAATTTTATGTATTCTTGAACTACTTCTTAATGAGAATTTTATTGATTTCATCTAGGATTGCATCTCCATCGAAAATTTCATCTAGAATTACATTTAATGGAATTGAAGCAGATCGCATTACATTTAAATAGCCATCAATTAGATTCTTATTTCCATATATCACAGTTCATTTTAGGGAAATAATTCATTTAGTATTATATAGTACCTCAAAACATATATATATATATATATTAAGTGATGGTTTAATCTGAAGAGTTTATATTGAGTTCCCATTTATAGCTCACGAGAGTCCTATCCTAAGTTTTCATTACACGGCGTAATGTCCCATATGGCTCGGGTTCTTTATTTTTCTGCACCCTTTATTTGTCAATATAGTTAATATTTATTATTACTTATTTGTTTATTTTTTACTGCTTGAGCACTATGCATTCTCATCTCTCCCATATTAGAGGATTCAAGAAAACAAAAATTGCATGTCATCAAACTGCCTTGGGATCAAACCAGCATGCATTTGGGCATCCGCCAAAACCAAATGAAGGTGTTGTAGAAATACAATTCAAAAGAAGGTGCAACAGGAAACAAACCTCAAAACAAAGCCTATTGCCGATCAAACCAATGCATTGTTCTACCACCTCTTGAGAAATAGTATAACCAAATTTCTGAACACTGATAAAATTTCAAGAAGGAGATTTGCAAATAGGCTCATATATGTACGAAGAAAAGATTTTGTAGGTTTTTCATTGAGATTTTTTTGTGCCTTTTTTTTTACGAGTACAGGCCATTGAAATTGTTATATAGTACACACTACTTATATTTTGAGTCTATTATAATCCACACTTTTTTCTCTATTGATTTAGATCTCGCTATTGACACCTAAAATTTTGACAACATGTTTAATCATTGATTAATCGCATATAAAATTAAAGATTAATTATTAACCCTAGCGACAATAATTTTCATTAACTTGCATAGGCATATAGATAATTAGGAACATGACGAGAGATAGATTTAAGTGAATGGTCTTGAGCTTAATTGAATTAACCGGACTCAATGAGTCAATGGTAAAGATTAAAATGTTTGTCCAAGCCCGTGAGAGAGTGCGATGGCCGAAGAAGTTAACAATTCATACCCGCATGCGAGCTGAAGTTCATATCAAGACAACAATGTGGGAGACAGGTTAAAAGGAAGGTGATAATCGGCTGAATTGGAGGTGATATTCGTGCGTGTGGTCGATACTCCTGCCCTGAGGGAAGAAAGTGGCCTGGTTCTTTTTCTTCTTTGGTGCTGTTCTGGCCCTTTAGCCAGGAGTTAAAGGATCCCTCCGGCGGCGACCACTACACCTGAGCCTTGGTCGACAGCGCAGCTTTTCACCCCCTCGACATGGTTTTCCAGGTCGGTTCCATTTTTGCTTTCCTTAGTCTCGAACCCACTTTAACCCAAGGATTCCGGCTCGGAGGCGTTGCGAGGTGACCGGGCTAAGCCTGATATATCTAGAGCTTGCCCTCTGTTCGGCGCCGCCGAGACGGGTAGGGCCACCTCCAGCAGTCGAGCTCGCGCTCCTCTCTTCCCCGTTCGATGCTTTGTTTCGCCCTGTCTCGGTTCAACCGAGATCGGGACTCTTCGTTCCTCGTTCATGCTCACGTTGAATGCGAATAATTCGTCTCTGAGTTGGTCTTGAGTTTTGCTCGAGCATGGTGTGTTGATATTTTGCCCGAATTTATGTCTAGAGTGAGCCCAACGCCCTCCAGGTGCTTGGTGCAATGCCTCTAAGGCGAGTCCTTGAGAATGGTGTCCGTTCTGGTCGATCCGAAGGCGCATTTGTGTGATTTTTTGTATCAATCTTGTTTTGTTGGTCATTAAACACTATTTAAAAGGCTTTTACCCGTAAGCCGAGACCGCCTAGGTTGAGTCGTTATGGACCTCGCGACGGCCGTAGTTGATGACCGGGCGCGCTGGTGACGGACGATTTTCAAATTGGATCACCTAGGGCGATCGAGGGTGTTGTTTTTGTCATCCGATGGTGGTGGGTGACGGCAAGTCCGGCAGTACCGGAGGAGGAGTTTCGCCGGCCATTGAGGACGTCGCTCTCGCTGGTTCCTGATCGGCTTCAAAAGAGGCTGACACTAGGCGATGGGTCTTTGAAATGGGCTGGCTTTGTTTAAGTTCAAGGAGCTTTGGGGCTCATTTTAGACCTAATGAGATGGGGCTTATTTGGTCTTTCTTGGGCTGGGTTGAGCGAGTCAAAAATTTGGGCTGGGATTTAGCATTTTGGTCGGGCCAGTTGGGGTTTGGGCTTGCTCAGGTTTAGGGCTTTAGGGGCGTTGGGCTTCAAGTGGACTGGGCTCAACGTAAAATCCCAAAACCCGCTCCATGACCCTGGTCAGCAAGCTCGGCTCCAGCCGGAGCGGATCCGGAGATTTGCCTCGTGTCTTTTTTGGATTAAAATTTATTTTTTAAAAATTAATTAAAAAGATATATTTTAAAATTTTAAAAATTAAAAATTTAAGAGTTCATATTTTTAAAATAATATTTTTAAAATTTTTTTTCTAAAGTAGGAAATAGCTTAAAAAATAGTTTTTTGGGTAGTTTTCTCTTAAAGTGCGTGAAAATCCTTGAAAGTTTTTTTTTATTCAAAATTAAACAAACCATTAGGGCTTTACAATAGGATTCAAATGTTTCCTTTCTTGAGATGAACCCTCTTGAGTGTGCATTTTAAATATGTTTATTGTGGTTTCCCTTTAGCCTAGTGATGGATGATATTTTTCTTATTTGAGCATTAGATACTCGTTTTGCATTGCAATATGTTTTAACACTTTCCTTGGTTATGATTGTTATTTTAATGCACTCATATAATTACCTCGCATATTGGTAGATAGATTTAAAATTAATATGGATTTTCTGACAATAATTTTTTTTTGAAATGAACAAGATTATGTACTAATAAGGTACTGATTGATTAATTAATGTAACTAAGTTCTTGACCCTAGGTCCTTTGGTTACGTAGGAGATGAGGCATAATCTCATGTCTTACTTGGTTTCTAGCTGATGCTAATGAATTAGTGGTGATTACTCTTTAAAAAATAATTATAGCGTCAATTTGAAGCTAAAATCAAATACCTCGGTATCGCATGAGACATGGGCTTAGGGGCACCTAAACGAGAGCTAGGCTCACCTTTTAAACAATACCTCTAAAATTTTTTCTTTTTTCCTTTGGATGGAAAAGTTAGGTTGCGACACTCGCCAAAAATATAATACTATTCTAATTGAGCTATGGACTATTCTAAATATGGACTCATTGACTATTATGTGTGGGTGGCCATGTACACAAAACAGTTTGCACAGTTTTGGTTGCATTCGAATAGGTGAGCTTTAGGTTGTAATCTAGAAATCCCCTAATTTCCTAACCAACTATGCCAACTTTAATGGTTATGTTGAAAATAGAATATGCAAATAAGAGCGAAAAGGTTAGTGAATTGAGCATTAACGTTTTTTTTTTTTCTTTTTCATTTTCAAAGATCTACTTCACAATTAAGACTAGGTTGAAAATCTATGATACATTGAATGAATAGAAGTGTCAACCACAGGTATTCCCCCTTTGTCTCTCATCAAAGACAAAGATTAAAATTTACTAGTTGTAACTATTGGGCTTAACCCAAAAGATAATAGGCTCAAGAGTTATGTCTAATTCTAAGCCCAAATTAAAATTTAAGTACAAATAACTAATATAACAAAAGAGGCCTAAAATAGAATTGGATGTACATTAGTTCCATGTCTTGTTATGTTCGAGACTAGGTGTGAGGAAAATTATGAGAGAAAATTTCGAACTTTCATGCGTTTTTTTTTTTTTTCTTGACAAATTTTAAAGTTTTCTGCATTTTCCACCCAAACTTTCGTTTTCTCCATTTCCTTTTTTCCAAACATTGAAGAAGTAAATCTACCTTCACTAATAAAACGAGGCCAACCTTGGCCAATTGATACATGACCTCCTTTTCTGAGAATTATTGGATCTTCTTTTTATCAAAAATGTCATATGTGGTTTTTCTTTTTCACTTCATATATGCACTCAATATAGAAACGCTTCAAGAATGTATTTACTAATGCCAATTAAAAAAAAAAGAAAAAGAAAAACTTCAGTGGGCCATACATTGGTTTGAATTGCCGACTTTTGAATGCTTCTTTTATTTTGGATTTAAGGGGAAGGATCTAACTAGACAATCCAATTATTTGAGTGAAATTCATACGTTATGGAACCAAATAGCTAACAAGAACTTCACATGAGTCCATACGGTCAAACACAATTGGCATGCTATCGATTACAACAATCGTCGAAGCTTCTAGCCACGAGCCGTCCATTAGCTATACATTTTGAAATATTAGCTATATATTCTCTTGTGCAGCTAGTGTGAATAAATGTAAATGGCAATGAAGAAACTTAGGTCCTTACAATTATGTTTTGCCTTGTACGAGTCGTAGCTTTAGAAAAAAAATATTAATCTCTTTCCACACATTTGTAAGCAAGATGGGGGAATCTTATGGAGCACTCATGTAAATGATTGCTTACTAATCATAACTTGTCCTTATTAGATGAGAGGGGTTTGAGGAAAACCTCTTAGTTTACAAGACTACACCACTCCATAATTTTCACTAAGCCTGGTCATTAGAGAATAATGCCTTTTGGTTGAGTTGAAGAAAATAATTCAAAACATACTATTCAACATCTAGCAAAAGTTAGTGTCAAATAAATATTAATTCTACTGTGAATACCTTGACTATAACATAAGCATCGATTATCTTTTGACAAAAGACCTAAGTTTGATTAAGACGTCTTTTAGCAAAAGACCATTTATTTGAGAACGTCTTCTAGCGAAAGACCAATTTGAACATAGCATTAATTGGTTTGAAAATTTCCTTATGCTATCCAAAATCCCTTCCCATGAGTTTTAATTGCGAAGATGTTGTGAATTTTTGACTTGGTTATGCTTCATTAGTCCTTTCTTGAAGAAATGTTTTCCCTATCTAATGAAAACTGGTGTTGCCTATACTTTAAATTGCTCCAAAAATTAAGGTTTTGTTCACATTCGACCTCCAATATAGTACATCATGGATTTGTTAAACTTAAGGAATCATGAACAAAAGTTCCTATTTCTCTTCTTTTAAAAACGCTTTCAAAATGTATTTGATAAGTCCCCCAGAATCTTTGTTGTCCTAAATAAAGCTTTATTTAGATAAAAAAATTCAGAGTCCAAAAATGGCCCCACTTTTCAAATATTCTGAAAAAGCATGAACTCTTAAATAAGTAACAAAATGGCCATCGTTATTTATTCCGTCCAAATGAGCCTACGTGGCAACTGAATGGGTAAAACAACAATTCATGTTAAGCTAATGTGTCGTTTTGTATTATTAAAAAGTAAAAAAACGAATTCAGTTACTTTAAACTGAAAACAAAATGACTTTTGTCAAAGAAGAGAAAAAAAGAAAAAGAAAACTAGAAGCAGAGAGAGGATGGCCGTGTGTTTGGCCACACCGCCGGCAGGGTTAGCGTGGCTGCAACTGCTGCTGCATTGCCCTTGGGGTTCTTTTCGAATCCAATGCTTGACGGCAGCATCAGTTTCTTTTCTAGCGTGAGATTGTTCTTTGTTTCTCGCTTCACATGTGCCCTAAATATGCTTCCTCCCACGTATAAGTCTTCTCAAAATGGGGCCATCCATTGCCATTTGATGCATGACCTCCTCTAATGGGAATCATTTACTACTTCTTCGTATGCCAAAATGTCAAATGTGGCATTTTTTTTATATATGAACTGCGAGTCCTAAAAGTTGTAACAAAAGTGTAATTAAGTGAAAAAATTTGCAAAAAATACAATTAAGTCCTAAAACTTGTCAAATTGGTATAATCGAGTCTTTCCGTTAACTTTGTCCAATTGGCTAATGGAAAATATTGACATGGCTTTTTGTCATATTTTCTCTCTCTTACGTGACGATGACGTGGTTAAAATAACGTTGTTTTAGTTCAAATATGATATTTTATGCAAATTTTATATAAATAAATAAATTAGAAGCTAATTTTATTTTTTTTTAAGAAGGAAAATTTAGAGACTAGGCGGCGAGGCACCACCCTACCATCAATGAAAAGGAGTAGCATGGTGGGGATAATTCAGCGGGGGTTGTCGTGCGCCTCCTAGGGGCCCAAATTTGGGCATGGGTCGTCGGATCTCACCTAGTTCTAGCAGCTCACAACCCTTGCTAACAATACTCCCACCATCAATGGCCCTTCACAGTGATGGTGGGGCGACAATGGTGAGAATTAACCCTAGCCGCCTGGTCTTGAAATCTTTTTCTTTTTTTTTTAACATTAGCTTATTTTACATTTAATTTAAACAAAAATTATATAAAAAACCATATTTGGATCAAAACAACATCGTTTTAGCTACATTATCGCCACATAGAGAGAAAAAAATATTTAAAAAAAATCATGTCAGCAATTTTTGTTAACCAAGTTGGATGGCCTTAATAGAAGAACCCAATTACACCAATTTGATAATTTTAAAATTTTGATGACACTTTTTGTAAGTTTAAGATTCAATTGCGTTTTCATTACAAGTTTTAGGATTCTCACTGCATATATCTATATATTACCTTGTGTGTGCACTCAATGACGGAACGCTTCGAAATGTATTTAGTAATGCCCCTCCACCGAACACCCCCCCCCCGGGGCACCGCAAAAACAAAAAGAAGAAGCAAAATCCTTAGTGGGCCACAGATTGGTTTGTATTGTTCACTTTTAAGTACTTGTTTTCTGTTTCGGAGGGACCTGAAGGCACCAAGCTTTACGACTTAAGGGCCCAATTAACTAACGGAAGCTTCACTTGATTCTACAAGATCAAATTAGATAGAATTGTCATCAATTACAATTATGGAGGAAGTTCCTACGTAAGAGCCGTTTATTAGCTAGATATTATGAAATAGAAAATAAATTCTATTGTACATACAAGTGTGAGTTTGTGTCTGGTCCACAAGGAAAGGACAATAATGCAAATCACCGCGGCCAAAAGTAATGGCCGACAAAAATAAAAGCACCATTCGAACAATACTATCAAATCCTTTAGAATCGTTTTTGAGGGATGAGCATCACCAAGCTTAGCCAACCACAGAATTACCCTTACTCAGAGAAGGTTGACGGCATTGCAGGCTCTTACATTCTTGATGATGCGACCACATTGGCATCTGCACAATGCTTTCTCTCAGTAAATTGAAAGGAATAAAGGGAAGGAAAATGCAACATTTGCTTTTGCTTCAAGGTTCTGTTACTTTGTTTTTTTCTTTTCTCTTTAATAAAAATCATTTTCTTTTGCGTTTAAAGTCATTTTATTTTTCCTATTTTACTTTTTCAATCATAAAACAATGCCACGTCAACTTATCATACAAGCGTTGTTTGCCACGTAGGCTCATTAAAAAGGATAATAGTGATCATTTTTATCAATCGATGAAGAGCACATTTTATTGGTAAAAGTGCTTTTTTTTTATTCCTTTTATATAAAGAGATGATTTTTTTATGGATTTGGCCTGAACTTCAAATGATATATATCTACATCTCGTGAGCTATCGGTGCTTGAATCACGTTCACCCACCCTCTTAATTTGGTAATCTAGTTCTATTCATTAAATCCTAAAAAAAATAAGCAAAAAAGAAAAACGGGACAAAGAAACAATACATGGGTAAAATAACTGCAACATAAACTTATTTCGAAAGCACCAATATCGGTCTCTCTAAGCTTTTATATGTCTGTGAAATGGCAATAGTACGACATCATGTTTAACCATCTTCTTGTTTTTAGCGTAATATGTGACTTAAAATATTTGATAAACTTGTAAAATTAGCAACACTCTGCCCACTTTTGTTTATACAATTCAGCCTATGACAATTGTTAGGAAAAAAAAGAGAGAAGATTTCTACTCATTGGGGAATACCTACATGTGAATTCACACATGAAATTTTCAAAATTATCATTACATATAGTGCTTATTTTTCTTGCTTCATTCTTTATTCAAATAGAAATTTTCAACGATTGGACCAGTTGAATTGGTGGAATCGCATACTGACCCTCAATCTTGCTCAACCTCTAATACTGTTTTCAAAGCATTACCTCTAAATGGTGGACTAAAAATTACCATTTCTTGAAGGGTGGGTATGTAGAAATCTTTATTTTAGGGCGCTCACCTTTGGTTTATATATCTATCTATAGACAACCTTACTCTTACTTTAATATAATTGCATCTACTTTATTCGAAGTAGATGGAGAATATATCCACGTGAAATTGGATATGGTTGCTTTGAATCCGCTTCTTCCTTTTCCCGAGTGAGAGGATCCACAAAAAGTTAGCTTTTCAAACATGTAGAGAGAGAGAATCATATACCAACACATGCTAACTAAACTTCCATGATTTGATAACAATAGAGTAGAATATATATATATGTTATATTTTATATAAAGGGCTATATATTTTTCCATCCTTAATTAAAAGAAACTTTCTCAAACTATGATTTTGGATGGTGAATTACAAATTATAAACATCACCCACATGTAAAGATCAATGTAGATGAGATACATGTTATTTAACTTAATGCTTGTACTTACTACTATATTATTAAAAGGGTTGTTGAGACTTCATTCATCTCACGACCTCAGATGATGATGATAAAACATATAATGGAAATTATAGTCCAACTTTCACCTTGATTATTCGACACATTTTGTCATCATCTTCTGGATCAACGCATCATCCTCTATTTTCTGAATATATATTAATACATATTCGGTAAAAGTTACAAACTTGTTGAACTAAAAAATGCAAATCTTCTCCTTGAACACCGTTGAACTCTAGGAAGTGTCATCCGGGTCATAGCAAATCGTCCACCGTCTAGTTTTCTCGATAAGTAGCACCTCTACTACATCTATGTTGTCAGTCACGAAACAAGGGATGCACATGGTCACAGATGCGTCTCCTAAAGTTTTACTAAAAAATCAATTTTCTTATCACAAGCACAAAATCAGGGACCAAAAAAAAATGATATGGATCCACGTATGATTTGAAAAATTATCTCCCAATGTTGATGGACATTTGAGAGAAAATCAAGAGGGACAATCTATTTTAACAAAAAGGAAAATCAAAATTTGATCAGAATCTATTAAATCCTTCAAACCATGTACCAAAATTACGCATTGCTACCAATTGCTCCAGGGTTCCATACTTCGCCTCATAAAGTGCATGAAGTGGAGGTTCAGCATAGTGCGAACTTATGCGAAGCCAAGGGCGGAGAAAAATAAAAGATTGTACAAGAAGAGAAAAAAGAACACACACAACTCCATTTGTTCATTCCGCCTATTTCGCAACGTCCTACGCCAAAGGCGAATGCTAGCAGGGGCAACTCATCGTGAGCTCTTTGTTCTAACTTCCCCAAACTTCCCTGCAGATGTGCTTGTCTGTTGTTTCCGCTTTCTCGGCTTTTTCCTTCTCTTCTCAGAAATACGAGATTAGCAGCTGGCTATATTTTGTGATGATAATTAACCTTCTGAATGAGTTTTGAAGGGGCTTCGATGTTATATCTTAGAAATTCTTACAATAAATATTCGACAAGTAGACTTTGCTAAGAGGGTCCAATTTCCCCTTTACCCACAATGGAGGAGCCGCCTCCACCACTAATAAACTCCGGAATAAGCGGGCAATCGCACCCCAGAAAATATTGAATCCCGGCCGTAGGGCAATGTATGGTTTTAATTAGCACGTATTTTACCAATTAATGAATATTTAAAAATCGTAACAATCAATAAAAAGTATAAAAAGAAAAGTTAGCCTATGAATTCAAAAAAGTTGTAAAACAAAAATGTGTCTTTAAACATTGCTTCACCAAGAAAAATGAGATACATAAATATTAATTTAGCATCTATTATACCTAGCTACATTTAGTGATAATAGCCAAGATTTGGATATCCACCCTTCTCTCTGAATTTGTGAAATTTTTAAAAATTTTATAATAATTTTATCCCAATAGGCAAAAGCGTTCCATCTCATCTTTTGTTTATCCGCTCAGTGCTGATCTGACATTAATGGCAATTGCAATCACATTTTTGTATGCAATTTTAACATAAGGATTGACTTGAGTAACAAAGTGTATAGCTTAGGAAACATATTGGTAAAAAAGAAAGCATACAGACAATATTGAACACATTGAAATATATTTTCATTTCCTCTAAACTTTAGTTACAAATTTTATGAAGAAAGTTTTTCAAGAATTTTTGTTTAGTCGCTGTTGTTTTGTTTGTCCTTGTCAAATGGTCCCTTGCAATCATTGATATGGGCAAGTTGGACAAAACTCTAGTGATGATTCTGTCTTCATCATTTCTAAATGTCCTTCACGTTGATTTTGCGTGGCCACGATTCAGAGGAAGGGATTGTTTTGCTGGTGTCGGAGCGTTTAGAGAAGTAAATTGACTCATCAAAGAAACGCAATACACCACAAGATTTGGTTTAAGTGCAATAGGGCTTAGAGAAGAGAAACGAGAAATTATGGAGCATTCTAGTATTGCTTCCCCAAGAAAGATGAAATACATCAATATAATATCATCATTTAATGTACCTTAGCTACGGTTGGTGATGAAAACTAAGACTTCGATGTTGTTAAATTGTCATCGCCGGTGTAGCTTCAGCCATTCTTCTCTCCCTCTTTGACACTTTAAGTGTTCACGATTTTTTTTTTTTAACTTTCTAATAATTCAATCTCAGTCAACGGAAAATTTCCACCTTATCTTTAAATTATTTGATAACATTGAGAGGTCACTGACATTGGCAAATATATAATCGAACAAATTGAAAAGGTATAGATACTAGAGATTGTTGGAAATTTCCTATAATGGGCTTACATTAATTAATCAATTTTCTATTTTGAATAATCGGGTTAATGGATATTCCAATATATTTTGAACCCTCAAGTGATCTTATCGAATTGGGTTTTGGTATCTATTAATTACGGGCCTAGTTGAGCAGCAAAGTGTAGGTAATTGTGTTTAACTGAAGCCCGTAATGAGAGGGGCCCAGTTGACACGCTATTGATTAGGGTTTGCTAAGTCCCCTCTCTAGCCTATAAAAGGGTAGGTTATACCTATCAGTCGCTTGATCCCATAAAAGCTGCTAAATCGAAATAGGTCATAGAGAGGAAGATCCAGCATACCGACAGATCACTGATTATATCAGCTTGATATGTTTTCAATCAAGTGAAGACATGGCTCAAACAGGTATGTTCTAATTCCGCTGTATATATAGGTTTTGGTGTTTTATAGTCATATATGGATCTGATTGTTTTTTTATTAATTAGTTATTTATATAGAAAATTTCTACATATGGTATCAGAGCGGGTCATATATTGTAAAACCCAATTTTTTTTTAACAAATTTGATTATGGTGTTTACCGTGTTTGTTCCTTTTGGTTTTGAGCTTTGGTAAGTTTGTGCTTTACAAGTTCTTATGTGATTTTGATCAATCAAAGTTTTTTTTTTTTGGTCAAATCAAATCAAAATACTTATTAAATAGGTAAAAATAATGCATTAGAATGGAAGAGATAAGTTATGATGATGACATGTTTGATTTATTGGATGATCATTATTCTGCAATTTCGGATCTATGATGGACCTCTCTATGCACATGTCTAGAAACGAGCTAGTAAAAAGCTTTTTAGTGTTTGATGTCTTCATAACATTTGAAGTTGACTTAAAGAGCTTTCCAACGAGCCATAGAACGCCCTGATCCAGTGTCGATTGCTATCCGAAATCATCGTCCAAAATTAGTTTAGTAATCTATAATAATCTTCTGTTCAGTTTTGATATGCATGATGTCCGCCTGTTGCTTTTGTCGATTTTTTTCCAATTTCTATGTTGAGATCTAGAGGTTGACTCCTTCATAAAAAATGTTCATATAGGTCTCAACTTTGACATATAATTTTTTTGGATTTTTTGGAGCATAATTAGTTGATGAAAACCTTATGCATAGATCAATTGATTTTGAAACTTTAGAGTTTTTGTTCTACATGTTCCCACCATATATAATTTGTATAATTTCATTGAGTATATATTGAGAAATTCAAAATTCCAGAATTTATAATTGGAAAGGATTCCAACAATTTCGAATTTCCTTTGATTGAATGATGAATGTTAAAAATTGTTATATAGGTATTGTAATACATGAGTGATTTATGCAATGTTGACTGACAAATTGCATGGTTGGAGTTTCTGCACGATGAGATCGGGGGTTTGTGCCTATGTGTTGGGTATCACGTCGGTGAAGATCCTTGGATTGAGTTAGTGTGAAGAGAAAGTTCATATTTTTCCTGTTCCACTAGAATGTGTTTGTGCATGGGCGTTTTGCTAGTTCTCGAATTGCTTTGAGGTGGACTGACTGATGTGATTTCGTTTTATTTTGATGTTGGGTTATTCATGTGTACTTGTTTATGGGTTCGTGTGCTTGCACATGTAGAATGGTTTGAACTCCGTGTGCCCTCTAAATAGCTAGATATCTTGTGAAGAACAAAATCCTTTGTTTTCTATCAATTGAGATGTTTTGCATAATAAAATGAGTCAAAAAACATCGGTAATCCCTGTCCTTCTATTGTTGGGAGCAAATTGATTGCTTATATTGTGCTAGATGGCCTTCTGCTCATTGGGTTAAGTAGGCATGAGGAAGAAAAGGTTGTGCAGCTTCTTTTGTGGGCTAGAACTTTATTATAAGAACTTTTTAGCAAGCATTTGTAAGTGAGTATTGCTCATCAGGCATATGATGTGAATGTTGCATATCAGCTAATCATGCTTTGAAGGATGTTTTCTACTTCTTGTATAATTAGACCATTATGCACTTGTTTGGTATCCTATATGTTTTCTCAAAAACAATTAGTAATTTCAAGTTGATACTAATTCTCGCTTGGTGCTCGACTCGTAATGAGCTTCAATTTGTATGTGTTAATTGTATCATTGTTTTCAAGTTGTGAAAGAACCCACCAATTGCTTAGTTCTTTCATAGAAAGGATAATTTTTATTTGGAATAATTGCTCCCGTTGCTGACCTTGGTTGACTGCTGCTGTCAATGCTAGTTGCTTGTTTAATGAGTAGATTGTTTTCAGTCCAATGCAATCTTTTCTTTTCTGGGTGTGGAAAATTTTTGGGCTTTGTTTGGTTTTGGACTTTACCTACTGGTTTTCTTGGCTTTTGCGGGTGACTGTATTGCCACCTATCTACGGGATTTTAGCCATCTATTCGAGTGAATTGAGGCTCAGCTCTATGGTTGATGACGGATCCCTTTGCTTCCCATGTGTGATCGAGTGTACCAATTGATTGGGTCTAGTTCTTGTATTTCTCAATCTATATGGGTAGTTTGATTTTTGGTTCCATCTTGTGGTGGTTTGCTTTAGCTGGAGTTTTGGGATAGTTTTCAATTTATTGTTTTTTGACTTTTCTTTAGTAAGACAGGGTCTACATCATTTTTTTTTTCGTTTAATTATATGGAATGATTATCGGAAAGTAGTATGGATTTTATTAGATTGAATAATATGTTCTATTTTATTATATACGTGCAAAAGAAAATGCAGGAATCTAGCTTGTTCTTCCTTTCTTTCCCATGATTTCCTCACTTGTGGTTAATTGTAATGTCATGGCTGGGACATTGAGTTCATCATTGTTTAAATAATAGTTGTTGAACCCAATGATGCAAATGCAGAGCCTCTAGATGGGGTGAAATTAGAGATACTGCTTTTTCAATTGTATCTGATTTTTGAGGTTTAGAGGTTCTAGTATTATGTATTATTGTTTGAATTTTTTTGAAGATGAGTAGTAGTAGATTGAAGCTATAGACAAGAACAATAATTTTTTGAAGCTTGGATATGGACGATTTAGTTCAGTCTTTCTTCAATTAATTCATCTTGGATTTTGATTGGATGCAAGATTGTCTTAATTATACGTGAATTCACTTTCTTGATTTTGTTGAACTTACTGTCAAGAAAAAAGGAAAGTCCAAGTTAGACTTATTAACCAAATTATATGGTTTCCTACTCTAAGTTGAAGTAACAAATTCGAGTAAAGATGAGATTATTAATTCGACTATGAAAATAATACTAATCCGAAATAGGACCTTCATAGGGACTATGAAGCAATGCAATGCTTGATTTTTTATGAAGGATTTTGTATTGTAATTGGGACTTGTTCATTTAGTCTC
The DNA here is from genome assembly GCA_014182845.1 of Corymbia calophylla. NCBI lineage: Eukaryota > Viridiplantae > Streptophyta > Magnoliopsida > Myrtales > Myrtaceae > Corymbia > Corymbia calophylla. The sequence goes on along the minus strand of CM024694.1, from coordinate 21,361,074 downwards.
ATAGTTGATGTTTTGTGATGAGCTTATAGCAGGATTGTTGACCTACTTTGTGGTTTTGCTTTGATTAAAATATAAACTATTTAATAAAAGGGATAATCTTCATGAAGGATTGGTAACATTGTCGCTATTTGAACAATTATCAACTTCATTAATTTCTTAGGTTGCATCAGTGGGGAGGGCTTACTTTTCGCATGGCTTTTGTCTATGTCTACTATAAAGCCATGCATGAGAAGTGGTCAATTGCCCACTACTTCTTGAAACATTAGTATAACATAATACCATAGAGAAAATAGTATTATGTAGTGCTAATAAGTGTTATATTGTATCAGTAAATTTATTCATGTGCATTGACGAGCTCCCTTTATCTTCTATTGTTATCATCATCTCTCTTTTAGGCTATCAAATTAGTTTGGTTTCGAGTCTTTCTATTGTTTGGTGTTAATGAGATTCAGCTAATTTGAATAAGCACCTGAGATAACAGATTTTGAGCTATCCTCACTTCTCTTTTGGACACTGTAAATTTCAATTGTCATGCTTATGTGCCTATAGCTAGTGCAAGATTGCGTTCCTCCATGTGTTTGCCTTCATCATGTGTGAAGTGTGAGGTCTTAAATGAATTATAACATTCTCCAATAGTTTGCTTTGATATCAGCAAAGCTTATTGATGTAGTGCAGCCAAGCTGTTAGCCCCACGTGCCTGGAATGACGTGTAGGGCAAGTGTAGGGTCCTCCAAGGCCCGTTTCAATTTTTTTTTTTTTTTTAATATGCCTAATTTTTAATTTATGATTTTTTGGTATGGTAAATTTTAATTTTGGCATATTTAAATATTTATTTGGAATTATTTATTGTTATCCATATTTAATTCCATGAAAAATAATTTTGTGCCTATTTTTCCAATTTTTAATTTATGGAAATTTATTATAGGGTATGAGGGATAAGATGACAATATTCACTTTCCCTAATTTAGCATAGATTATCTATACTTTCTTGCTTGAGTTTAACTAGATAATCTTATATGCTTAATTATAAAAATTGTGGCAAAAATTGTTGATTGATAAATGCAATATGATCTTGGGAAGCATATGTCGTAAAGTGCTTCATATTGTTTGATGAATTTTTGGGCATTGATTAAATGGAACATTATTTACAAATTGTTAAAGTTTGTAAATTATTGAAGTTCCTTGTTGATAAAAATTAGTATGTACAATCACCTGCCTAAAGGGGGTTATTGTGTATATTAATTTAAAAATTGCATGAAAATAAATTCCAAAATTAAAAGATGGGGATGTATGACTTAAAAAGATTTATCTACCCAAAGGGGATAAATTTTTGAAAGTTATGTGTAATTCCCCTCTCTATTGATATATTAGAGATGATTGATGGGAATGTGTGACTCAAAAGATTTATCCGCCTAAAGGGGATAAATTTTGAGAGTTATGTGTAATTCCCCTCATGTTGGAATAATGGAGATGTATAATTTAAAGGATTTGTCTCGCCCAAAGGGGATGGATTTTTGAAGATTATATGTAATTCTCCTTATCTATCTCTATATATTGATATCATGAAGATGTATAATTTAAATGATTTGTCTGCCCAAAGGGGATGGATCATTGACAATTATATGTAATTCTTCTTGTTATTGTTTTACAAACTTCATGCTGTGGAAAATAATGGTGTATTATACGCTCTGCCTAAAGGGGAGTTTGTAATGTACTAATTATTTTGTAGAATTACTTATTGCCCATAATTGATCATATTGCATTATGTGTGTCAAACAGTTACTTTTGCTATGAACAACAACAATGCCACGGCTGAGATGTTAATCAGATCAAATATTATATTTTTAATGACTTAGTAAAAAAGGAGGCATTGTGATTGGAAATATTAGAACTAAGTCCATGTTAGCCGATCCTCTAACAAAAGATCTATGACTCATTTTATTTAAATACCATATAAAGAATATGGGTGTTTTAGAGTCTTTTGATCTCTTTTGTTAGTGGGAGTTATACAGTTTGTATTTCTCTAGATATATACAAACTGATTGTTGTTGATTTTATTGTTATCCTTTCTCCTGTCGACTGAGAAATGGAAATATGAAACAGTATCTTTAAATAAATTTTAGTTTAAAGACGACTGGATGTCACTAATTATGAGATCTCATGTTAGATTGTGACATAGTTGTGCAATTTCGTGTTGTTTAGAAATCGCACTAAGGCAATTTCATGTTGTTTAGAAATTGCGCTAATGCAATTTCATATCGTTGAGAAATTGCATTGAGGACCGATAAGAAATAGTGCATATTTTTTGATCACGTGTTGGCACTATTTCTTACTACACTACTAGACTCATGATCCATGAAAATATAATGCTTATTATATGTGATTATGGAAGGTCATGTGTTATGGTATTTTCTTAACACGTTAATCGCCATAGTCCTATAATGGAATTATATAGGATTGGATTGGTTTTGAGATGCCGTTATTGGAATATTATTTTTCAAAATTGTGGCCACATAAAATAAATTTTCAGTTATTAACCCGAGAGTGTCGTTTTCAAAATAAAATTGTTTTCAAAAATAAAATAAGTTAATTAATGTAGCCTAAGTGGGAGAATGTTGGAAATTTCCTATAATGGGCTTACATTAATTAATCAATTTTCTATTTTGAATAATCGAGTTAATGGATATTCCAATATATTTTGAACCCTCAAGTGATCTTATCGAATTGGGTTTTGGTATCTATTAATTACGGGCCTAGTTGAGCAGCAAAGTGTAGGCAATTGTGTTTAACTGAAGCCCGTAATGGGAGGGGCCCAGTTGACACGCTATTGATTAGGGTTTGCTAAGTCCCCTCTCTAGCCTATAAAAGGGTAGGTTATACCTATCAGTCGCTTGATCCCATAAAAGCTGCTAAACCGAAATAGGTCATAGAGAGGAAGATCCAAAGATACCGACGGATCACCGATTATATCGCCTTGATCTGTTTTCAATCAAGTGAAGACATGGCTCAAACAGGTATGTTCTAATTCCGTTGTATATATAGGTTTTGGTGTTTTATAGTCATATATGGATCTGATTGTTTTTTTTATTAATTAGTTATTTATGTAGAAAATTTCTACAGAGATTTCATTTTCTCTAAACATTATGCTTAAGCTTTATTAATAGATTTTTTGGATGCTTTCCTCTCTAATCTTCTCCCACCATAGCAGGGCTGCGAGGGTATACATTTTCAATCATGTGATTTACAAGTCTCAAATTCTATTCCCCTTTCCACCTATGTATTATCTTTTCTAACGTTACATAACTCTCAAAGAGCAGCATCTCAAAAGTTAATTCCCACTATCGACGTCTTGACACTAACGCAAGGATCGATTCTTTGCACTAATGGGGAAAAAAGCCAACAGGTCGCCCGTCTTCACTTTGATTTGGGTGGCCACCAAATCCTATTCCAAAGACAACTACCAAAATATCCTTGGAGTCTACAGTGAGGTGGTATTCTTGCCAATTGAGAGGAAAGGATTGTTTTGGTGGTGTTGGACAGAGTAGAGGGCTAAAGAGGTGAATTGCCTATATAAAGATTGCGTAGATCCCAAGCACACGTGGATTAGCATCCTCTGGGGCAAGAGAAAAGGCGAAAGCTTGTAGAAGTGCCAAGGGCTTTTGTGCTTTAAGAGGAGAAGCCCATCGGTAAGAACACCATCGCCGATAACTAAAAATCACTAAGACGCTCCTTTTGTCTTCTAAGATATTTGGTTTGATAACTCCAGGTCGAGGCCTGAAGATAATCCTTTGATCGCACTGCCTTTTGGGACTCGGACACAACTTGATCTGCTTCAAGGTATTTTATTATTAAATACAAAACATCTTATTATTACTCATTGCAGATCATCTAGTATCATACGAAGCATACAAATATTAGGTATGAAATTTGCACGTGGCTTTTTCACAATTATCATGCATGTAAATTACTTATTTTTCTTACCACATTCTTTTTATTCAAAACGGTTTGTATAAATTGTTGGATTGATCGAACCCAGTGGAATAGCATCCCAGCCCCCACTCCATGGTTCAATACCTTGCACACAATGTGCACAAACTAGGAATTCGATGGAGTCCAAATTTATGTGAAGCTAAATACAGAGAAAACTAAAAGATTACAAGAAAAAATTTAATTGTTTGGAAAAAGTAAATTGCGAGAAAAGTAAATTAATGTAGTGAAAAATGAAGATAAACATAGACTATATAATCGTTTGTTTGTCGAAAGAGAGAGCTTTACAATCCTAAAAGACTGGTATTTATAAACTTAATATTGGTAATAACCGTTCCCTCTATAAGCACAACAATCGCCCTCGCAACTCCATGTTCATTCTACATCTTTTCCAACTTCAAAGACGAATGCAACTCATCATGGGCACCTCTCAGTAACTTCTATTATTAAAGCAGTGGCCGAGTTCACTTGCGGTTGTGCGGCCAAGATAAGTTACATCTCTAAAGCCACAACCTCTTTATGCTTCTAATGCCGAGCTCTCCATCAGATCAACTAAGTCAATTCATTTCATTCTTTAAAGGCTGCAAGATAACAAATTATCAAAGCGAGCACCAACATTACATCAAACATATCTTAAATTGGCCCATAAGTAAAAAGTGGATACCAACAATTTATTCTAAATGTTTTCATAGTATCCCACTTTTGTTTGTGTTGACATGTGTTCAGTTCGTATTAAATAATCTTTGAACCATGTAACATTCACTTAGATTGTTGTATATATATTTTGTTTGTGCGTTTGCTCAAATCAGTGAAGTCATTCCATGTGAATTCTTTTGGTACTTATTCGAAAAGACCGAGTGAGCTATAGTATCTTACTTACGAATTATTAACAAGAAGGTTTTTTTTTTTTTTTTTTGGGGAAAGGGGGGTGGGAAGCTGCACCTTTGATTCTCCTCTTTTTTAATGTAGAACATGCTCGTTTGTAAGCAAATTTGACTTGCTCCTGTGAACTGGGGCAAGGTGGTCTTAGAAATTTTTTGGTGCTTTTATAAAATTGGAAACTTTTTAAAATTCGGCCTAGCTTGGCCGAATTGCGTATTCAACTTAGCTAGACCAAGGGACCTTCCTTTCTTTTATAATTTTTTTTTTTCAAGATCCACTTGTCAATAGGCCGTGACTAACTACGATTTAACTATTTCTTTAACCATTTTTTTTGGCGATTTTTCAACAACAAACCCAATTAACAATGGCGTTATTTCAATTGCTAGATAATTAGCACGGTCTATTTCTTTTTCAGTGCTTAGATAATAATTTACCTCATCATCAAAAATATGTTACTCATGTGAGTCAATCGAGACCTAACCTTGAGCATCGGGTTGCTACCATGGACACCGATGTCAATTAACTCGCTTGAAAAATATTCATTATGATCATCCATTTTTTTCTAAGTTTAAATAACATGTTAACATTATTCCCTCAATTTCACGTCATGAAAGCATTTTGAATAAAAAAATACCCTTATGGTAAATCAACATATAGACCATTTTCATTCATGCAAACGTTTGAAGCCAATTGTTCGTGCATGACTTTTCAATGAGCAAGATTTTCATAATTCTCTTGAAACATTAAAGTTCTTGGGTTGGTGAGCATTCCAAAGGGATGAAACGTGGCTGACGTGGAGGCCAAGGACCATTTAGTATTTTCGGTATGAGGGATTATGAACAATTCTTAGTGCACCGCAAATGCCATGTCCCCCATAAATTAAAAGAGAATTTGTTAAAACTGGCTACCTCTTACTGCGGAAAATTTTAAATTATACCACAAAAGTGTATACAATAAAAGTTTAGATATTATTACTTTGTACTAAACCTAAAAAAGTTGGGCTATTTCCACCTCTTCTTTAGCTTGATACATACCTTATATTATTGATTACCAAAATATCAATTTATGATTAAAAAACAAGGTCAATCAACCAGTCATCCTTCTTTTTTCTCACTCATCTTTTCTCTTCACCTTTTATATTTATTATTAATTGACTAAAATATTCTTCTATGAGTGAAAATCATTTAACAGTTAATTAGCCATACTTTTTGTTTCTCGCCATCAGCATTGCTTCTCCCATCTTTCTTTTTCAACAATGATGGATCAAATTTTGTAATACTTTTAAGTTTGTAAGTTTGGTCCATAAATACTAATTTGCTTAGATTGTTAATTTTTTTAATATAACTATTCTATTCGTCTTAATAGTAATAGGATGGCTCGAGGTAATTTTTACAATCTAACTTCTCGTCCTCCTCCGACTTCTAGTTCCCCTTCTCTCTCCTCCGGCTCCTCCTCCACCCTCTGCGTCACCTACGATCTCTTCTACAAGGGCCAGCTCCTCCCCCTCCAGCTCTCCCCCCACCTTTCCATGGTCCGTACCCTTCTCGCCTCCTCCTCCACCTCGGACTCCGCCACCACTTCCTTCCCCAGCAACTCCTCCGACAGCTCCACCACCTCCTTCGACCAGATCTAGCCGAAGGACGCCGACGACTGCCATGGATGAGTGTCAGCGTCGCTCACGAGCCGCTCCTCCGGATCTAGATTTGGAGAACGGCCCGTTGGCTGCCGGTTGGTGTGGAGTCGGCAACGAGTGGCGAAGTTCTTCGACTTCTTCATCTTCGATGGCTCTTGAGACCCGCAAACGGTCTCCCAACCGTATTGAAACATGAAAAAATTGTCGCAGGCCGTTAATGGTGTTTCAAAATTAGACGTTGGAAATTTTTGACAAAAAAGAAATTAGATGTGAAATGAGCAGCTGCGAGAGAAATCTGAAAAATGAGCTCACCCGGACATGTGGCGAGGTTCTGGAGCATCCAATATTTGAAAAGTGGGCACTTACTATTTTCTCGGTAACGTCCTGCTTGTCCACGTATGATCATCTGCAAATTGTTCACATAGACCGCTAACGTGTTGCTTAGGTGCATCGAGTGCAGTAACTGTACTCTTTTTTTTTTTTTGGCATGCACTGCTGTTCTCTGTCTCTCTTGTCTTTGCTTTTGTTTTGATGTTCACATTTTTCTTATCACTTTGCTTTTCCTTTCTTTCTATGCATCGCAAGTGATTAGTTCTGATCTGTTAAGTCTCCTTTGCCCAAATTTGTTTAAGCAAATTAATCATAGGAGGCAGCAACAAAAGAAACAAAAGAGTGGGGAAAAGGAATTTCTAGACACCAAAGAAAAAATTATGGCCGAGGTAATTGGATGCCATTTTGGATACGTGTGTTCTTGTATGTTAATTTTCATAACTCCCGGCACAAGTTTGAGCCTCTGCTAGTTCGTTTTTTTCGTCGTTTCAGATAGTGCGCCCCAACTGCTTGATGAAATACTTAAGTTAGATCTCCACTTCTGCGCTCTTTCTTCGGGGCTGAGTCGACGTTCCCGAGTGTTGTTAATCTTATCATTTTGTTGCGATTTCAAGCTTGACGTTGTTTGGGGCTGCCTGCGCCTTTGTTCTTCTTGGTCTCAGTGTTTTCATTACTGTGTTGGTGCCGGCCGAGTGGTGTGGTCCTCGGCCGGTGGTGGGGAAGTCGGCCGACAAGTGGCAGTCGGAGTGGACAACCGATGAAGGGTGGTGGCTCGGCGGCGGCTTGAGCTTTCGCCTAGGTTTGTCTAAAAATGTTGGAGGTTCGGGTGAGTTGCTGAGAAGGGGACGCGAGGGGGAAGAAGAGAGTTGCGCGGGGGTGAAAGAAAAAGAAATGAAAAAAAGGTAATAAAAAGAAAAGCAGACAAAATGGGAGGAAGTAAATTAGGATGGGCTTAATTGGTTTAATTAAATTTGGGTTAGTCATGGTTTTAAGTGGGCTAAAGCATATTTGGGCTCTAGCAGATGTGGGCTTAAAGTTAGATTGATAGGTTTGGGCTTAGCTTGAGAATTTTCAGATATAGGCTTGGTCTGGTCAAAGTCGGATCAGCTAGTAGGTAAGCCCATTTATTTCCTGGCTTCTCATGTTTTAAGTTCTTAGCCCAAGCCCGAGAGTCCAAGTTCAGCCCATAGTCGGACTGGGCTCAACAGCCCAGCCCGAGTCCCCATTTTCGGATTAAAAATACGAAGATATTAAAATTTTAAAAAAATAAAAAATTCCGAAAATTCAAAAAAATTGGAAAAAGCTTAGAAATTAAATTGTAGTTCTTAATTGATCGATTTCTTATTGGCAAGTTGTCTCGAAGTTATGGTTTTTTTTTTTTCTTGTTTTTTTCTTTGTTCTATTGTCAAATGTGACAATAATTTATTTGGGCAAATGTGACTGAACCACGTGATGAAATTTTCGTCATCGTTTCCCTCTAAAATACATTTTTGAACTAAATAATTTCGTAATTGCAAGTTGATTTTTTATGAACAATGAACGTAGGCATGTGCTGCACATGGGGTGGAGAGAGAGAGAGAGAGAGAGAGAGAGAGAGAGAGAGAGAGAGAGAGAGAGAGAGAGAGAGAGAGAGAGAGAGAGGGGTAATTTGAAGGTCTGGTTTCTCAAGAACGACACATTAACATGTTGACTGCTAATTGTGTCGATTTCTATATTAGTACACGGCCAGTCCAATGAGTCGAACTTAGTCTTTCATTTTATTTATTTTTTCTTTTGCTAGAAAGTCGGGGCTTATTCATCACTACAAGAAGTCAGCAAAGAATCCCGTCATGCTCTAGTCATTCTAAGTCGAGGCTAAAGATCTTCCACAATTGCAATTCTCTTCGATGAATTTTTAGTTCCCTGCTGTACTTTTTCCCCATAGTGTCCCCTTGTTTTTGCCTCAAGCTGATATGTCCATTTATGTTATGGTGTTATCAGGACTAGCTTTGGCCTACATTGCCTTTCATTTATCTTGCAGAATAATCAGAGTGAAGCCAAGAAATCTTAGTTCCCCTTGTATCCTTATAGTGAAGCCACTCCTGGTATGTGTGTCATTATTTTATCTACTTTTCGTATGCTTTCAGCATTTGTTTCACATTAAACCTCTTTGTTTGGTAATTTGGTTGTCTTGATTTTACTTGCGAACTCAAAAGCAAAAAAATATGGAAGAAGAAACAAAATGGGTAAAATAATGCAACACGAACTCATTTAAGAGGTACTGATATATGTCGCTCTAAGCATTTCTATGTTGCTAAATTTGTGATATTACATTGCCTTGTTTGTTTGTCTTTGTTCGACAGTCATTTGCAATAATTTATCTAGGTAAATGGGACAGAACCACGTGATGATTTTTGTATCAGTTTTCACTAATATTATACATTTCTTAGCTAATCAATATGTTAATTACAAGTTGTTTTTTTATGAACAATGCGAGAAGAGAGTTTGGACAATGCAACTTTGCTCAAATCAAAAGGTAGGAGTCAGACCTTTGCTTAGTATAAAAGTGACCTAGTGCCGTCCCATTACAATTAATATGAATAGAATAGCTACATTAAAAAGTTAACAATCTAAGTAAAGTAGTACTTCATTGACAAAAATTAAAATCTTAACAGTTTCACAAAACTCAATCTCATCCAAAATGATAAAAAATAATGTTTAATTAGTGATTAATTGATTTTCAAACATAGAAGGATATTTTAGTTAATCAACGATAAACATAGAAGATGAAGAGAAGATGAGAGAGAAAAAAAGTAGGGCGAATTAGTGATTGACTTTATTTTCGAACATGAAAAGTTATTTCAGTTATTTAATAATAAAATATTTGTACCAAGCGGAATAGGGGTAAAAATAGCCCCACCCTATTAATTTTATTTAAAATAAAGTAACAAAATCAAATTTTTTACCTTGTGCAATATTCTGAATTTCTCATATATAGATGTAGTCATTCTAAAGAAATTCTCTTTTAATTCATGGGAGACATGGCATCTGTTAAGCTCTAAGAAGAACCACGGCATTTGTTAAGGTCTAAGAAGAACCAGCTATCAAAATAAGTGGTGGATGGAACAAACATCAAAATAATTATTAACTATATCTAAGATGTACATGTTCTTTTAATTTGTAGGCTCTACTTATTGCTTTCTTGTGAAATCATGAAAATGAAAAGAAAAGTTTTAAGATTTGAAATATTGAGAAAAGGTCTTGAATGATTTTGACTGTCAATATTCAAAAAAATCGACTATTGTTGAACTAGCATGAAAGAAAACAGGGAAAATAGGAACAACAAATGAAACAAAATTTAGGCTTCTAATGCACATAGTAGACCAGTAACGTGTTGCTTGGGTGCACCAAGCGCAGTGAGCCATCATTAAGGGAGCAAGTTTTTTTCCAAAATAACTCTTCCATTCTATGTTGCTTTTGCTGATATTCCTTAGCCTCTGTTGATTTACATCGCTCTTGCTTCCGTACACTCTAGGCTCTCTCTCTCTCTCTCTCTACCAATTCTAACGATTATTTTTGCTCTCTCTCTTTTTGTAGTTTTGTTTATCAATTTTGTTCTATTTTTAGTAATAATGAGAAATGAAAGTTATGATTAGTTAATCAATAATTGATTTTCACACATGGAAGGATATTTTAGTCAATTAATTATAAATATAAAAGGTGAAGAGATAAAATGAGAGAGAACAAAGTAGGACGAAACCTTATTTCGATCATAAATTGTTATTTTGGTCAATTGATAATAAAAAATGTGTATCAAATTAAAGAGGACGCAACGGAAATTCTCTGCTTTATTTATTTTTATTTTTGTTTAATATAGAGTTTAGAAAAATTCTCTTTTAATTTATAGGGGACATGGCATGTGCTGTCTCCTAAGAATTGATTGTAATCCTCCACATAGAAAATATTAAGTGGTCCTGGACCTTCACGTCTGCCACTTCTCTATCTCTCTCTCGAACTCTTAACCCAACCCAGGCTCATCGTCTTCATCAAGCATCAACTACATGGGGAAGAGGAGACAAAACCACCCTAATTTCCCACACCTTCCTCTCCTTCTCATCGTCCTCCTCTTCCGACTTCGAGTTCACCATCTCTCTCCCCCCGCTCCCGTCCACCCTTTGCATGGCCAATGAGCTCTTCCACAAGGGCCACCTCCTGCCCCTCTAGTTCTCGCCCCTGCCTTTACATGGTCCGTACCATTCTCGCCTCCTTCTCCACCCCAGACTCCGCCACCACCTCCTCCCACGACTCCTCTGGCAGCTCCACCACCTCCTCTGACCGGATTTGGCCAAACGGTGCCAACAACAGCCATGGATAAGCGTTGGCATCGCTCACGAGCCCCTCGTCTAGATAGGGAGAACACCTGCCCCTGGCATTGGCTGCTGGTTGGTGGGGCCGGGATGGTGGCAAAGGCCTTCGACTTATTCATCTTGGGCGGCCTTTGAGACCCGACTTCCAAATTGCACCGAAACATGAGATAATTTTATTCACCCAGTGAAGGGGTTTCGAAATTGGGCGTTGAATAAAACAGATGAGAGAGAAACCCAAAAAGTGGGTCCACTTAGACACGTGCTATGTGCAAGAGCACCCAATACTTTACTATTCGAATCCAAAGAAAAATAAGTAGTAGAAGTCGAATGTTATTTGTTCACTATCATTATAAAAAGTACTTAATTGCTATCTTACGAAATCTGGAAAATGGAAGAAATGCTTCAATCTTTAAATTATTGAGAAAAAGTTCTCAATAGTTCTAACTATTAATATTCAAAAGAATCGACAATACGCATTTAATGTTTCTTCCTAATGTTTTAGCTTTAAATTTGGACACTTGAACTTCATCTTGAGAAAAACTTTAAGCGCAAAATTTGTTGGAGCCCTCGAAGAGTCATCCCATTGTCAAAAACAAAAAATTAAAGGAAACGGGGACAACGAAAGAAAAATGAAAGGGAGAAGAAGAGAAAAGGAAAGAAAAATAAAAGAAGAAAAAATAGAGAAAAAAGAATATGATTTGACTTGATTTTGGAATTATTTTTGGAAATAAAGAAGCAACTTTCTTGATTATTTATTTTAAATCTATTTTTTAGAACAAATTTATTCTCCGGAATAAAAAAGTTATCAAACGAATTTTTCTTCTCTTTTTATTCTTAAAAATGGAATCATATGTTCTTAACCTGTTTTCAAACATACCCTAAAGATCCACGATAAAATATTAATAGCTAACTCAGCGGATCTTGTTTCATTTATCTTGCGACACGTGTCGCTTGGGCCCACGTGTCAGAACTGTTTAAAACTCTGGCGGGCCCCCTTCTCTCTCTCTCTCTCTGCACTTGCTTCATTCCTCTGTTGGCGCCGACTCCCTCTCTCAACCCACTTCCATTTTTCTCTGTTTCTGGGGTCTCTGTCTCCCTCCCGTCTTCACGCGACGCGCCCTCTCCTTCACTCTTGAAGCTCCGCTCGAGACCCACTAAACTGAACTTCAGTTTCCACTTCATCGTGACCATCTTGCCTTCTCCTTTCATTGCATTGCCTTCGACTTCATCATGACCGCTTTACGCCTCTGTCAGCACTTCTGCTTGCAGAAACAAAGAAAATGGATCCGCCTCAATTCCTTCTGCTTTCTCAAGCTCCAGATTTTTTGTATTCTTGTCCTGAGATATTTGCTTTGATTGCTACAGGTTAAGGCGTGAAGGTAATCCTCCAATTATATTGCCTTTTGGGATGCAGACACAACTTGATCTGCTCCAAGGTAACCTCTTCTGGAATGCAAAATCCATTATAGTAATTTTGTCTCTGTGTTGCTGCTTCAGAAAAGCCCCCACCTTCATTCTCAAGTTTATTATAATTGATAGGATGAAAAACATTTGAGTTTTATACAGGACACCTTTCACCCCTTAAAGCAAACGATACCTTACATGTGAAATCCACGCATCATTTTTTCAAAATTATTGGCGGAAATATTGCTTCTTTTTCTTAAATACATTCTTTTTATTGAAAACCTATTCATATGAACTGTTGGTCTAATTGGACGCGGTGGAATTGTATATTGGTAATCACTTTAGTATGGTTCTCAAATCGTTACTTTTGACCAGAGACATCGGAATGATTTGACTATAAAGTCACCCTTTTTTTTTGGAAAGATAATAGGTGAAAATTTTTAATAAAAAACATAAGTTGTGAAGAGAAATAGATGAGAGGGAAAAAGGCAGGATAAATTAGTGATTGACCTTTTTTTTCTTCATAAATTAATATTTTGGTCAATTGATAATCAAAAACGTGTATTAAACAAAAAAAGATTTGGAAATAGTTCTGCCTTTTTTTTGGGTTTTTTATCATAAAGTTATAAAATCTAAAATTTTATTTGCCGCAATATTGTCTTCTAATTTAGAATTCCCCACATTAAGAGCTAATCAATTTTAAATTCCTTTTTAATATATAGAGGACATGGCATTTGCTATGTGCTAAATAGTATTTTTAGTCCCTCACATAAAAAACATTAAGTGGTCCTGGAATTCCACGTCAGCCACCTCTCCTCTCTCTCTCTCTGGAACGCTTAACCCAACAGCCCAAGCTCATCGTCCTCATCAAGCATCAACTCATCAACTCATCCACTCCCACACCCTCCCCTCCTCTCCTTCCCACTCCTTCCCGTCATCCTCCTCTTCCGACTTCACCATTTCTCTTTAACCCTGCTCCCCCCCAACCCTCTATGTCACCGACCATGGCCCGGCCACAGACCAAAGGAAAAAGAATATGGAAAAAAAGGGAAAAAAAAAAAAAAAAAAAAGAATTTTTTTAAATAATAAATAATGAAAATTATTAAAAAATTATCTAAAAATGTCTATGTCATTGTCGGTGCACTGATGTCACAAAAGATGACCAATGTCCATGTCACTGATGTCTGGTCTAAATTGGTTGAATAGACTGAATTGGTATGTGAAGATATTTATGATTAAATTGGTCAAACTGAAAGGTTTAGAACTGAATTTGTATCAATGTAATAAGTTTGAGACTTTTTTGTTACTTTTCATAGTCCAAATGCATTGACCATTTTAGAATCTCCAACCTTGCAAGTGTTTTCCAACAATAAGTGGGGACAAAACGGAATGGATGGTTTCTAAATATTCAATGCATCTGGTGAATTGCGCTTAGTGCATCTTTGACAAAGGCAAACAATTCTAATCTGGCCAGTCATCAAAGTTCTTAGTTGCATCTGACTCAATATTTCTATCAATTGCTGAAGCTTGACCTATGCAATAATTGGTATTGAAAGTTTCCTTAGGATGTGCAATTTGCCCTCCTACGAGTTTCAATTGCAACGAGATTGTGATTTTTTTTTCACTTGCTTATGCTTTATAACTCCTTTTTGGATGAATGTTTCTCCAACATAATGGGTGCCAGTATTGCATATACTTTCAAAGTGTTTTGAGAAATTAAAGCTTTTACCCAAGTTTGATCCTCAATACATTGTGAATTTGTTCAAGTTTTAGGAACCATAAACACGAATTTTCCTATTTCTCTTCCTACAAAACACTTTCTAATTATATTTGATAAGTCCCGATGTACATAAATTTGGTGATTTACATTCATTCATGTGGATTGATCTGTCTTTAAAAGTTCAAGTAATGCATGTCTTTTAACAAAAATATCTGATGAGGAAAATTAGCTTTTTCTATTTTTTTATTGGGACGAGAAAAATGATAAAAATTCAAGCTCCGGATAATACTATATTAACATCACCAATTAGGCAGCCCACTAGTTATACGATTACTTTACAAGTGACTACAATCCACCATGACCACTATGCCCCAATGCTTTTTGTCGCTAACTTGCTATCTTGAAGTCGCGATAGCTTGTTGTTACTTCTAGACTGACGCGCTACTACAGGAATTATTTGCATGCTCTCAATTCCTTAGTGATGCTTATTGTTAGTTGAGGGATCCTCCATGACTCGATTTTTAACTTTTGTGTCTGCTTCGAGTCAATCAATCGTCATCACGCGTCTATGCTTCATTTACATTCTGATCATTGGAAACTTAGACAGATGAGCTACTCAATATTCCATCGATGGGTTTCGTGGTTTAAGTATATTATCATGATCTGGTTTTGGTCATTAGCTTCGTCGTGTTTTGGCCCAAAAGAAAAAAAAGAAAAAGGACGTAAAAGAAAAAGAATGACTGCAATCACAAATTGGCTCATAGCGATCCTGTGAGTGGTGCTGGTGATCATCATAAAGGACCACTCATAGCCTTATCAACTTTCAACCCTGATGATGACAACACCCTCACGCTTGTGCCCATCTAGGCGCCCACCCTAATCCTAATCTTGTACATTAATATACAAAGTGCATTGAAGGTAGCTCCCTCTAATATTCTAAAATCATCTGATCAATGCCCTCTGTTCTAGGTAAAACGTCCAACTCATAATTTTTTTCCCTTCAATTGTTCCTCTTCTTGAGTGTGATTTTGTTTTTATGTGAGTAATCTCTCTTCAAATTGAAAGGAAGAAAGAGAAGGAAAATTGAGAATTGCTTTTGCTTTAGGATTCTACTACTTTTTTCTTTTCTTTCCTCTTCGATAAAATTTGCTGTGAGTTTAAAATCATTAATTTTATTTACGCCAGATTAATTTACCATATAAGTGCTTTTTGACATGTTGGCTACTTGGAAAAGGTAATAGTGGTCATTTTTGTCCGTTAAGGAAGACTACATGTAGCTTTTAAGACATTTGAAAAGTAGGATCTATTTTCTCCCTTTATCATATATAGGTGATTTTTCTTTCTAGATTTCGAGCACATATTATGTAACAATTTCAAATGACACTCCAACCCACTATGGCTACTGGTCCCAATGCTCTTTGTTAATAACTTGTTATGGCCAACTCACTATAAGAGTGTCAATGCAAAAAAGAAATGAAAATTGAAAAAAGAAAAATAAGTGCACATGCCATCAAAAATGAAGAAAGAAAGAAAGATATTGAGGTCGCCCCATCAACAAGTTCGGAATGACAGATTCTGTCTAGGCTTGGGTTGAAAATGTCTTCAGGGGGATCGAGAAACATGTTGATATATGTTCCTCTTCGTCATTTCCTTCTAATATTACACACTATTACTGTACTAATCAATTTCTTAATTGCAAGTTGTGTTGTTAAAGTTGTGATTTTTTGTTGCCTTGCTTGGTTTGTCTTTATCCGCTGATCATTTGCAATTATTCATATGGGGAAGTTGGAGAGAACCACGTGTTACCTTCCGTCCACTTCATTTCTGTCTAATATTGTACTTTTCTCCACTAATCAATTTCTTAATCGCGAGTTGTTTGTTGATGAACAAGGAACATGGATATTTGTATTGCATGAACAATGCCGAGGTAGGATTTCTTGAGAACAACACATTGACTTGTTGACTGCTAATTGTGTTTGGCTTGTGAAATTGAATATAGCTGCCAGTCCAAGAAGTCGGGTTTAGTATTTGATCTAGGAACATGATTGACTACCTAATGCCAGTTTGTCTTGAGCCAGTAGCGCTCATTATGAAAATGGCCAACCACGTGATTGGCCGGACACGTGGCGAGGTCCTGGAGCACCTAATATTTGAAATGTGGGCCCACTCAGAGAGGTGGTCTCAGTGGCGAGGCTCAGCAGCCAGGAGCACCCGCTATTTTTCTATCCCAATCCAGATGGTGGATGGTACCAACATCCAAACGTCTACTAGCTGTCAAATGTTATTTGTTCACTAAATTTTTATAAAGGACTACTTGCTTTGCCGCAAAATCCTGAGAATGAAAAAAATGTTTTTAAGCTTTAAAATATTGAGAAAAAAATTCTAAATAATTCTAACCATCAATACTCAAAAGAATCGATAATAATATGCATGTTGTGTTTCTTCTCATGCTTTGGATTTAAATTGGAACTCACTTGGACTTTCTCCACGTGGAATTGTGATGGAGACTGCAAACTTCGTAAGCGCCCTCCAAGAGTCGTCCTTGTTGTCAAGAAACATAAAATCAAACAAAATTGGAACAACAGAAAATAAAATGAAAAGGAAATAATTAGCCTTCCATTGCACGTGGTTAACCTAGTAACGTGATGCATGTCCAGGTAGACCAGTAACGTGTTGCTTGGGGGCACCGAGTGCAGTAACTGTACATTTTTATTTTTTGTTTTGCATCCAATGCTGTGCTCGGCCTCTCTCTCGTCTTTGGTTTTGTTTCGTTGTTCACATTTTTTTTTATCACTTTGCTTTTCCTTTTTTTTTCATACATCGTAAGTGATTAGTTCAGTTCTGTTTAGTTTTCTTTGACAGATTTATTTAAGCAAATTAATCATAGCAGGCAACGACAAAAGAAACAAAAGAGGAAGAAAAGGAATTTCTAGACATTAAAGAAGAAATTATGGCAGAATTTGCTACCTCCGTTGCATCGAGTCTTGTGTCGAAACTAGGTGAGTACCTCTTTGCTCCCATTGGATGCCAATTTGGCTACGTGATGTGCTACAAGAGCTACGTCCAAGATCTTAAAAATGGAGTCGAGAAGCTAGAGAATGCGAGAGAAAGAGTGCAGCACTCCGTCCAAGAAGCCAAGAATAATGGAAAACATATAGAAAAGGATATTGAGAAGTGGTTGGAGAGCGTGGAAAATGAGGCTACGCAAGCACGAAACCTGTTAAAACATGATGAAAGCGCAAAAAATGCTTGCTTCTATGGGTGGCTTCCTAACCCCATGGCGCGCCATCCAATTGGCAGGAAGGTGAAGAAGATGACTCCAGTCATTCAGGAACTCCATGATGAAAGCACAAAAAACATCTTCCAGAAGGTTTTCTATGAGGATACTCCTACAGGAATTGTCACTGCTCCCGCTTCCATTGCAAGATCTATTTACAAGAAAGAAGATGTCCTGGAGTCGAGGGCTTCCATCATAGAGGATGTGATGGAAGCAATAGTTGATAACGAGGTTTGTGTGATTGGGGTGTATGGACCAGGCGGGGTTGGTAAGTCCAAGCTTTTGGAAGACGTCGAAAGGAGAGTTAAAGATGAAAAGCTGTTCGATATGGTTGCCACAGCAAACATATCACGCAATCCAAATCTAAGAGAAATTCAGGGAGAAATCGCTTATGCATTGGGTCTCAAGCTAACGAATGATGAACCTACTCGTGAAAGAGCAAATCGTTTACGTAAGAAGTTGGAGAATTATTCTAAGGAAAAGATTATCATAATTTTAGATAATCTATGGAAGAAGTTAGAGTTGAAGGAAGTTGGAATCCCTTGTGGAGATGATAATAAAGTAAGAAGCTGCAAGCTATTGCTAACGTCTAGGTATCGAGATGTTTTGCGCAATGACATGGTTTCTGATCGAGAATTCCGACTCAATGAGTTAAATCATGGAGAAGCACGAAGACTTTTTGAAAGGATAGTGGAGGAAAAAGTCAATAATCCTAATATTAAAACCATGGTGGATGGAGTTGTCAAGAATTGTGGTGGCTTGCCCCTTTTGATTCTATCAGTGGCAAAAAGGTTGAAGCATGGAGATTCGATTGAATGGAAGAATGCTTCAACCAATATAGAACCGTCGGATGCAAAATCAATTGTGGAACTAAATTACTATGACTTAAAAGATGAGAGGATCAGATCATTGTTCTTGATTTGTGCTCTAGACTCTGGGTTTTCTCTCATGAGGTATTTCTTTCCCTATTGCATGGGTTTGGGTTTATATAAAAAATTCGGCAAGACTCTCCAAGACGCCAGAGATAGGTTGATTATGGATCTACGTAGCCTCCAAGACTCTTCTTTGTTACTAGATAGTGATGACATGGAAGAGTTTAAAATGCATGACATATTTGTTGACATGGCCATCTCTATTGCTTCCACTCAATGGAACATCTTGGTTGGGAAGGAGGATTATGGGTTTAAAGAATGGTCAAAGGATGAGCTCACAAAATGCAACGCCATGTTCTTCAATTATGTAGGCATTGACGAGCTTCCTGAAAAATTGGACTGCCCAAACTTGACGATACTTATATTAGCCGAAGACAATCCATCTCTCAAAATTCCCGAGTTATTTTTGAATCTATGAAGAAGCTCCAAGTCTTGGACGTGGGTGGTGACTTATCTTTCGCCTCTTTACCTTCGTCAATTGAGTACCTTGAAGACCTCAAGTCGCTAGGTCTTGAATTTTGCCGTCTGGAGGATGTGACTATTCTTGGAAAGCTAAAAGGGTTGCAATTCCTAAGTTTCTATAGATCTGCAATTACTCGGCTGCCCAAAGAAATACGTGAACTGATAGAATTGAGATTTTTGAACTTGACAGGGTGCACTAAGCTCAAAATTATCGAACCTGGAGTGCTTGGAAGATTGGTTAATTTAGAAGAGCTGAATATGGAAGATAGTTTTGATCAGTGGGAGATCAAGGATAAAGTAACGCAAGGCAACGCAAGCCTAGCTGAGTTGAAGAACATGAAAAAGTTGAGCACTTTGTACATTGCCATCCCTAATTCTGCCTATCTCCCAAAAGATCTGCCATTTGAGAAACTAAACAAGTATAAAATCCAAATTGGGAGCATTTGGGATTGGTCGGGTAAATACACAGAATCCAGAATTTTAAAGCTCAAGCTGGATTCAGGCAATCCTCTTCTTAAAGAGTGGGTGTCGAAATGTTTACAGAAAGCACAAGATCTCCACTTGGATGGATCACAAGATGGCATCAATAGCATTCACGATTTGTGCGATAAAGGATTTCAGGAATTGAAGCATCTTTACGTACAAAATAGCCCTTCATTTCAGTATGTTGTTCGCTCCACAAAGAATGTCCAATGCACTGCATTTACTAGATTGGAATCTTTGTTTCTTGAGAATCTGAACAACTTGGACAAGATTTGCCATGGTTGTCTTGCCCCAAAATCCTTCAGCAAATTAAAGATTGTGAAAGTGGATAACTGTAGTGAAATCAAACATTTGTTTCCTTTGTCCATGAAGACAATAATATCACAGTTTGAAGAGATTGAAATAAGCAAATGCCACTTGATGCAGCAAATTGTCGCAGATTATGAAGCAGATGAAGATGGAGTTGAAATAGATGATGATACCAAAGTGAAGTTATGCAATTTGCGTAGGCTGATATTACGAGACTTGCCAAAGATGATGAGCTTCCACAAAACTGCGGACCATTCGGTTGGTTTCTTTCACGAGCAAGAGGTACGTAACTTGTTTTTGAGATTTTGTGCATGGATATGTGAGAGTATAATAAAACATAGAAAAATTGGATAAATAATTTGATTTTGAATTTTTTTGAAAATAATAAGAAAAACAATAATTTAATTTTGCAAAATGGGATTGGTAAGTGATGCATATACACATAAAAACATTTATACATTAGTTAATTACATCACATTTTATTTGTGCTATGTTATCAACATAGTAAGAGAAGCACCGTATGATTTATAGATTTTTTAAATAATCTAGAAGTTTATCATTGCTCAATGGTAAAATTGAACATGTCTACACAAACATTTATGGATATACCCACAAGTTGAACAAAGTACATACGACCTAAATCATTTCTATGACCTTTATTTAATAATGAATAGACATATGTAGAATTCTATCATATTTGATTGATTAAAGTGAAAGAAGGAACTAAAAATTCCTTAATAGGTGAATTGACTACCGTGACTTTGTGTCATATAACATCCAAATAAATTAATTATAAATTTGCAATTTTAATCGTAAGCAAATCTGCGTCAAAGTCGAGATGATTAAGTTGCTTTTTTCTTCCTTCAGTGATTGTAAAGAGTTGTAGTAGGTGAATGGACCTTTGTGGAATTGTGGTTCAACACAAACTTTTACTATACTCTTATTCGACAAAAAGTTCCATTATACTCTTATTTGTTAACGACGGAACTATTATGTGACTACAAATGAAAAAAAAAATATAGTATTCCATAGGCCAAATTATCTTTGGAACCTTGGTGCATTAATGAGATGGTAGTGGGATAATTAATTTTTTTTTTGTTATAACTCGCATAAGCTATTAGACTTTTTGTGGCGATCAAATCGACCGCAAATCTTTGTTCTGGAAACTTTTCTAATATTACTAATACAATTTATGTGCGCTTCACAAGTTTTAATTTCTTTCATTGCTATAAAATGTTGATTGAAAGTATTAATTAGAGACACATTTAACATTCATTTGTGCCCTATCACTTTCATGTAACAATTGCTTTAACTGTTCTGTTAGTGTAAAATAAAAAAAATGGAAACGATTTTTCAATTTATTTTTAAAAATTGTGTTTATCATGTGAGCCAAACCGCAAAAGCATCATGCTCCCTAAAATCATTTGCTGAATAAAGCAATTCATTTTCTTGGCTTTATAAATAATATTTGCCATATAAAAATAGCTCTTTGATGAGGAAGCGCATCTTAGGTCCTTATATAGGTAGTAAATTGATTCCTTTACTGAAATTGACTTTGATGCCCATAAAGTGCTGTTGAGGTCAGTTCGCGGTTCCTATGGCCAACCATGAATCATTGGATCTTACGGTGATGAACCATTTTTTTTTGAACTTTCGACCTTCGGCCAATGGGGCATGTGTTCCGCATTACATCTATGTTAGGAAATAACAGATCCTATAGTGCTATGAATGGGGACAACAAAATCTTTTGACTACTTTAATATTTCTCTCATAATTTACTATAACTTTCTATTTTCAATCTTTTGATAAGAGATGTATTTTTTTTTTAAATATTATATGCCAAGCTCAGATTATACCCGCAAATCAATTAAAAATATAGTTTTTTCTGTTGGTCAATTTAGGACATGATTATTTGGTAGAAAATAATATTATATAAAATCACTGTCAATGACTGAAAATTCAATTGAGCCTATGCCATGAATTTGGAAAATGTAGTTAGAAAGCACAAAATGTGAGGGTAAATTTAATAACCTCAACAACTCTGGGACTATGAATTCTGTCTTATTATAATATAGTCAATGGAATCCAACTACATAATGTCTAAATGATAAGTAAGTGTAAAGTTGATAAATTTTTGAACTCAAATAAGAAATATCTCAAAGCTACTTCTTTAATATAAAAATATTGAAACATATATCAAAAAATTTTCATTAAAATTCAAACACTCAATACATTTTTTTCCTTTCCTTTTCAAGTCTTAGACTAAATTGTAACTAAAGTACAAATATTACGACATGCTAAGCTTCAATTAACAACTTTTAATTAATCTAGAGTCTAGACAATGCTAAAGATGTCAGCTCAAATTTAAATATTGTTCAACATAAGATCAAGGGTTAATGACACTACGAGTTCTAAAACTTGTGTTGATTCGGCACTTAAGTTCTAAAATTTGCACAATTGATGCATTTCAAGACTTGTTAAGTCGTCCCTTTTTTATAGAATTTCTGCATTTTTATCATATTTTCAGTCTTGCATGGGCTTTGGGGCGGTGATGGAGCTTCCTGAAGCACAAAGGGAGCTGTTTCACTATTGCTGCATCGAAAAGTTGAAAAAAATTAAAAACATACTAAAAATTAGAAAAAAAAAGTCAGCACTAGTATGAAACTGGAAATAAAAGAAGTCCTACGAGAGTTCGATAGTCAAAGGGGCGAAGGGCTGCATAGGGAGCGCCACTACTGCTTCCCTTCCTGCCGATGAGGGCTAACGACTCTCGCTATGGTCACAACAAGGCTGTTAACCCTTGTAGGGCCTACGGCAGGGCAAGTGTGCTTGCTCACGCGCTGACGAGGAGCCAAGTTTGGCAACTATTGGTGGCCTGGCGAGGGTGCTGAGTCTACCTTCTTAAATTTTTTATCTTCTTTTTTTAATGTGGCATCTCCACATTAGCACCGCATTTTACAAGTAAAAAAAAGGAAAATTCGATGAAAAATGCCATATATACTTTCCGTCCTCCTTAAACTAATTTTGGCAATGCAAAAACTCAAATGCTGAATCGGAACAAGTTTTACTAATAATAATAAAAAAAAAGTTTTGGTTCTTAAACATGCCAAACTGGAATAAGTTTTAGGAGTCATTTTGTTACTCATTCCTAAAGTCAATTGTAAATATTGTGATGGGAAAATCGTTCCACAAGTCCTAAAACATATTTATGAAATGCAATCAAGTCATAAATTTTTCAGTTGGCGTAATGAACTTTTAAACATTTATCAAAAAGTGTAATCAAGTATTCAACCGTTTGGTTGGTGTAATTAAGTCAGAAATTAATACAAACAAATGGATTTGAGTTTGCCACATAGAAAATCTAAGTTATTGTGAACTAAAAGAACTTGATTACGCTTTTTCAAAAAAATTTAAAACTTGTGTAAATCAATTGAAAGGTTTAGGACATGACTTCATTTCAAATATAAGATTTAGGACTT
Source organism: Corymbia calophylla (assembly GCA_014182845.1). Classification (NCBI taxonomy): domain Eukaryota; kingdom Viridiplantae; phylum Streptophyta; class Magnoliopsida; order Myrtales; family Myrtaceae; genus Corymbia; species Corymbia calophylla. The sequence goes on along the minus strand of CM024694.1, from coordinate 21,337,830 downwards.
CCAACGTACCTTTTTTTCTTGATTATGACTAAAATTGCAAGTAGTTAACATAATATTTTTCAATATGGGTCAAACCTAGCCAACTTAATCAAATGCTAAACAAAGGAGCTTTGGTGTAAAATTGGAATCATGGACCCAGAGATATGTATTCGTGGCTCCACACGAGCCAAAGTTTTCTTTGCATGGCAAGAGAGTGGCTGCTGCATGCATTATATGTATATAACTCAATTGCACTGACATGGAATCTATGATTCAATGCGCTGTCATTCACTATCATAAAAATTTTGAGGAGCTTTTCACTAGGTGTATGATACATCTGTTAGCAACTGATAATATAGAATGAAATTGCATAGCAAGGTAGGTTCAAAATCATAAATTCCAAAGGGTGACGAGATAGCTATAAACAAGGGAAAAATGAGAGAGAGATGCCAAATTAGGTGAGGAAGTATTAGTCGTAATGAATTTATCCTCAAAACTGTGTCTTGGCCGATATCATAGGTAGTTAAAACAAGAGTCCCTCACCAAAAAAAAAAATAATAATAATAAAAACAAGAGTTTTAACTAAGCAAGCGTAAATGAAACAAATAAATAGCAAGGTGGTTAAAGAATCATGTCATATATCAATCTCCACAAAAGGGAGATTTGAATATGCACCTTGGAAGTATAAGACTATACTAAGTATTTCAGTACAAATTTTAGCATCACGAATTTGCCCTTATGTGAATGATCAATAGGAGAAATTACATTTACATTTTACTAAATTTCAGAAGGTATTTGTATAAATTCATCCAGATTAGTTGGAAGAATTTTACTCTACTCACGTCACTATTCCCACAAGTAGAGTCCTTATTCTACTCTTGAAGACAAAGAGCACTTATCCATGTTGTTTTACTCCATAGTGAACTGATTTTGGACTGTCTTCATATCTTCCTTACAGTTTTTGATTGAATCTATTCAATTCTCACTAAAATTGTTGAAATATTCTCTCAGACCACTAAAATTTACTTAAACTCTTCAAGATTGTTAAGGATTTATGATAATCATAATCATGGTAACAATTAGATTAGTCCTAACGGTCAACATTATTAGAATAACATGATATAATACAATAGGCCAAATTATTTTCTAATTCATGTAAGCTATTGGACCTTTCGGGGTGATCAAATCTACCCCAGCTCTTGGTTCTAACCTCTTTTTTTAATATTACTAGTAGAATTTATGTACATTGCACATGTATGAATTCCTTTTTTGTAATAAAATATTGCTTGAAAGTATTATTTAGAAACACATTTAACATTAATTTGTGCACTATCGCTTTGATTTAACAATTGCTTTAACTGTTGTGTCAGTATAAAATAAGAAACCCTTTTTCACAGTATTTTTTAAAATTACTTTTATCATTTGAGCCAAATCGAAAAGCGTGATGTCAACTAAAATCATTTGCTGAATTAAGCAATTATTTTTCTTGGCTACATATATAAAAGAAAAATGCTTAGCTGATTGCACCGTTCCTCTGCGTGGAGGAAGGGTGCAGTCTGAGGTACGGTGCAATCTGCAACTCATAATTTACCAAGGAAACCGAATAACTCATTTGTCCGATTTCCTAGGAAATCAAAATCCTGCTCGGTGGGATTTGATTCCCATAAAGAGCATTGCTCTCCCTTTTTATCTTTGCCATGTGATTCTCTATTTTTCGCACAGAACCACATATTCCTTTTGAAATGATGATTTTAGTTGATCATATGTACACCAAACCAAAAAAATTATTAGGACATTTTCCACTTGGGTTCAATCAACGTAGCCTGTAAGACCTAAACAAAATTGAATTTTGAGCATTTACCATGTGAAGATGTGATCAAGTTTGAAACATAGTAAAATATGTATATTTTATCTTACGATATCCTATAAAAATTTATTACCTTTGATTGTAATCATGTACACATGGTGTTATAAAATGCCTTGTTATTTTAATTTTACAATTTTGCATCACTACTAACGTCATTTTGTTTTTTAATTGAGTGCAACGTATTATACAATATATGAAAATATGATCTTTTTAATATTACGATTACGATAGTAAATAAAAAATTTCCAACATTACATTTTTAGGGCAAAACTTTACATAATGGAAATTTTTTCTTATTTAGATAATTACTTAGTTTTGTTGTAAACAATTGAATGTCATAAGTTTCATGTTTTATTTTATGATATAGATATTGCGACATTTATCAAAAGTAAAACTTTGTTCAATATGAATATTCTTATCTTAAGAGCATTATGACGGTTCATTACAATAAAATGTATCATGAAGAAAGAAAGATCATACTGCAAAGTTGATCGTCGTTGGGACATGGGATGAGATTCAGGAGAAGAAGTTAGAAAGGACAAACAAAAGGCTATTAAGATTTTTTTTTCTTTTCAGGGAATTTTTTTTTAATTTTTTAAGAATCAAACTAACCTATAAACTTCCAGTAGCCAGTTGTTTTTGGAATGAAAATTGTGGTCAACATAGGACTATTAGAAACTCAGTCTAACGGCACCGCCACACTAGCAAGCCTCTACATAAAATTTGCCATATAAATCAGCTTTTTGATAAGGAAGCGCATCGTCCGACCAAAAAAAATTAAATAGAGGAAGCGCATCTTAGGTCCTTGCATAGGTAAATTAATTCCTATAATGAAATTGACTTTGATGCCCATAAGGTGCTGTTGGGGTCGGTTCATGGTTCTCATGGCCAACCTCGGATCTTAGCAGTGATGTACCTTTTTTTTTTTTTTTTTTTTTCACTTTCGGCCAGTGTGGCATATATTCCGCATTACATCTATGAAAGGACATCATGGATCCTATAGCGCTATGCATGGGGATAACAAGATCTTCTGACTATTTTAGTATTTCCCTCACAATTTACAATGACTTTTTTTACTTTCAATCTTTTGATAAGAGATGTATTTTTTCAAAATACCTTGGATACAATGCCAACCTCATATTACACATGCAAATCAATTAAAAGTGCAGTTTTCTATGTTTGTCAATTTAGTTCATGACTATTTGGTAGAAAATAATTCGTTTGAGATATTATATAAAATCATAATCAATGACTAAAAATTCAATTGAGCCTACGCCATGAATTTGGAAAATTTACATAGAAAGCACGAAATGAGAGGATAAATTCAATAACCTCAATATTTCAAGGACTATGAATTATGTCCTATATTATATGTTCAATGGACTCCAAGTACATAATAGCTTAATGATAAGTAAGTGTAAAGATGATAAATCTTAAAGAAGAATAAGGCAAAATAACAAAAATCACTACTCTGCCTTTTCTTCCATTATCTTTAAATCTATTGTATGAGATTATTTCATTTATTATTATTTCACATGCAACTTGTATTTCTAGTTACAAGCATTATTGTGAGATAGTGTGGGGTTATTTGCTCTTTGTAGCTAATGAAGCTACAGTGTTTGGAAGCGATAACTATTGAAAGATGCCAATTAATACAAGAAGTATTTGACTTGGAAGGACTCACGGCCAGTGGGGAAGTTGAGATTCTATCGCGATTGAGAGAATTAAACTTAAGTGACTTACCAAAGTTGGGACACATATGGAATAAAAATCCACAAAGAGCATCATATTTCCGAAACTTGAGGACACTAAAGGTGCAAAGCGTGACAACCTGAGGTTTCTTTTTTTCTTCTTCCATGGCTAAAGCACTTGGGCAAATAAAAGAAATAGAAATAGAGAGTTGTGAACTGATGGAGGGAATTATTGATGTGCAAGAAGAAGAATTGGAGGAAGCTAAAACCATTGACACTTTGAAGTTTCCCGTGTTAACCTCCTTGTCTCTTGTGAAGTTGCCAAACCTTAGGACATTCACTTATGGAAAGTACTGTATTTACTGTCCATCCTTAACAAAATTGACAATATCGGAGTGCCCCAAAATGATGACATTCTCTTCATTTGAAGAAAGGCAACAGTCAATGACAGCTGATACAGGTGTACGACAAGCATTTGGTCATATCAACTCTAGCGTGTCCTTGCTTGGCTTCTTCAATGAAAAGGTAAGTAAGCATGTATTATATTTTTTTTGTTGATCATTCTTCTAGTTCTAAGCGGAGAGGCAATTTAGTAGAAACTGAAATATTTTTTTGCACCTAAAGTTTGGCAGAGTTCGTGGTGGAAAAACTAATTCGCTTCTGGTCATTCTCAAAGTTGCCCCTGAATATCAGCATAATAAGATTCTTTATCGGAAAATTCAGTCATTCTACGTATACAATTTTGTACGCAGGTTCTTTTTCCAAGCTTGGAGGAATTGAAGCTTTCTTCCTTGTGCCAATTAAAGAGGATATGGCATAATCAACTCCATGGACAGTCCTTTTGCAAACTCGCATCCTTCACTATTGAACTATGTGAAAATTTGTCGTACATTTTTCCGTCAAATTCAATGGATAGGTTGCACAGCCTGAATAAAATTGAGGTGTGCGGGTGTCCCTCCTTGGAAGCATTATTTGATCCAGTAAGTCTCAACTCTGATAAAAGTCAAAAGCCATTGGTCCTCTCTTCTTTAGAAAAAATTAAGTTGCTGAATCTACCAAAGCTGAAAGACATTTTGAAGAGTGACTGCAAAGTAAGATTGGCATTTCCTAGTCTGATGGAAGTGAGCATAAGGCGTTGTCATAATTTGCTATATCTCTTCTCAAGTGCCACCACCAAAACTCTTGATAAACTTACAGTTCTTGACATTTCCTGTTGCAATAACCTGCGAGGCATAATTGTGATTGAAGGAGGAAAAGGGAAAACCGTAGAGACCTTGAAGTTCCGTCATTTAAGCACACTCAAGCTGGGTGACCTTGAGAACTTGACTAGTTTCTGCTCAGTGAGTTGTGCTAGTGATGGGTTACATCCTCTATTTGATGAGAAGGTATCATATCCCAATTTATCTAATTTCTTATTTCATTCTGTTTTTTATGATTTGGCCCTAAGCAATATTGTGTATTTTCCATTTATCTCTATACATTTGTAGCTTGCATTCCCAAAATTAGAAGAGCTATACATCAAGGGAGTTCAACAAGAAGAACTGTGGAACAATAAAATCCTTGAGGAGTCCTTTTTTTGTCTAAGGGTCCTCAAGGTGAAGCAGTGTCACAACCTAATGAATGTGATTCCTTCATTCATGTCAAAGAGGTTGCTTCAATATATGGAATCCTTGACAATTGAGGAGTGCCCACGTATAAGAAACCTTTTTACAATGTCTATGGCAAAAAGTCTAGGACAACTCCAATATCTGGGTCTCGGTGATTGTGGAGAGATGGAGTACATTCTCACCAAAGAAGAGGAGAATCCTGAAGAAGCAATTGATAAAATTGTAATTCCTCAACTTGTCACTCTGTACCTTCATAACATGCCAAAACTCAAAAGTTTCTGCCAAGGGAAGCATATTTCAGAGTGGCCCTCATTGAAAGAGCTTACTATTGAAGATTGTAAAGCTGTGAAGGTGATTCTAGGAGATGCCAGTTGTAGAAAATTAGAGGGTGGCAATCCAACACATCAACCGCTTTTACTCGTCGAAAAGGTTTGCTCTCATTCTTCTCTAATGGCATATCTAGCTTGTTGTCCTGATGGTTTGAGCTAAGGGTATGAGCAGTCACTTATGATAACTTATGTCTATTTTTCTATAGATGAATATCTGCCTTTTTTATTTAAGTCTTACATGGCTGTTAACGAAGTGGTGGAGCTTCCTCTGGCGGCTCTTTTACTATTGCCATAATGGAAAATTTGAAAAAAAAACATATAATATAAAACGGACTAAAAATAGAAAAACAATTCCAACGCTGGGAAAAGAATGAGAAAATGAGAGAAAAAAAAGGTTTCGTAAGGATCGCAAATCTCACAGGGAGGGTTGGGTTGATAACCCTCGCAGTTCAAAATGAGGGTGACTAGCACTTGTTAGGGTCACGTCTAGGGTGGTCAACCCTTGCGGGGCACTAGCAAGGGTTGTTGCCCTTGCCTTGAGCAGATAATCCTCTACTAGTGGCCTCCGAAGAACCAGCCACCCTAGGCATGACCCCAGTAGGGGTTGTCGCCCCGTCGGTGCGATTGCCCTGAGATCTTCATAAAAATTGAAGGGAAATAAGATAATATGAAAGGATTTTTTTTGGGGGGGCATCTTCGCCTATCTTTGTAGGTATTTAACACGAGCCCAAACTAAGAAAGCATACTTAAATAAGGGAAATGAATCAAGATAAGTACATTAAATTCTAAATAGTGTCGAATTACTAAATGTCATACATCAATCTCCCACAAAAAGAACTCAGGCTCTTTCTCGAGTTGCCCTTCCTATGAGTTAGATAATACATAAACTTTTGGCCTACAAAATTCAAGTGATCCCCACAGCTAATAATCTCACAATCCACAAAAAGGAATGAATTCTCACAAGAAAAATATATCGAATCGATATTTACTGAATTTTGTGGATCACGTGATTTCTCCTTATCTTTATGTTCATTTTTATTTTGTTGACTATAATGTATAACACTCTTGTGAATAAATTTCAGTGTAAGCCTATCCTAACTATTTCAGAAAAAAAATTTAGTATCACGATTTTTCACTTTTTTGAATGGTCAATAGTAAAATTACATTTCTAAATTATTAAATTTCAGAAGGCGTATTAGTTAGTTGAATTTTGTTAAATTTATTAAACTCTTATCAAAATTGTTGAAATCTTCTCTTAAATCTTTAAAAATTAGGTTTAATATATTCAAGGTTATTAAGGATCTGCAATACTCAAAATTATGACGATAGTTGTAATAATCTCGACAATCAAAACTATTAGAGTAACATGATAATCATAATAATTGTAATCGTTATACCCATCAACATAATAATCTTGATAATCTCTACTCTTTTTCAATTTTGATATATCAGATATAATAAATATTGAAGCAATATTCAAAGAGAAAGTTATACCAAATATAGAGCGGCTCCAAATCAGCAAGCATGGCTGCTGAAGTTTTGATAGACATGAATGCCATATATCTTCATGAGCATATCGATCATAAATGAATATGATTAATAAGAAGGCTATGGGTTATGGTACTACTCAAACATAATGCTTGATGTATATTAGAAAAATTTATGTTTTCTACTAAAAAATAATAGGAGAAAATTCATTCAGGAGAATTAATTTTAGGGGGTGGCATATGCTAAAAAGAAAATTACATGCATTTTTTTTTTCTTTTCTTACAATTCTATCTAATACTCTTTATCCTGTGTTTTTTCTTGTTCTTGATATTAATTTTTTTTCTTTTTTGAGAGGGAAAAAGAGTCAACTCTAATGAATTAAAATGAATAATAACAGGTTTTATTTCCTAGTATGGAGTTGATGAAGATCTCCCACATGGATAACATGGAGAAGATATGTGTTGATGAGCTTGCATCAAATGCATTTAGCAAACTCAAGACATTAATAGTGGAATATTGTGACAAAATTTCATTCATATTTTCATCTCAATCTATCTTAGCAAGATTCCAAAACCTGGAGAAGTTATCTGTGATCAGTTGTGGTTCCTTAGAAGTGGTATTTCAAGTCCAAGAATTCAGTTTTAGCGAAGCTCATTCCACAAGCACTTTGCAGCTGAGAGAAGTAATTTTGATACAACTTCCAAAAATAAAGCAAGTGTGGAGTGGACTTCCTCAAGGAGCTTTTACCTTGGTACAGTTACGAAGCATGGAGGTTAAAGGGTGTGAGAGTCTCAAAGGTTTATTTCCAAGCGCAGTGGCAAAAAGTATGACACAACTTGAAAAACTTGAGGTATGGTCTTGTGGGGTGGAGGAAATTGTAGCGGACGAAGACGGAGGAATAGGGACGAGTGTAGGAGATCTCTTCTTTCCGCTATTGACCATGCTAAGATTACATGACCTGCCACAATTGAAGGGCTTCCACCGGAATAGTCATAATTCAACATGGCCACTCTTGAAGGTTATGCAAGTGGTACACTGCGGCAAAATGAGGTCATTCTCATTCGCTAGCGAAATCCAAAGCTGGCAAGGTACCACTATCAACGAGAACCAACCTGCACTCTTTTCTGTAGAGAAGGTAAAATCCTTGATTAATCCCTTTACCGTTGTCTTCATTGGTTTATAGGCATATCTCTCGGTGCTTGTCAATTTCAGAATTTGAAAATTTTCCAATATCTGACCTAATTGGAGCTAAGTTTCTTAGAATTGAGAAACATTCGCTAAATTAAGACAGCAACTGATTTTACCCATTGGCCAGGTTCTTATTATCTAGGTTTTGAAATGCACAAATATGTCTTTTTACTTTTAAGATTACCAATTATTTCAATAATTTACCAACATTTATTCCAGTGGCTTATCAATTCCTTTGAAGTCACTAATATTTAGTAAATATTACCAACCTTCTATTGATAGGTATAGCGGCAATATGTCTTTAACCGCATGGAATGCTAGAACGTCGGTTTATTCTTGGGCTATATACTTTTGGTTTCCTTCCTAGCATATCTAACTTGTCATTTTGCTAAAGTTAGAATGAACAATTTGTCTTAATTATTTCCTCAAGTTTCTAGAACATAATCTCTATCTTGCTTTATCGCTTTTTTGCCTGTCCCATGAGTCCCGGACTTATTTTTCGGTTCCTTTTTGCCAATCATCAGTTCATGAATGCATTCTTCTATAGTTATAGAAAGGTGGACCCATGCACTACGTATGACCTATGGTAATATAGATATGAAAATTGTAGCTTACATAATAGAGCGCATCATATCAATCTCACTATTGAAACACGTCTACTTATCATATAGGTAACATGATCTGGAAAACAAATAATTTTTATTTTTCTAAAACGTCTTTTCTACAAATTCGTTGATATTCATGAGTTTATTTTTCCTTTTGGATATAATTAGTTGACAATTAAAGCATTGAAGTATCAATTATTTCTTTGTTGACTAATAAGTTTCTATATCCAATTCGTTAAACATACTGAGATTGAATTGGGCACACCACTAACGGCAAACATCCATTTTAACATCCCTTTTATAATGGTCATCGACGTTTCTTTTTCTCAAATAGATGGACATTTTAGTCATTGGGCTGTGGCTGTGGGGATTGACATGGATTTTGGCGGCCTAATTAAACGGATTCCCTATTCCCACAGGTCATTCCACACTTGGAGCATTTGTCGTTAGCCAGGGAGGATGTCGAGATGATGCAGCATTACATCTTTGACAATCTTAAAGAGCTGGGTTTAATATGTTACCATGATGAAAATGTTGCTTTTCCCTCCAATTTCCTTCTCCAAAGATTTCCCAATCTAGAAAAGCTTTTTGTTCACTATAATTCCTTTGAGGATATATTTCCAGAAGATGCATTTGGACATGGGGGAGAGACTTCCTGTGGAGGATTATCTGACATGCAAAAACCTCTCAAAGCACTTGAAAATTTGAAGCATCTTTCGCTGACTAAATTATGTAACCTGAGGCGAGTGTGGAAAGATGGCTCCTTCATGGCTAAAATCCTTAAACAGATTGAAGTGATGAATATCAGTGACTGCCCCAGTTTATCAATCATTTTTCCATCTCCGATTTCGTTCCAGAGCTTGACATCATTGCAAGTACAGAATTGCGTTGGTTTAGTTCATATGGGGACTTGCTCAGCAGTGACAAGTCTAGTGCAGCTTACTCAGCTAACCCTAAAAAATTGTGGTGTATTGGAAGATGTGGTAATAGATGATGGAAAGGGAGTAGAGGAGATCTCTTTCCCCAAATTGCAAAGGTTGACACTTGATGGTTTAGCAAGCCTTGAGAGCTTCTCTTCCACAAATTCCGCCTTCATGTTCCCATCATTGATGGATGTGCTTGTGACGAAATGTCCCAAGATGAATATATTCTGCAAGGGTGCCTTAAGGACACCAAAACTAAATTAAGTACGGTTTTCCTACCAAGATCATGAAGGGCATTTTGAAGGTGACCTTAATGCCACCATCCAAACCTTATCGGCATGAAACAATCCACATCAAATTTAGTAAGTTCCGTAAATGATTTTTCTAATGACAGGTATTCTTGTAGAAATTATTTCAATGCTAAAGAGTTCTCCTCAATCCAGTCAAATCCCGTCTCTTAAATAGTAACAATTCAAATATTGTCTTCAGCAAGTCCTTCAAGTACCTGAATCTTTTTGTTCTTTCTAGTTTCTACATACATAGCCTGTTCAGTCCACCAAATGGCAGACCACTTCACTCCAGTTTAGAGCTCCAGTAATCTTCCTATTTGGTCAACATATTTAATGTAGCGCACATTTACAAAGCTCAAGAATTCATCGCAACTCTAATCAGTGATCTGTCTCCAAAAAGCTGACCAACTGCAACTATGTGCCACTCTGTATCATGAACCGAGTCCTCCTTGATGTGTTACCCTGGGCTGTCTCAAAATACTGAATTATGTTGATGTTTTGTAGTTGCTGAAAGCCAGTAAAATGAGAAATTGGTTCGTTCCATACAGAAGAAGTTGCATTCGAGCTCTTCAGCTTTTCTTGATCATCATGTTGCGCAAAGTATGAAATTCTCAAAAGACTGCTTGTGCCTATTCTTTCTATATTTCTTCTTCCCTCTTATTCTGAATTGGTGGAAATTTTATCCCGTAGGGAATTCGCTTAATTATCATTCGGATATTTCATTTGATTTGTAATGTAACGCTACCAGCAGAAATAACCATGGACTGCCATATTCTTAAAGCTAGATGGTCACTTCTCTCGTCCATCACTATGAGACTGGCATTCTCTTTAGCATGATCAAATTGATGGTTTTTGAATGTAGATACCGGAGAAGCTCGCACCACAAGTTTGTTGATATGATGGAACTTCTTTTCTTATCATTCATATGGTTCTTTTGTCAGGTTAGAACTTAACTCGTGTCCCCGTGCTCAGTCATTTTCCCCTTCTAGATATTGGCATTGTCCTACCAACTTTTGAGTTAGATACTGTGGGTGCTTTGGTGGAACTTGGCCAAGGTCGGGCCTGGATATTATGTGGCAGTGAAATTATTCAGGGGAGTTTGTTTGGAATGCTTGTTAACTTCAAAATTAGAGAGATTGCATTGAACCCTCCTATTGTATTCCCCCATCACCGTCAGTTTTGCTTGTTTGGCGATCCCATGGTCATTATCATTTCCTATGAATGGGCAGTGCTGCCTAATACATAGATTATTTTTCAATTAGGCTTTGTTTGTTTCATGGAAAATAAATAATTTAGAAGACATTTTCTAAAAAATGATTGCTTGTATTGTTTGAAATAATTACTGATTAAAAACTATTTTCATTGTTGAAAGCAATTTATGTCTAAAAATTTTCGATAATAATAAAAATACTTTTCATTAATTTTTTTAAGCAATACAAGCGATCATCTTTTCAAAACTGTTTTTCATATTATTTATTTTCCGCGAAATATATGAGAGCCTTAATTTGTACTTTTGTAAAGAACTTATGAACAAAATCATTCACATAATGATTATTCAATCATAGATGGAAATCCACAGGTCAATCAATCCTCATATTGTTGCATCGGGATAAGATCAACCATGAAATGATGGATCAAAACCGTTGTATTTAGATTGGTGCACAAATGTTTGTTGGATGTTTCAGATCAAACACCCTCCCCATTATAAACAGAAGGTTTAGAGTGAAAATGCAATTGCTAGAGAAAATCCACATAGAGAGACTAAGCGACCAATCCTCTTATCATCCTGGGGACTTTAGAATCCTTTTGATAGATAATTCATTAACTGAGCTCTTTGGCCTGCCTTTCATGATGTAAAGATATAATTGTTATTCATCTACTGTGGTGTGGGCTAAAATGCCACGTCAATGTGTTTACTACAGACTAGATGACATTGTTCTATGAAAGTAACCCAGATAAGTTAACACTCAGTACTTTTGGTTTTGTTTTGAAGTAGGAATATATAAAATAGATGCTGGTCTCTTTTCTTCCCTGTGATGTTTTTTTTTTCTTTTTCGTTTTTTTTTTCTGGTCTTACTTGCCTATGATGTTCAACTAGGCAGTACGACAATTTTCCCGGGCTAGATTAGCTTTAGTTTTTTTTCCTTTTTCAATTCTATCGTACTCTCACTCAAACTCTCATTTTTAAATTGTTGCTTTGTCTCTTTATAAAATGTAAGAGTTGAAATTCACAGCTGAAACAAAATCGTCACTACTTTAATCTCTTAAGAAGTTGGGGATTCGAACCTCCACCTCCTCCTTTCCATGTGGGAAAAGTAACTATTAGAACAAACCCTAATGGTTGATTAGCTTTAGTTGTCTTGGAGTTTATAGAATATTATGTCCTCTTGGAAAAAACAAAATGAGTGATCATTGTACGATCTTACGTAAGAATTCGAAGGTTAAATGGCAATTAAGAAATCATGGCTAAGGGGCCAAGAATCATCTGTCACCATATAATAAAAGAAAAAAAATTTCACCCACACGTCCAAAACAAATCACTTCACTTATTAAAATCATCAATCACGAAGTAAAAATGGTCATTTATGAATTGTGTCATGTTGCATGAATTGGGATAAGCTCCTTTTATTTTGTGAATAATAAAATGATCTAAAAATATTTTTTTAAAATGATCGCTTGTATCCCTCATAAAAACGAAAGATTAATAAATATTTTCAGCATCTCAAAAAATATTTAAATGTAAATTGTTATTAATAATAAAAATATTTTTAATTAATTATTTCAAACAATTTTTTTAGATTATTTTTATTTTTACAAAACAATCAACATAAAACTCACGTTCATCTGAATTGCCCGGCTCTTCCCTCTTCACAGGATTGAGAGTCAAGTCCAGACATTGCCCTTCTCAATCCACTTATTCAAAAGACCCATGCGTCAAGCCTCAGAGATCATCCCAAGCTTTTTCCCAGATTTTCCGCAAGATTTCAAACACGGCACGACTTACAGTACATTTCTGGGTCAACCCATCATTTTCTCTCTCGTTCCCCCGTCTACTTTCCTCTTCTCTCAATGCCTTGCTTCCCCAACAATGGTGAATCCACATGCTGGTCATGGTCATCGTCAATGAATAACAGAAGATGGAAGGCCCGACGTGCGAATCAACGCCTAATCACGCGTCGAATCGCACTCCTGTATCTATATGTGGCGGCAAACTTCACCAAGAGTCCCAGGACACACGCAAAGCTTCGAGCTTTCCGATACGGCTCTTAGCCTTCAAAAAGGAAACCGCTTTTACGTCCCTTCGCTGCGCATGCAATCGTTCGACTTGGGTTCTTTTCGTGAGGTCAGATAAGACCGCCAAAGTCTCGATCGAGACGTCACAACCGAGCCCACGCGCTTTGCCGTCTCTGTCGACTATATAAACGCAGAGAGTGAGAGAGTAGGTGCCACAACTTTCACCAGAAGCAGTTTCTGTGAAAAAAAGGGGCTTTCAGAGAGAGACACCAAGAGAGAGAGAGAAGTGGCAGCAAGGGGCTTTAGAGAGGGATTGTGGGCGTGAATCGAATCCACGAACGAGGTTAAATTGGAGTCGATCGAAAATTTAGTCGGAAAATTTTCATCAGTTTAGTCGAAGAGATCTGCCGAATTAAGACAAAACTCTAACTAAGCCTTGCACCTTAGACACAATTACATTATTCATTCTGCAGGAAGGGTTTTTAACAATCTGAATTGTGCCGTCGCCTTATGAAATTTAAATTTGATGTGGCTGATTAAGCATGGATAAAAATAGGATATCAGGGAGGGGGCTAGTACGAATCAAGCATATGAACATTCCAACAACGAACTTCGTGCATTGCTTATGATGTTCTACGCGAGTGCCCAGAGTCTGTATGATGTGCTTTATTGTCTTTGCTGCAGTTATTCTTATCTGCTTCAATATGACGTGATCGAGACATCATGTCAAAGGTGAGAAACTTCATTAGCATTTTCAGCTGACTAGTTGTATATGTTGCTGCTAGTTTGTAGTTTTTCTATTTTGTCTGCATCTTGCCTTCACGTTCACCTGGGACCTCAAAATCAGGCTCAGCCCACAGCCCACGATAACATCCAGCAAGTATAGTCATTACTTAACCCACGTAAATGACATTCGAATGTATCAAGGTGACTGGAGATGAACCTCAAACTTACATGCACCAAAGAACTATCAAATCAATCAACAAATGGCAAAAAAATCAATAAAATTCATGCTTATGAGAATTCACTACAGCGTCCAACTCATCAAGCTCATAAAATCTACAAATCAATACCCAAACATGTCCCAATAACTGTCAAATCAGTATACATTGTCACCTTATCATGGATAATCAAAACCACAAGTATTAAACTAGCACACCTCGTGATCAAAACAGTGAAGTTGGCAAAATCTTGAACAAAATCAGAACATTAAAGGCCAAACTTCATGATTATTTTGTAAGTAATGGACTTGAAACATATCTTCTTGCAAGTGAATAAAGTCATATGAAGATCATCATTGCTTGTATAGTGGGCACATGTTTAATTTCAGCAAATTAAAGCATGACAATTTGATTATCTCCCTTGAAAATTAGCATGGATTCGTCACCACAACTCATATGACTAAGATAACACAGACAAGTCTTGGCAATTGTTGTTTGAAGAACAAATGGATATGGACAACAGGCATAAACATGAATCTAGCAAATTTAAGTCAAAGGCAGCATTTATAACCGTGACTATAGCTTGTTATAAACACGCGCAACATTTATGGCCAATAAATCAACATATTTTTGTACAGCACTCGTAGCTAAGAAATCAATATATTTTTGAACTTGTACAGCAAAAACAACAATGGATCAAGTAAATTTGAACCGTGCACATTAAGAGTAGACATTCAACAAGACTACAATGCAATGGGCGTACAAAGTTAACAAATAGCACATCTTGAAATGAATGTGGTGCAAGCTCAAGGTGACAACGAGACAAACCATCATGTAATTGCACGTACATCACAAGCATGACACAAACAATACTCTAACATGTTCATCGAATGTGAAGTGAGTCTCAACCAAGCATAAAACAGTGCAGCAGTTAGTATGAATGAAGAGTGAGGTGCTATACAAGCAAGAATCCCTATCAATTGGCGAGGAATATTACATCAGAAACACAGCTAAAAATTGCTAGAGAGGAATCGACGAATCTAAGACCATATAATAGACAACAATTGAGGGCAATACAAAACAATCGTATGATTTTCTCAGTCTTTGCATTGTGTTCTTGTTTCGCTCGGTTCCTCGGCTCTCGCGCGCACCTAGCTTTAGAGAGTGCATTGTGGTTGTTGTTGTTGTTGTGAACTCTCCTGCGGAACGGGTAAACATTGGCTTCAAAGGAATCTCTAACGCATTAGACAAGAGAGAGAACGAGCATGAGAGAGAAGTTCAATTGATGGTGGTGATAAGAGTCGATGCTCTGCTCTGTTTCAGCCGAGGCTGCGGTAGTCAGCGACGGAGATCTGATGGCAGCTGTTACTGATCGGAGATGCAAGACGATTATCGCCACCACTAATCTTTCTCAGGCAGCTATGTTAAAGCACACTCGCAACCAGGGAAAATTCATGCAAAGTAAAGATCCTACCCAAGACTACCCACACGCTATGTGAACAACATCCAAGAAACCACTAGACGTCTCTTCCTTCGTGTCCCTGGACAAAGCAAAATTGAGGCATGGCTAGCGAATCTTATACAGGCCTCCATCTCGTTCGAACTCCTCTCTTCGTGACAATGGCAGATCTGGAAAGCCCGCAACAATTTTGCGTTCAGAGCTCAAAATCTAAACCCCTAGTTCATCATGGACTCAGCCCCTGGCGACGAATCGAAACATTTGCCAGGTGGGTTGCCGCAACTTTGTTGAGGACTCAAAAGACGAAGCGATTTTACCCTTGGTTTGGACAGCGCCAGCTCCTGGCGTGCTCAAAAGTCAACGTCAATGGGTTCGTTAGTCCTAGAAACAGGGGAAGGCGCCATAGCTTTCGTGTGCCCGGACAGCCACGGAACACTGATCCGACGGTGTGCTCGCTTGGTTGCCGTCTCCTCGGCGATTCAAAGCTGAAGCAACGGCAATTCTGGAAGCCCCGAAATACTTCGTAAGCCCTGGCTAACGGAAGCTACGTGAACTGAAGTAGGAACTCGAGGCAGATCAATCTGATCTGGCAGCTGCGATAATCGGTGTTGCAGATCAGGCAAGATGCGGAATAACTGGTCTTATAACCAAGGCCCATGCCGAAGTGCAGAAGTTCAATCACCTCCATATAGCCCATTGCAAGAGAGAGAGAGAGTAATCATATCGTGGATTGGATCGCCAAAACCCATCCTAACAAAACCTTACCTTCAAATTTGGTCTCTTATCTCCCCTTAGCCTTTCAAATTTGCTCTATTTTGAATCAAATTTTATGTATTCTTGAACTACTTAATGAGAATTTCATTAATTTCATCTAGGATTGCATTTAAGGGAATTGAAGTAGATTGCATTACATTTAGATAGCATCAATTAGATTCTTATTTCCATATATCATAGTTCATTTTAGGGAAAACAATTTTGTTGGTCCTACTTTATTCCTACGCTAATTGATTAGACTTTTGCCCTACCTCTTTACAGGATATAAGAGTTAAAACCTACTCATAAAACTAAATCGTTTCAACCTCAATCCCCTAAAAATATGATAATTTGAACTCCCCACCTCTCCCTTATCATATGAGAAGAGTGGTAACTAGGGTTAAATAATACCTTGCATTTTCATATTTGTTTCTTTTTCAGCAGTGGTTTATTTTGTAGAGTTTATATTGAGTTTCCATTTATAGCTCACAAAAGTTTTATCCTAAGCTTTAATAACAAGGCTTTATAAAGTTTTTACCCCACACGGCTCGGGTTCTTTATTTTTATGCGCCTTATATTTATTAGTATGGTTAATATTTATTATTGCTTCTTTGTTTATTTTTTACCGCTCGACCACTATGCATTAACATCTTTCCCATATTAGGGGAATTAGGAAAACAAACATTGAGGAGACTGCATACAATTTTTTTTCATGAAAGTTGCCAAAATGATATTAAATTAATTTAGTGTACTCAACTTCCAAGACACGTGAGTCTTTGGTTCATATGCTCTCTCATCTTACCCAAATTTCTAACCGGCTCATAGTAGGTTAATAGTGACTCTTTAGCATGATCTTGAATGATTGATTAATTGAAAAAACTAAGTTACAATTCATAAGACTTGAAAGAGCATGTGCTAGGCGTAGGCCTTATCTATTGATAAGAACCATTCTCTGTTTAGCAATCCATCAAATTTCCTCGGACGTATCTAATATTACCCCTAGGAAAGTCGTGACAATCCATACTTAAAAGTGCCGCATGTTTCTATACTAGTCAAATGTCCGTGTGTTACTTGAGGAAGAACTCCAAAATTTAACACAATTAATGTATGGCAAGATTTGCAGTATTAATAAATGTTTCAAACATAATTTTAAAAAAAATTGGAAGCAAATGAACACAAACGATGAGATGATATAAATCATCTGAGAACACTGAGGATTGCTGCCACATATTGCCATAGTGCAGCGCCTAATGTTCCTTGCTCGATACTACGACCTTGCACCGGCTATAACACAACATCATCCCCGTTGACAATACGAAATCAAAATTCGATGCAAAAACCTTAATCCCCCCCCGGCCCCAAAATGCGGATAATCACCTGAGCTGCATGTCCTCGTGTCATTTTTTGTTAAAAATTCTTCAATGCACCGGCTATAACACAACATCATCCTCGTTGACTTAAAAAGACGTCTGTTTCTTTCTTTCTTTTTGTTCTTTTTATATAATAAATAAAGAATATGTATCAAAACAAAAATTAACCATAAATCATTCAAATTCATCATTTTTTTTTTTTACTCAAAGGGGGTAATAAAGCTATCCACTATCTAACTACTAGTGTCCATGAACTCAACCACAAGACGTCATTATGCTTAATGCCATAAGGTTGAATTGGATTTTTACACAAGCTAGTAGCACTACTATTTATCAAACCTAGTGGGAACATTTTCTCACAATTATTCCATAATCACATAATTGATGTTTTAGCCACGAAGTTTGAGCACAATAACTACCCGTAGCAATATATTCGGTTTCCATTGTGAATATAGTAACTGAAATTTTTTGGGATTTGCATACTAAAAATCCTAAAACTTGTCGCAAAAAAGGCGCAATCAATTTCCGAAATTTTTGTGGCAAATTGCATTTTTTTTGTGAAAAGAAGAAGTTGAATGGGATATAAAAATCAAATAAAAAAACAGAAAAAAAAGTGCTCAGATTGCTCTGGACCAAGATCATTCAAGTTCGAGTTTCAATTCAATTTCACCAGGAATCCGTCCAGCAAACTTCTGATAAAAATCTGCGCTGCTCAGATCATCTTTCTTGGCTGTTTTATGCCCGCCACCGATCGCTCGCGAAATCCAGTGGAAGCTAGACCGCCGCGCTCCAGGTCTATCACCACCGGTACCGGTCCTTTTCGCCGGAGAGGAAGTCGAGCGAAAAATGATTTCTGCTCCCTCTCGGACCTTTCTTCATTGAAGAATTGAGACTCCAAAAATGAGAATACTCTTCTGGATACTTGATTGAACCTACGACTCCAACTCCAGTCCAATCTTCCACCTCCGAAAACATTCGAATCCCCCTTGACCGTGGCGCCTCCACCTCTGGTTGCTTTGAGCTTAGCCAGGCCGGAGAGATGAAACGAAGTATTGACAGAAAGATGTCGAAGTCGTGGCTGATCGAAGCCGCTCCTGAGCTTCACTGATCGCATCTCCCTGTTCTGCTCTGTCTTTTGTTCGGAGATCTCGAAGTGCCTTGGACTCACCTAATCCTCCTTTGCCCAGTCTGATCATCATCGGCGACGCGCCCAGGACTCCTTGTAAGTTCAACAGCTGATCGCGACCGCAATCGCACATCATTGATTGAGGTTCTATTAAGGATTTGAGCTTGCTCCGATGTCATTGCGATGATCTAAAAGTGAACCGTTGATTCATATTCGCATAGAAGTTCTTTGATCGAAATGCATAACACGTGTTTGATGAATTGCTCGAACAGATCCAGATGCGTTTCTTTTGAACCATTTCTCATATTCATGTAGATATCAATGAAAGTTAATATCCTTAAATGCTCCTGAGAATTAATGGAGAAAATATCATCCAAGACCGATTCTTGAAGGATAATCAGAGTCCCATCCCCATAACACATGACAGCATTCAGATAAATTTCCTCGATTTGACATAGATATTCAATCCACCCCGACCGTTTAAACCATCGCCTAAATGGAAAATCTTTCCCGTGTGAAGAACTCGAAGTCTATCTTGTGGCCTTCTAATACCCTTCTAGTCGCAAAATGTTGATATCTATCAAAGGAAGCTTGGTTCCGAAGGTACTGTCCATCGAACCCAACTTGAAGAGGAACCAACTCGACCTCATCTTTTCTCTGTGTTGTTGTTCCCAGTTCGATCGATTCGCCTCTTCCTAGCCATGTACTCGATCTACATACTCAGAGGAAAGAGACGATTCTTGAAGGGGCAAAAAAAAAGATAAAAAGAAAGAACTTTGGTTTTGAGCGTTTAGGATGGAATCGAATGGATTTAGGAGGAAGGGTGGATTTTGAGGAAGATCGAAGCAAAAAGAAAGTGATTTTTTGGTTTTGACTCGAAGAAATTTTTGAAGTAAAATGGAGTGGATGATGAAGATTTGAATGAGTAAAGGTTCGAGGTGAGTGAGAGTCGTGGATTCAGAGAGACAAATCCTAGTTTTACAAAAGCAGAGTTGCCACCGCCGCGCATCCAAACACGGGCTTAGAAGAAGTCTGTTTCTCTCTTTTTTTTAATAATAAATAAATAATATGTAGCAAACAAAAATTAACCTATAGAATCATTCAAGATTCATCATTTTTATTTTACCCAATGGCTTAATAAAACTATCCGTTATTTTACTATTAGTGTCCCCCAACTCAACCATGAGATATCGTTATGCTTAAAGTAAGAATGTTGAATTGTATTTTTAGACAAGCTGGTAGCACTACTGTTTATCAAACTCAATGGGAACATTTTTTCACTGTTATTTCCATAATCACGCAATGGATGTTTTAGCTACAAAGCTTGAGCACAATAACTACCCATAGCAATGTCTTTGGCTTCCTCTGTCCACATAGCCACCAAAATTTGTTGAATTCTAAAATTTTCATAAAATGCAATTAAATTCTATTAAGTGTCAAATTGATATAATCAAGTTATTACGTGGAACACATTTAAATTGATTCATAATAAGTTGGATATACATGGGCGCCACATCAGAAAATAGGCCAAGTTTTTCTTAGGAAAAGAAAAAAGCCAAAATCAATTTCTTCATCACTGCGCGAATCGGTTTCTTCTTATTGTTCTTGGGGTCCCAGTTCAGACACAAGAGTGGCGATTGGCCGAGGTAGTTGGCCTGCAGCTTGCTTACATGTTCGACCAGGACACCTAGCATCACGGCCAACGGCCAACCGCGTCGCCCCTTTACACCTGAGCGGCAATATCTCATTCCATTTTGCTTTTTCTTTTCTTTTCTTGATTTTTGGCCTTTTGGGATTTTTCTTTTAATTTTTTTGCATATTTCTTGTGCGGTGTCCATTTGGCGCCACATCAACGGTACGCATTCTGGGAAAACATTAACAAAAAAAACAAAAAAATCATATTAGCATTTTCCATCACACAATTTGGATGTTGTAAGGAAAGTATTTAATTGCACTAATTGAATACCTCTTAGGACTTGATTTCACTCTTTGAGGGTTTTAGAACTCACCTATCCTAATTTTGTTTCTCAAAAGACTGAGAAACTAGCATGTTACCTAAATATTGACATGTGCCACCGATACCTTTTCTATTAAATTTAGACTCACCAAGACTGCACCCAACTAATGATGAAGAGCAAAAGATGAATTTCTTGAATACCACACTCATAAAGATGTTGTGTCTTTAAAATAAAAATACATTTAACACCAACCAATATATCAAACATTCTACATACTTAAATATATAAAAAAAAAATGTAGGAAAGAGAGGTGCTTGATTGATTTATACTGATTAAGCTCAAATCGATGCCTAATCCACTCCCGAGATCGTTTGGGAGTTATGCTGATTCATTAGACATCTTGTATAAAGGTTGGTTTATAATGGAGCCAACACTCCCTTCTAAAACAGATTGAGTCTTTTACAAAAGAGAGATTTTGTAATTTCAAGGTGGGACTTAGATGACTGCAAAAGACAACGTCTATGTATCGTGTGGGAACAATTTGTGATTCCAGTCATTAGAGGCACGGCTCAAAACAATTTCCTCTTTTCTTCGTCTTTCACATTTCCCTTAACTAGGGTAAGGGTAACAACACCTTAAGTTAGAATTTTTTTCCTTCTCTTTTCATGATTCAATCTAATATTTGAACTTTATTTTATGAAATGCAATCCTTAAAATTTAAAAATTCAAGTAAACATTTATCCTTTTGTTAAAAGTTCTAATACAAAAGGTGTTAGCAAACATGGACATCCACTTATTTAGTCAACTTTGCCATTAGTAGTTTTACAATTGGCATCCATGTGGCAACCACGTAGATTTCGCGTCACAACTCTTATTTCTTTTATAAAGGAAAATCGAACATTGACAATAAGCAATTATGGCTGCCCCACTCCATAGTGGTGCCAAACTCAACTATCATTGCCACAAGATCGACCACCACTAAACATAACATCAATGCATCAAATGACACCACCATACGAACATTAAGACCACTGCCGAACTTCACCACCTCTAGCATCACTACTATCTGACTCACTAGACATAGCCTTCACCCTCGAAAAAATTAATCACCACCAACACAATGCCACCGCCAGCCGCCAACGCGACTATCCTCGCCATCTCAAAAACCCAATGATTCTTCTTCACTAGTCTATCACATCTTTGATATAAGGTGGCAACCTTGAATTGCAAATCCAAAATCTACAAAGAATTACTTCATTTTTTAAAGCAATCAAGTAGTGTTCAAGCCAGCTTTCGCACACCTTAACTTCTCCACTTCCCACACAATCTCAAAAGTGCATTCTCCCATGTCATCGCAGTGCATTTAGGATTTTATTTTTAAATACTTTTTAACAAGACTTGAACTGAAGACTAGAGCTAGAGGAGCAAATTCTCTTACCATCTAAGCCAATGCTCTATCACTAAATTACATCCCATTTGGCCACACAAAGGAAAGTCGTTTTCATTGTCTTGCCATTTGGAAGGAGCCACATTTCTTGCTAGTTTCTTAGCAGGTGGGACAATGTGGCTAAGACCATAAGTTCTAGGACGCCTGGGCTATACGTTTAGCCCAATAAAAATAAGAGTAGGCCCATTTAAAATTGCATTTAATTTTTTTCTGATTTGACAAGTGAATTTAATTTGGTACCTAAAAATGATGGGTTGAAACTCAATGCTCGAAGGAGCATAATACTTAGTTTGCTTATGGACACCATGTAATCTCAAGAGACTCGTTCGAGAAGGAATTAAATCATTGCGGATCTCTTTAATTTCTCAATTTCTTAATGATATTTGGACACCATTTGTTCATGTAAACTTAGGAAATGATGAAGAACTAAAGTAGCACCCAGCGTGAAATGTAAACCATGTTTGCATGGAACCTATGAGTTTTGCAGGGGATTGGGAGCTTGGGGTCGTTTTGAGGAGAGAACAATTTCTTTGAGTTCGGATTTTGGATTATAGGCCCAAACCTATCCAAAATATAACTAAAGAAGAAGCAGGAAGCTCAATGAGGGAAACACAAAATCATGACCCTAACTCTTTTATACCGATTTTGTATCACCACGTGTCCTTTCTTGGTACCACATAGAAAGACTTATTAAAATTGTTAGTGTGTACCAGACTTACCAATGTTACTAGTGATATTTGATATTTATATGAGGTGAGGAATTTTTCTTCTTCTTTTTCTCACGAGCACAACTAGTTATTAGTTTGATTTTGGTTTGACATATTTTCAAATTGAACCCGTTAACTAGCTGATCAAATTGATAACATTTTATACTAATTCCTCCAGAAGATTACTAATTTTATCTTACATCTATTTTGTGGATATTAATTCAATTATAAATTTTTCAATTTTGTTAAAATTAGTAATTTGTGTGAAACTTCAATGCCTTCTAGCCAATTGCCGGAAATCGCTAACCAAGCATTTCATGTGGGACATCATTTCAATTAAAGTTGTACACGTTAACATGTCGAGTAGGAGGGTTGTTAATGATTGGACATCATGTCAACAATTTTAAATGACAATTGGCTTGAAGAAGTACATTAAAATTTCAAGCAAAGGTTTAAGATTACATTGATTGATAAAATTAAAAGTTTAAGATTAAATTTAACATGCTTACAATAGGTTTAGAATTGATTTGGTAATTATCTTGTAATTCCTCATATAGTATATAGGCGATTTAGTTAAAAAAATTGTTTTTTTTTTTAATTTACAAATGGTGTTTTATATGAGTTTCACAATATCTTTTTATATGGATTTACAAATACTCTTTTTATGTGGAAAAGATAGTATTCACAAATTAAAATTCTTTACCATATGTTTAGCTTTTATTATATAAATGCTTATATTTCTCCTGAAAAGTGCTAAGCTTTTCGGTTGATACGACTATCGATTTTCGGCGAAGAGACCCGACCGCACCAAGTTCGTAAAAAATTAGTAAGGGTTTGACTGAAATTAGAAGGAGGGAGCTGGAGATCTCGGGCAGAAAGCAAAAGGCACAAGGCCGTCACGTCTTCTTAAATCCTGGATCATCACCGGACAAATGAGGATCTCCACGCTTAGTTTTACACCAAAGTTCCTCGTCTGCAGATCTTCCTTCACCCATTCATTCTTCACGGGAACTCAAACAGTGCAGCGACACAAGCAACAGTTTTGGCAGTTTTACAAAGAGGAGGACACCGATCAGCATTTGTAAAGATGGAGCGAAAGAGGAAATGGTAAAAGATAGGAAAGAAAATGGATTTGGTGGCTCAGCAGAACGTGAAAAAGTAAAAAGAAGAATATGGGAAGGTCGTGAGATGAGGGAAATAAGAAAAAAGATGAAAGGGAGTGAGACAATCGGCGGAGGTCCACAATCAATCACGTTCACGCTTTCGTATCCATTCTCTCAATCTTGCGCATCAGATGTGGAGGAGACTCGGACCAGAACGAGCAGTGCTTCCATCGTCCTCCGCTGTCCCACGAGCAGTGCTTCCATCGTCCTCCGCTGTCCCCGGAGTCGTCTATGTGAGAACCTAAATTCCTCAGTTTACTCTGATCGTGTTCAACTCGATTGTAGCCCAGAGTCATCTTTTCTGATCATGAAACCGATTGGTAGGTGTGCGCATGTTGAACCCCAGCATGTCGATCCTAATTAGTTGTTCACTGCTGTTTCTTCATTGGGTCTGGTTGTTGAACCGTGGACATAGCGTTTGCGATGCATGTCCTTGCGTTTGTTCGTTCAATTCTCAGTTTATTTTCTTCACTGTGTTCGTTGTAATCTCACAATCGAGTCCTTCTCTTTGTATCAGCTGGTGCCAATTGTTCTCCGTGTTTCAATAAGCGTGGGCATATAATCGAGTATCTGCATCATGTATACAATGTCACCTAATCATGGGTAATCAAAACCACACTAAAATGAGTACTAAACTAGCACGCCACATGATTAAAACAACAAAGTTAGCAAAATCCAGAACAAAATCAGAACATTAAAGGCCAGAATTCATGATTCTTTACGAAGTAATGGACTTGAAACATATCTTCCTACGAGTGTAAATGGGCTCCCGTCATCAATATGAGAACTAATTGAAGTCAAATGAAGATCATCAATACTTGTACAGTAGACACATGTTTAATTTCAGCAAATTAAAGCATGACAATATGACTATCTCCCTCGAAAAACATGGATTCCTTGCATCAAACCATATGACAAAGATGACACAGACAATTTTTGACAGTTGTTGTTTGAACAATGAATGGATATTAATTTAGCATACTTAAGTCACATACAGCATTTCTAACCATGACTACACATGTCATGAACATAAACGGCATTCATAGCCAAGAAATCAACATATTCTTGAACATTCACAACAAGAGCAACAATAAATCCAGCAAATTTAAGCTGTACAGGGTAAGAATAGACAGATTCAGCGAACCTACGATGCTGCGGGTGTGCGTAGTACATCCCGAAATGAATATCGTGCAAGCTAAGGTTGACAACTAAAATAAATCGCCATGTCCTTGCACGTACATTGCAAGCATGACACAAATGATGCTCCAAAGTGTTTATCACATGTTAAGTGGAGTCTCAACCAAGCCCAAAAGAGAGCAGTTAGTATGAATGAAGCGTGAGCTATTATAGAAAGGAGAATTCTTATCAATTGGTGAGGAATATAACATGAGAAACCCAGCTAAAAATTGCTAGAGAGGAATGAACAAATCTAGGACCAAATAATAGGCAACAACTGAGATAGAATTTTGAAGCTATTGGCAAAAGGAAATACAAAACAACCGTATGATTTTCTCGGTATGTGCATCGTGTTCTTGCTTCGCTCTATTTCCTAGACCTCACGCGTGCCCCGAGCTTCAAAGAGTGTGTTAAATTATGACTCGAGTTTGAATTTTCACGAACTCAATCTATAAAAGGATTTTAATTTGTTCAAAATCTTTCCTATCCTTTTCAAGATTGGTTTTCTTGTTATTCCAAGTTTGACTAGATTTACTTTTGCACAAAAGGATAAAGACAAGAGTTTCATCTCTTATCTATAAGAGAAACCTAGTAGTGCTAGGTTTACACATATATAAAAAACAAAGGTTTCTTCAGCATATAGAAGGAGAGAGCGCCGCACAAGAATAGAAGCCAAGCCAAGAGCTGCAGTTGCCGTACGAAGCATACAAGAAATAATGGAGTTCTTGTTTTTCGTATGTTCGTAAGCGAATTGCAGGAGGGCTTGAACACTCGGTGATTTTGTGCTGTAAGTTTACATTATTTATTTGTAAACACTTTGGGTTTGGGTTAAATCTAGGTGTGGGAAACACTCGAGCATGTAAGTGATTGTAACTCTGATTCTCCGATTATCGTGGATTATTTGCTGCTAACTCTCCCCGTGGATGTAGGTACCGATACTCAGACCGAACCACGTAACATTTCTGGTGCCCTTATTTTTCTCTAGTATTTTTGTGTTGACATAAATTGCAAAATCTTATCGTTTCCGCGTTATATTTTCAACAATTGGTATCAGAGCAAGGGTTTGGATTTCTTAATTGTGATTTGGAGCTTTTGCTTATCTGATTATTATCTGGAAATCCTGTTATTGCAATTATGTCTGAGGTGAAAGGTGAAATTGAGAAATTTAATAGGAGAAATAACTTTGGGTTATGGAGCATCAAGATGCGTACTTTGTTGACAACCCAAGGTTTGGCCAGAGCTTTAGATGGCGAAGATGAGTTGCCGATTATAATGAAAGATTCTGAAAGGGCAGAGCTAATGGAGAAAGCAAAGAGCACAATCCTGTTGAATTTATCGGATGAGGTGTTAATAGAGGTAGCTAAGAAGAAAGATGCTGCAGATTTATGGGCAAGACTTCATGCACTCTATGTAATGAAGGGTTTGAATAATCGCTCATGCATGTTGAAGAGGATGTTTCAGTTTAGATATGCTGAAGGTACGTCTATCAGAACCCACCTAGATGAATTTAATAAACTCATGATGGATTTGAAGAACGTCGGTAAGATACTTGATGATGAAGAGCGGGCATGATGTTGTTAACTTCTTTACCAGAGTCATGGGAGCACTTTACTGATTCACTATTGCAGGGGTGTACTACGATTATCTCGAAAGAGGTAAAGTCCGCTCTGTTCTCTAAAGAGTGTCAGAGAAAGTTGCGTGATGATAGTCTTGCGCAAGGAGTAGCGCAGGCATTAACGATTCGAGGTAGAGATCAGCATCGAGAGCCTAGCAGCAGCAGAGGCAAAAGCAAATCGAAGTCACGCAATCGAAAGTCCAAGGGACGCGTGAAGTGTTTTAAGTGTCACGAGGAATGGCACATTAGGAGAGATTGTCCGAAACGGAGAAATCGATGTGATAGGCAGAATGCCACAAGCAATGTGGCAAACGTAGCCAAAGGGAGCACTAGTGATGGAGAAGCTGTTTTATGTGTGGCTACTACTTCGTCTGGAGACGAATGGGTGCTAGATTTGGGGTGTTCTTATCATATGACGCCTCACAAGAACTGGTTTACTACTTACCAGACTGCAGATGGTGGTAGAGTTCTTTTGGGGAATAATGAAGCTTGTAAGGTTGTGGAGATAGGAACAATTCGAATTCGGATGCACGATGAGATGGTGCACACATTGACAGACGTGAGGCATGTACCGGAGCTCAAGAAGAACCTTATTTCTCTAGGAACACTCGATGATATCGGGTGTAAGTACACCGCTGAAGGTGGAGTACTGAAGATCTCTCGTGGTGCCATAACAGTGATGAAGGGGAAGAAAGTGAATTCTCTCTATCATCTATTGGGAGAGACCGTGACCGGAACCGCTGCAATTTCATCAGGTTAGTCAGACTCTGACTTGACTCAATTATGGCATATACATTTAGGGCACATGAGTGAGGTAGGTATGATGATGCTGAGTGAAAGAGGGTTGTTGAAGGGTCAGAAAACAGGAAAGCTGGACTTATGTGAGCATTGCATCTTTAGGAAGCAGCGCTGAATTAAGTTTACTACAGCTATTCATTCGACCAAGCGACCGGTTGAGTATATTCATTCAGATGTCTGGGGTCCATCTTCTGTTCCTTCGAAAAGAGGTGCCCGATATATGCTGACATTTATCGACAATTATTCAAGGAAGGTATGGGTATACTTTCTAAAGCACAAATATGATGTGTTCGATAGGTTCAAGAAATTTAAGGCATTGATTAAGAAGCAGTCAGATAAAAAGATCAAGTGTCTGAGAACCGATAATGGTATGGAGTTCTGTGGTAAAGATTTTAATGAGTTCTGCGAGAAAGAAGGGATTGTGAGACACCGCACAATACCTGAGACACCACAGCAGAATAGCGTGGTAGAACGGAAGAACAAAATTTTACTTGAGCGAGCTCGATGCATGCTTTTGCATGCAGGACTTGGCAAGGAATTTTGGGCCGAAGCAGTGAATATGGCATGTTATCTTATAGATCAATCTCTATCATCTGCTATCGAATGGAAGACTCCTGAGGAAGTATGGTCGAGAAAATTTGTTGATTATTCAGAATTATGAATATTTGGATGTTCTGCATATGCTCATGCGAGTGATGGTAAGCTTGAGCCGAGGGGGAAAAAGTGCATATTTCTGGGTTATGCACATGGGGTGAAAGGCTACCAACTGTGCTGCACTAATCCCAGATCACCCGGTTTTTTAATCGGCAGAGACATGATCTTCGACGAGACTGCAATGCTTCAACAAAGGAATTCTGTAACACAACAAGCAGAAAAGACGGATCATGGTGTCATTAGTAAGGTGGAGCATCAGGTGGAGACTCCGAAGACCTCGGAGGTAACAGAAGCTGAGACTGTAGAAGAGGCCGCAATTCCTGAAGTCGGTAATAGTGAACAATTAGCACAACCGCAGTACAATATAGCCGCAGACAAGCAGAGAAGGCAAATTAAACCACCGGTACGTTATGGTTATATAGATATTGCTTATGCGTTAACTGTAGGTGACGAGGTGGAGACGGATGAGCCTTCGTCTTATTCTAAAGCGATAGCTAGTAGTGAGTCATCGCAATGGCTTAGGGCTATAAGCGAAGAGATGGAATCACTCCATCGAAATCAGACATGGGAGCTGGTTGAAGTACCTAAGAGCCAAAAGATTGTCGGAAGTAAATGGGTTTTTAAACGGGCATTCCTGGTGTTGAGACAGCGAGGTATAAGGCAAGACTTGTGGCGAAAGGATATACACAGCGGGAGGGCATTGACTATAACGAGGTGTTCTCTCATGTGGTAAGACATACTTCTATTCGTGTTTTACTTGCCTTAGTTGCTTCACAGGATCTCGAGTTAGAGCAGCTAGATGTGAAAACAACGTTTCTTCATGGTGAGTTGGAGGAACGGATTTACATGAGGCAGCCAGAGGGATTTGCTATTCCGGGTAAGGAAGATCATATTTGCTTGTTAAAGAAATCTTTGTATGGGCTAAAGCAATCTCCTAGGCAGTGGTATAAGCGTTTTGATGCTTTCATGACTAGTCAAGACTACTCAAAAAGTCAGATGGATAGCTGGGTTTATTTTAAGAGATTAGAGAATGGTTCTTTGATTTATTTGCTCTTATATGTTGACGACATGTTAATAACAGCTAAAAATATGTCTGATATTGATGTGCTGAAAAGGCAGTTGAGTGCTGAATTTGAGATGAAAGATTTAGGTGTTGCAAAGAAAATATTGGGCATGGAGATTTTGCGTGACAGAGCTGCAGGAGTTTTACGTCTATCTCAAAAGAAATATATTGAGAAAATTGTGGCACGTTTTAACATGCAGTCAACAAAATCTGTAAGTACCCCTTTAGTAAACCACTTTAAACTTTCAGATAAATTATCACCGCAGACTGAGGAGGAGAAGGAGCATATGTCTCGTGTTGCTTATTCTAGTGCCGTGGGTAGTATTATGTATGCTATGGTGTGCACTAGGCCTGATATTTCACAAGCTGTGAGCGTAGTTAGTCGCTACATGAAGCGTCTTGGTAAGCTCATTAGGAAGCTGTGAAGTGGATCCTCAGATATTTGAAAGGGACTGCAGACGTGGGTATAGTATACCAGAGGAACAGTAATGGCAGTGAAACCACTAGTTATATGGATTCGAATCACGCTGGTAACTTGGATGATCGCAGGTCTTTAGCAGGGTACGTGTTTATGCTAGCGGTGGTGCAGTAAGTTGGAAAGCATCCTTATACGATTATGTTGCCTTGTCTTCGACTGAGGCAAAGTACATGACACTAACCTTTATAGCGAAGGATGCGATATGCTTACGAAGTTTGCTCTTGGACTTTGGGCTTAATCAGAAAAGTGTTGATATACATTGTGATAACCAAGGTGTGATATATTTGGCATATAATCTAGTTTATCACGAGCGAACGAAACATATCAATATCAAGTACCACTTTGTTCGAGATGTCTTAGCAAAGGGTAATGTTATTGTGAAAAAGATTGCTATGGCAGAGAACCCGGCAGACATGATGACCAAGCCTATTCCTTTGGCGAAGCTCAAGCTATGCTTGAGCATAATTGGCATCTATGGAGAGTGAGCGCCCATCAGGGCATTAGGAGAGCAGCATAGATGATGAGCACTATAACTTGGCTTCAAACATCGAGCCAAAGTGGAGAATTGTTAAATTATAACTCGAGTTTGAATTTTTACGAACTCAATCCATAGAAGGATTTTGATTTGTTTAAAATCTTTCCTATCCTATTCAAGATTGGTTTTCTTGTTATTGCAAGTTTGACTAGGTTTACTTTTGCACAAAAGGATAAAGACAAGGGTTTCATCTCTTATCTATAGGAGAAACCTAGTAATGCTAGGTTTACACATATATAAAAAGCAAAGATTTCTTCAACATATAGAAAGAGAGAGCACCGCACAAGAATAGAAGCCAAGCCAAGAGCTGTAGTTGCCGTACGAAGCATACAAGAAAGAACGGAGTTCTTGTTTTTCGTATGTTCGTGAGCGAATTGCAGGAGGGCTTGAACACTCGGTGATTTTGTGCTGTAAGTTTATATTATTTATTTGTAAACACTTTGGGTTTGGGTTAAATCTAGGTGTGGGAAACACTCGAGCGTGTGAGTGATTGTAACTCTGACTCTCCGATTATAGTGGATTATTTGCTGCTGGCTCTCCCCATGGATGTAGGTACCGATACTTGGACCGAACCACATAACATTTCTGGTGCCCTTATTTTTTCTAGTATTTTCGTATTGACATAAATTGCAAGATCTTGTCGTTTCCGCGTTATATTTTCAACAGAGTGCATGGTGTTTGCTGTTGTGAATGAATTCTCCTGCAAAGCGTGAAATCATTAGCTTAAAAAAAATCTTTAACACGTTAGACGAGAGAGAGAAAGAGCATGAGAGAGAAGTTCAATTAGTGGTGGTGGTGGTGATGAGCGTTGATGCTCTGCTTTGTTATGGCCAAGGCTGCGGCAGCCAGCGAGGAGATACGACCGCGGCTGTTACTGATTGGAGATGCAAGGCGATTATCACCACCACCAATCTTTCTTAGGCAGCTATGTCAAAACGCCCTTACAACCAATGAAAATATGCGCACAAGAATGATTCTGCCTAACACTACCCGCATGCTATGTAAGCAACATCCAAGAAACCACTAAACATCAACCGACCAGGTTTGAGGCATGGCCAGCGAATCTTAAACATGCCTCGGTCCCGTTTGAACTCCTATCTTTGCTACTTTGGTAGATCTGGAAAGCCCGCAACAATTTTGTGTTCAGAGCTCAAAATCCGACGCCCCCGTTTATCATGGACTCAGCTCTCGGCAATGAATCAAAACATTTACTAGGTCGATGGCAGTCACTTCATCGAGGACTCGAAAAGAGAAGCGATTATACCCCAGGTTTGGACAACACCAGCTCTTGACGAGCTCAAAAATCAAGTTTGATGGGTCGTTCGGCCCAAAAACAAGGGAAGGCGCCATAGCTTTTGTGTGCCGTGGTTGCCACGGAACCTTGATCCGACTGTTGTGCCTACTCGGTGACCGTCTCCTCAGCGATTCAAAGCTGAAGCAAATACGACTCCAGAAGCCCCGAAATCCTTTATCAGCCCCGGCAAAGTGAAGCTACGTGTTGAAGTTGGAACTTGAGGGAGATCAATTTGATCTAGTAGCTGCAATAATCAATACTGCAGATCAACCAAGTTGGGAAGTAACTGCTCTTATCACGGAAGCCCAAGTGCAAGTGAAGAAATTCAATCACCTCCATATAGCAGATTTCAGATTGGGTCATCAAAATCATCATAACAAAACCTTATGTTTGGATTGGTTCTCTTATCTCTCTCTTAGTCTTTAACTTGCTGTGTTCTAAATAAAAGTTTATGTCTTCTTGAACTACTTCTTAATGAGAATTTCATTAATTTCATCTAGGATAGCATCTCCATAGAAAATTTCATCTAGATTTTTTTTTTGGTCGAAAGTTCGGATATTTCATTACGAAGGAAGTAGGTGAATTACATCAACACTTAAAATTTCCAAAAGGCTCGAAGGGGGGTATTGGACCCAGTTGCTCGGTAACATTTTTGTTGCGTTGGGCTTTTGCAGCCCAATCCGCTGCTCTGTTGGCCTCTCTTTTGCAATGGATGATCTTGATGGGCTGCATTTTTTCCAACAGGCCTTGGGCTTCCTAAAGCTAGGTTTGTACTTCCTAGCCAAACTGAACTGCACATTCGTGCACTTGATATGTAGGGAGAGTGCTTTTCTGATCTGCTGCTGCACGTATCACTTCAACCAACTCAAGCTGGTCGGATTCCAACTCCCAGCTAAAGGCTTCAGTCTCCTTTTTTTCCTTTGTTGACAGCCATCTTAGGGTTTCGAGGATAGCCTCCGCTTCCGCTTGGATCGGCGATTCCACCGAGATGGAGCATGCGAAGCCGGCAAGTAGTTTGCCTCTGTCGTCTCTGCAAATCCCAGCTGCTGTGGCTTGTCCAATTTCTCTGCAAAAGGACCCATCGATGTTCCACTTAAGGGAGCCGTGAGCTGGGGGTTTCCATTTGTTGGGTGAGTCGTTTTTTTGAGCTGCTGTTGGGTTTTTTCGGGACATATAGTTGCTGATATTGCTGTGTTGAACCATTGCCAAGTCTATTATGTGCGCCGGTTGGGGTTGTTATCCGCGGAAGATGAAGGTGTTTCTTCCTTTCGAAATCTACCACAATATTTGGGTAAGGAGCTCAAATGGGACTTTGTTATGCTGGAACTTGTCTATCCACTCCTCAATGCGAGTGATTCGCCTCTGTTTTATGTCAATCTTGATTTCAGGGTGTGTCCAAACATTTCTTGTCCAGGGGCATAGGAGGAACAAATGTTCGCTCGTCTCAGGTTGGCTTTGGCATATTGCGCACTTATCTTCGGGTATAATGTTTCTTTTCCGAAGATTTTCTCTTGTTGGTAGTGCGTTATGACATAATTGCCCTGTGTTTGGGCTTGCCAAATGCGGCGCCATATTGATGTTGGCGTCTAAAAGGAGGAAGATGCCTTTGTTTGTCTAGGGCTTTGCTTGGGTTGTTGGCATTGATAGGCACTCTTTACTGTGTATAAACCTGTCTTAGTAAGAGTCCATACTATTTGATCTTCCTTTCTGGTTCTGTTGAGAGGGATTGAGAGGATTTCTTCAGTCGTTTCCTGATCAAATAGGCTTCGAATTCTGTCTTCCTGCCAAGTCATATTCTCCATATTTATCAATTCCGACACCATCTTAGGATCGTTTTTATTTGCTGGTCCGCTAAGAGGTCTTCTAGGTAGCCATTTATCCTCACGAATTTTGACATTTTCCCCATTTCCGATGGTCCATCGGAGTGAGTGTAGAATAGAATTCCTCCCTGTTATAACGCTTAGCCATCCCCATGAGGGGTTGCTGCCTTTTTCAGCATGTAGTAGATTCCCATGCAGGTAGTATAGACCTTTGCATGTCTTGCTCCACAGGGTTTCTGGTTGCTTAATCAACTACCAAGCTTGCTTCCCCAACATAGCTTCGTTAAAGGTTATTAGGTCTTTGAAACCTAGTCCCCCTACTGCTTTCCTTTCCTTCAATAGTTTACATCTTCTCCAGTAGACTCCTTTGTGTTGGTCATTCGTTTTTTACCAGAAATCAGCAATCTTCCTCTCTATAGCCCGACAGATAGATAGTGGGATTTTAAAGACTAACATAACATACTGTGGTATCGCTTGAACTACTACTTTGATCAGTACTTCTTTCCCTGCCTTCGACATTAGATTTTCCTTCCAGCCCTCTAGTTTCTTATTAACTCTAGCAATGATCCAGGCAAACATCTCCTTCTTAGATTTACCCCAATCCGAGGGAATGCCCAAGTACTTCCCAGATTTTTCTATTTCTACTACTCTCATCTCATTTGTTAAACTTTGCTTCAGGGCGAGTGGGCAGTTTTTACTGAAAAACATACTTGATTTATTTAGATTAATAGTTTGTCCTGAAGCAAAGCAGTACTGATTTAGAACAGTAGCAAAATTCTGGCATTCTGTGATTTTTCCTTCTATGAATAGGATAAGATCATGCACGAACAAGAGGTGGGATAAAGTGGGGCATGCCCTGTTTAAGCGGATCCCTTTTATGCTACCATCTTCCACTGCTTTATGTAGTAGGTGGGAAAGAGCATTTGCTACTAGGATAAAAAGATAGGAGGATAGTGGGTCACCTTGGCGAATTCCTCTAGATGGATGAAAATATGGTAAGGGCTGGCCATTTAGTTTAACAATGTAGGAGATCGTTGACACACATTGCATTACCAAAACAACCTAGGTGTTGCTGAAGCTCATCTTAATCATACTAGCCTCTAAAAAGTCCCACTCTACTCGATCATAGGCCTTTCTCATATCCAGCTTTAGGATCGCCTGGAATTTCCGTTTCCTCTTTCTTGTGCGCAACTGGTGTAACACCTCTTGTACAAGTAGAATGTTATCCTGGATCAATCTCCCTTTACAAATGCACTCTGTTCCATAGTAATCAATTGGGGGAGATATATTTTTAGTCTATTAGCCATCACATTAGATATGATTTTGCACATCAAATTGCACAAACTGATGGGACGAAACTGATCCACCTATTTTGGACTTTGGACTTTTGGTGCAAGGGTGATGATTGTTTTGTTTAGTTCTGGATTTAGTCTACCAGACCTCCAAAACTGGGTGATCTCATTGTATACATCTTGGCCGATTTCATGCCAATGGTGCTGAAAAAAGAGTCCGTTCAGCCCATCTGGTCCAGGGGCCTTCAATGCTCCCAATTGGAAGGTAGTCTGTTGGATTTCCTCTAGGGTAACTTCCTTGGTCAGTGCTTGGTTCATTTCCTCAATCACTAGGCGCGGTAGCCGGTCTAATACTGGTTGAATATTTCGATTTCCCACTGAAGTGTAAAGTCCCTGGAAAAACGTGGCAGCCATTTGCTTTATCTACGTTTGATCTCGTGTCCATTATCCGCTTTGGTTTTTTTAACATATTAATACGGTTTCTCTGTCTTCTTTGCACCGT
Organism: Corymbia calophylla; assembly: GCA_014182845.1. Lineage (NCBI taxonomy): Eukaryota > Viridiplantae > Streptophyta > Magnoliopsida > Myrtales > Myrtaceae > Corymbia > Corymbia calophylla. The sequence goes on along the minus strand of CM024694.1, from coordinate 21,302,478 downwards.
GGTTGCATGGAAAAATTTCGTATTTCTGTCTCCCCATTTTAACCATTGAATACGAGATCTCATCCCCCAATATATTTCCTCTTGAGACCATAATCTCTTCATTTCACTTTTTAGCCATTTGACTCTCCTCCTATTGTGATTCATGACTGAATCATTGACTAGCTGCTGTAATTCTCCCTTCAAAGCTTGGATGGTGTTATGGGCATTAGAAAATTTTTTCTTACTCCACGTATGAAGCTTGGTTGTGACTCATTTAATCTTATGGCCAATCCCTCCCTTTTCTTCTGCTTGGTCCAGCCATGACTCCTGCATTACCTACTCATATTCGTCGTCCTCTATCCAGTATGCCTCGAATTTGAACTCTCTCCGCCGTTTCTTCACTTGAGGATTTACATCTAGTAGTAATGGGCTGTGATCGGAACCAATCGCAGGTAGGGCAAACACCTCCGCCTCTAGGAACTCCACTCTCCACTCTATATTGCTTGGCACTCTATCCAATTTTTCTTTCACGTACTCGGCCCCCTCTCTGTTATTTGAACAAGTAAAGGCGCATCCCTTGCTATCAATATTCATTAATCCGCATGAGTCTAGGAAGTCTTGGAAGGCTTTCATTCTGTAGTTTTCAGCAACTCTTTTTCCCACTTTTTCCCAAACATACAGCACCTCATTAAAGTCTCCAAGACATATCCAGGGACCATGGAAGGGGTTTTGAATGGAGTATATTTCAGCCCATAATTTCAATCTTTCCTAGAAGTCGGTAGGTGCATAAACGCAAGATACTCTCATAGTATGATTTGTCTCCCTATCCGTACAGGTTAGGTGTATACGATGCATAGAGCTCGAGTTTATGGATAGTGCTACCTGATCATTCCAGAAGAGTGCTAACCCCCTAGCGAGACGTCTTGGGTTGACCAGAAACCTGTGTTGGAATCTTAGTCTTCGTTGTAGTCTCTTACACACTTCCTCCTTATTCTTTGTTTCCATTAAAAATAAAACAGCGGGCCTCTCTTGAGCCACTAGGGCTCTAATGGCCTGGAATGTCAGGGGGGTGCCCAGCTCCTGACAATTCTAGCTTAATAGTTTCATTTGTGATTTGGTGGCTTATTAGGGCTAACCACCAAAGCCCATCCTCGTGTTTCTTCCTCCGTAAGTACGGGGGTTTCCAGTAAGGTCGTGTCATCGAATAGTTGCTTGCTTATCCCTTGTGGTTCATAGGGAGAGTATCTCTTCAATTTTTTCTGAGCTACATGTTCTGGACCTTTTCCCCGTTTTCCAACAGCAGTCCTGAACATAGAAGTGGTGCTCTCCAGTTGAGAATTCATTTCCTGATCAGAGTTAGGTACACTATCGGTTTTGTGCCACACCATCTTTTCTGTGGCAGCTTCCTTGCATTTGGCTTTATCCCTGGGAATAACTTGGCCTGAGTTGGTCTCCTGCTGCATTTCATAAACGACCATCTCTCTTGGATTTATTGAGGTTTCAGGGGAGCTCATTTCCTCTAGTAATTCCTCCATTGTCTTCCCATAGTATACTTCCCAAAACGGACTGAACTCGTTAGCTTCTACCTTCATCCATGAACCAAATAGCATATATTTTTTGTCTAGGAATCTGTCTTCCTGATATGGTACTTCCTCACAATGCTAAGCATAGTGTCCCAATCTACCGCAGGAGTAACAGTAGTGTAGGAGTCATTCATACTGGAAATCCAGCCATATTTTCTTACCCTTATTGCTGAAAAGTGCACCTGGTTTCAGAGGTATGGTCATATCCATGTCAACTTTCGCCTTTCCTATTTTGTATGGCATGTAGCATTTTGCTTCGATTTTCACCTCAATGACTTGCCCTATCTCCCCTGCGATACGGTATACTACTTCTTTCGATATCCATTCTGCAGGTAAGCCATGTATGTGAACCCAAAAACTGCATATATCAAATTTATAGCAAGCTAAGGGGTATTTAGTAGTCACGGCTTTAACAGCAAGAGGTGATTTGCAAAGGACTAAGGTCCTACTGCAACTATTCGATCTTTATCTTTTTCTAAGGCAAACTTAAATGCAAAGATTCTAGGGGCTAACAGGTCGATTTCTACATTTTCAAGTTTCCATACCCTCCGCATTGTATTTTGAAAGGCTTGGAAAATGATCTTAGGGTTCTAATATAGCTGCCCTAGTAGGGTTTGTTGACATTCTCTTACCTTACTTGCTGAAATCACGTCGTCCACTGATGTTATGGCTTGGTGTGACCATAGTTTTCCCAACCTTTTGCATAGCAATGCCAATTTGACTTCTTCCTCTATTGTGGTCTCCATTTTCAGCTGGTTCGAGTGACTATGGTGTTGCTGGACAAGGTCAGTGGATCATTTGAGGGGCCTGGTTGGTTCAGATTAGTAGAATGATGTGAGGGTAAGTTCCGATAGAGCAGGCGGTGAGTTTTTTCGGCTGTCTGAAGGCTGGGGAGTGGGTGGTGTCAATGGAAGAAGAAGGAGTGGGGTAGAATGTTGATGAGGGGAGGAGAGACGGAGCAAGGGGTTAATGGGTTGGGGTTATGGGGGAATCGGGAATGGGTTATGGAGGGAATGTGGTCCTCCATTGCTGGTGCCAGAAGATGGAGCTGTAGAGGACCTAGGGTTTTGGATTGGGGGAGCTACCACAAGAGGTAGAGAGAGCTCTTCAGAGAGAAGAGAGGAGATATTTCATCTAGATTGCATTTAAGGTAACTGAAGTAGATTGCATTACATTTAAATAGCATCGATTAGATTCTCATATCATATATCATAGTTCATTTTAGGGAAATAATTCATTTTGTATTCATATAGTACCTCACATTTTCATATTTGTTTTCTTATTAGCAATGGTTTATTTTGGAGAGTTTATATTGAGTTTCTATTTAAAGTTCATAAGAGTCACGCCCTGAACTTTAATAACAAGGCTTTATAAAATTTTACCCTGTACAGCTTGGGTTCTTTATTTTTCTGCACCTTTTATTTATTAATGGTTAATATTTATTATTGCTTGTTTGTTTACTTTTCACTGCTCCGGCACTTTGCATTACCATCTTTCCCATATTAGAGGATTTAGGAAAACAAAAATTGAAGAGACTGCATGAAATTTTTTTCATGAAAGGTACCGAAATAACATTAGAATAATTTAACATGCTCGAGTTCCAAGATCCGTAAGTCTTTGGTTCTTAGGCTCTCACATCTCACCCAAGTTTCTAACTATCTTATAATAGGTTAGTAGTGACTGTTTAGCCTGATGGTAGGACTTGAAAGGGCACATGACTAGGCATAGGCCCCATCTATCAAGAGGAGCAATTCTCCATTTAGCAATCCATCATATTTCCCTAGATGTATCTAATATCACCTTCAGGAAGCTCATGACAATTCGAACTCAAAGTACTGTATATTTCATAACCATTCACATGTCCACACGTTCCACAAGAAAGAACTTCAAAATTTAATACAATCAAAGTATGGCGAGATTTGCAATATAATGCTATTAACAAATATTTCATAAAAATTAACAAAAAAAATGTAAGCAAATGAGCACAAACGATGAGATGATATGTGTCACTTGAGAAACTTCGAGGATTGCTACCACAGATTGCCATTGTGTAGCGCCTAATATTGCCAGCTTGATGCTATGGCCATGCATTGGCTCTAACACATCATCTTCCTCATTGACTTGAAAAATATGAAATCAAAATTTAAAATCCACAATAATTATGTCATCATTATTATTTACAACAGTGCCAATGGAGTAGTAGAAATACAGTTCAAGTGAAGGTACGATAGGAAACAAACCTCAAAAGGAGACAAGAGGAAGCAAGCATGCTGCCGATCAAACCCTTGCACTCTTCTGCTCCCTCTTGAGGAATTGTATAACCAAATTTCTAAGCATTGATAAAATTTCAAGAAGGAAATTTTGCTAATAGGCTCATATGTATGGGTTTTCGATTGTGATTTTCTTATGCATTTTTTTTGTTTTAAGAAATACAACCCATTGAAAAAGTTATCTGGTACACACTATTTATGTTTCAAATCTATTATAATCCATGCTTTTTTTCTCTATTGATTTAGACCTCATTGTTGACATCTAAAATTTTAGTGGCATGTTTAATCATTGATTAATTACATATAAAATTAAAGATGAATTTTTAATCCCCAGCAAAAATAATTTTCATTAAATTACATAAGCATATAGGTATTATAAATATGGCAATGGATAGATTTAAGTAAATGATCTCGAGCTTAATCGAATTAACTGAACTCAATCATAAAGATTAAATGTTTGTCCTAGCCCGTAAGAGAATGTGATGGCCGAAGTTCACAATTGATCCACAAATGAGAGCCAAAGTTCATATCAAGAAAACAATGTGGGAGACAAAGTTAAAAGGAAGGTGATAATCGGCTATATTGGAGGTGATCTTCGTGCATGTGGTCGATACTCCTGCCCTGAGGGAAGAAAGTGCTCTTGTTCTTCTTCTCCTTCTTCTTTGGGGCTGTCCTGGCCCTTTAACCTGGGATTTTAGGGGGGTTCTTTGGGGAGAGAGAGGGAGAATAGGGAGAGAGCTGAAGCTAGAGCTAGGAGTTAAGAGGACCCCTCCGGTGACCACTACTTCGCCTGAGCCTTGGTTGACGGAGCAACGTTTCCCCTACTCGACGTAGTTTTCCAGGTCGATTCCATTTTTGCTTTCCTTAATCTCGAACCCGTTTTAACCCAAGGATTTCGGCTTGGAGGCGTGGCGAGGCGACTAGGTTAAGTCCGATAATTTTAGAGCTTGCCCTCTGTTTGCCATTGCCGGGTAGGGCCACTTCCGGTGATTGAGCTCGCGCTCCTCTCTTCCCCGTTCGATGCTTTGTTTCACCCTGTCTCGTTTCAACCGAGACCGGGACTCTTCGTTCTTCGTTCATGCTCACGTTGAATGCGGATAATTCGTCTATGAGTTGGTCGAGTGCTGCTTGTGCATGGTGTGTTGAATTTTTCTCCGAATCCGTGTCTTGAGTGAGTCCGTGGCCTCCCTTTCGGCGACGCCTTCCAGGTGCTTGGTGAAATGCCTGTAAGGGAAGTCCTTGAGAATGGTGTTCGTTCTGGTCGATTTAAAGGCGCATATGTGTGCTTTTTGTATCATTCTTGTTTTGTTGGTCATTAAACACGATTCAAAAGGCTTTTACCCATAAAGCCGAGGCTGTCTGGGTTGAGTCGTTATGTACCTGGCGACAGCCGGAGTTAATGACCGGTGACCAGCATGCTGGCGACAGACGATTTTCGTATTGGGTCGCCTAGGGCGAGGGATTTTTTTTTTGTCATCCGACGGTGGTGGTGACGGCAAGAGTCCGGCGTCATTGGAGAAGGAGTTTGGTAGGCCGTGGACGTCGAGCTCGCTGGTTCGTGACCGGCTTGAAAAGACGCTGGACCCTAGGCGATGGGTCATTGGAATGTGCTGGTTTTGGTTAAGTTCAAGGAGCTTTGGGGCTCATTTTAGGCCACATGAGCATGGGCTTATCTAGTCTTTCTTGGACTGGGGTCGAGCGAGTCAAAACTTTGGGCTGGGATTTAGCATTTGGTCGGACCAGTTGGGTTTTTTGGGCTTGCTCAGGTTTAGGGCTTTAGGGGCGTTGGGCTTCAAGCGGACCAGGCTCAACATAAGAGCCCGAACACGCTCCGTGACCCTGGTCAGGAAGCTCGGTGCGGGTCCGAGCGGATCCGGAGATCCGACCCAGGTTAACCATATCCCTGAATTGCCTTGCAGTATAGCTAGTTAGCAAATGCTGATATTCATTTGAACAGCTGAAATTAACATTCGATTTTATGGAAAAAAATAATCTGCACGGGCTCAAAAGTACAATAAGTAGACATTCAAATAAAGTAGGACAATAATGATTTCAGATCGATTGATCATCAAAGCCTTTTCCCCGGAGGTTTTCTACAAAATTTCAAGCACAGCACGACTTCGATAAATTTCTGGGCCAATCCATCATTTTCTCTCTCGTTCCGTCGGCTGCTTTCCTCTCCTCCGAATCCCACTACTTCCTCAGCAAAGGTGAATCCACATACATACTGGTCATGGTCATCATATTATGTAATGTTGAGTGGGGTGAATCAACACCTAGTTGCACGTCGAATCAGACTCTTTTATCTCCTTCTATGGCAACGAGCTTCACCAGGGGAATCCCAGAACACATGCAAAGCTTCGAGCTTTGATTCAGTTCCGACACCATCCGTGGCCCCCAGAAAGGAAACCAAATTTCCGCCCCGTCACTGTGTGTGTGATCGTTGGACGTGGGCTCATTTCGTTCCGATTAGAACGTTGTACTTCAATTGAGGCGTGACAACCGACCCCACGCACTAAAGGCGCAGAGAGAGAGAGAGAAGTGGCAGACAAGGGGGTTTAGAGAGGCATTGTCGGTGTGAAGATGACGTGTTTCTTTTTCGGACGTGAGAGGAGGCCTATGAGTAGTATTCTTTTTCTTTTTCTATATATATTCGAGTATTTTCTCGATAATCAAATTATTCAATTCTTTTTTTTATCGATTCTAGTTTATTTATATTTTAATTCTCACTCTCAAACTTTTGTCTTGTCTTCTTGCAAGTTGTGAGAATCGAAACCCACACTTAAAATTAAATCTTTCTCACCCCAACTTCTCTTTGAGAATCCTCCGCCTTCCCCTTCTCATGATAAAGGGTGGCCGCTGAGACAAACTCCGGTGGCTAATCAAATTATTCAATTCAAGAACACTTACTTTGCAAACTACCACTAAAGATTTTTCATGACCCTAGTTCTTATTGCATGCTTTTAAAACGATAAGTGTGCAATAGATTCCATACTACTTATTTCCACTGCACACATTGTTTAGCCAAGAAAGAAGAAAATTACTCACCGTTGGAAAGGTTAAAGATTGGAAAAGATAAGACCAAAGTACGAGTTCCCAAACCATAGAATATGATCAATTACAAAGTAAATAGGAATTGATCATTCTTGATGTGGTTATTCTTGATGAGAAAGTGCGCGGGAGATGACACATTTCTCTATTCTTAATTATTTCATTTAGCAATTGAGTTTTGTTTAGTTTTGTTCTATTATTTAGAAAGAAACTTTATTGATTAATCGTGTTTGTCAATTGAATTGATGAAAGGGTGTGCTGAAAATGGAATTTATTATAAAGAACCTAGCCTGACTGTAGTCCATATTGCTCTATAAGAGACTTTTTTATTGATGGGAAAGCATGTAATTGTCAATACAAACAACATGAATAAATCATAAATCACAACATTTCTACCATGAGATAAATAAAAAAATTTACATAACTTACAAGATGGTGGACTCAATGCAATTGAGTAGCTCATGCTACTTGTGATTTTATTGAAAAGCTAATTAGCCGAAAGAAATGGCTAGCAAAAACAAGGCCATCCTGCTCATAATAAAAGAAAATTCTTGGAATCTCTTTTATGAATTGACAATAGATAGGCTATAATTAGACAACAAGAAGCTCCAGTTATCGACCCCACAAAGCACATGGGCAACACATTTACTAGGAAAAAAACGAAAGAAAAGAAAAAAAATAATACACTCAAGAAGACCAGAACATCAAAAAATAATATGATCGGTTCTGTGGAAACTAGAAGTATCAGATAATCAAAATGAAAAACCAAAACAAACGAGGAGGAATGAGGAATTAAAATGACAGTTGCAACAAAAGATAAATGCATGAGAAGATAGAGTTGTCAGACTTTATGGTATTATTATTAACTATTTTCAAATATAGAGTTGTCAGACTTTATGGTATTATTGTCAACTATTCTAAAAATTTAAACTATTAGATGAAAAAATTATTTATTATTTAAATATTTTGACAAAAGTAATTAAGAAATATATATATATATATATATATTGTTGTGCCCACGAGCATGAGAAATGTGCGTGGCGATGAAGGAATTATCACTTAGGCCCTTTAGATAATGTCCTTCCTTGTGTGAATCGGGGCTTGGGGCAAAGAAACGTTAGCCTCTTTCCATGCGTTTGTTACAGAGAAAAGGGAGACTTACGGGTAGCTCATCATTTGTTAAGGGAAACATCACGGTTTATGGACCCACAGCCGCACCATAATTGTTGCCGTGTTTCGTGCGTTTCTGTTCCAGCAATGGCAATTATTTTTCTGTACAAGATGGATAGAACTACGAGTGTTCATGGTCTGGATGAGCGATTCTCATTTTAGAACTAAGAATCACTCACTAAAGACCGGTTCCAAAAATTGGATCCGGAAACCACCCATTGATTCCATGGATCTATCCGTTGATTTCATTTTGAACTGAGTTTAAAAAATAATTTATAATATTATTATCAATTATTCTAAAAATTTAAATTGTTAGATGAAAATGTTATTTATTATTTAAATATTTTGACAAAAGCAATTAAGAAATGTATATATATATATATATATATTATTGTGCCTACGAGTATAAGAAATTCGCATGGCGATGAACAAATTATCACTTAGGCCCTTTAGATAATGTCCTTCCCAGTGTGAATCGAGACTTGGGGGAAAAGAAAAGTTTCTTTCCACGCGTTTGTTGCAGAGAAAAGGGCGACTTATCGGGAGCTCATCATTTGTCGAGGGAAACATCACGGTTTATGGGACCCACAGCCGCACGATGGTTGTTGCCGTGTTTTGTGCGTTTCTGTTCCATCAGTGGCAATTATTTATCTGGACAAGGTGAACAGACCCACAAGATGAGTTCTGTCCTCGCCATTTCGAAATATCCTTTCCACATCGATCGGTGTGGCCACGTGGCTCATTTACAGACAAAATTAAGAAAATGAGGTTTCAAATTTTAAATCAAATCCTAAATCTGTCATAAATTTTTCTTTTATCTCACAAAATCTTAAATTTTAGGTCCAATTTTAAATTTGCCCCATATTTTATTTTGTAAAAAAAAAATCACCAAGTTTTAATATATTTTCAAATCTACTTTAACATAGTATTTCCACATCGAAAATAAATACACATTGACAAAAAGACATGAAAAGTTATCTTCAAAGTAAAAACCTTCTAGAATATAAAAGTTAGGAATGACTAATGGGGGCAAATTTAGAATTAGAGTAAAAATTGATTATTTTCTTTTTGACCAAAAAATTAGGGTAGATTTGATATTAGATTTAAAGTTTAATTTTTTTTAGATAAAAGAAAGTTCGGGATAAATTTAAAACTAAATCTAAAGTTTAGTTTTTTTTTAAGATAAAAATTAGGATTTTTTTAGACAAAAGAAATGTTTGCAGTAAATTTGGGATTAGATCCAAAGTTTATGACTTTTTCTGAGACAAAAAAAAAGTTTGAGGTAGATTTAAGATTAGACCTAAAATTTGAGGTTTTTGAATTTTGCTGAGATTAAAAAAAAATTAAGAGCAGAATTGAGATTAGAAAGTATAGGATTTTTTTAAAGGAATTAGCTCTAAGAAAATATATCCTTAAAGCCTACGGTGGGCCTGAGGTTATTCTTGCCGATGAACCGGGGGAGATTGGAAAAGGTGAGGATTGAAGAAGTAATTTCGCCTCACTTAAGATTTCGTATATAACAACAAGCCTGTATGGTTCGTCCGGACGCCCTTCCGACATCGGGCACAGCTTTGATCTACTCCAAGACAGCTCATTCTCCAATGCCAAACCTGTTACGCGCCTCCCACCTTCGTTTTGTTTGGTCTTTTGTCAAAGGGCGGTCCCTCGCAATTATTTCATGTAGGCCAACAGGACCACGCGATGAGTTCCCATCAGATCATACCTCTTTTGGCGACTCGGACCCACTTTGATATTCTTCCCAAACACATTCCCACTACAGTAATTTCATTTCTGGATTACTCCACCGCAAAAGAGAAAAGAACACATTTCAATTTACTCATCCCGGTACCCCTGACATCCTTCAAAACATTGGGACCCTTCACACTTGACTTTTTTCAAAACCATCATCATGTTGCTTCTTTTCACTCAAACCGGATTGGTGCAAACGGTTGGACCTAGTGGATTCACATTCCGGCCCGGTACGATTCTCAAAACATTACCTTCGGCTAGAGACCGAACCAGTTGATTTCTAATTCCCCCGTTCTTTCCTTGAGAGGAGGGCACACGAAAATCTTTACAAGGGGGCCTCAACATTGATTCGTGTGTCCATACAGAAAAATCTCTTTACCCTATGAGCTCGCTCTTAATTTAAAGAAAATTTTGCTAACTCTATTCAATGGGTAGTGTAAGCATATATGTAGATTATACCAATGGAGATTTGGACATCTTTGCTCTAAAATTATTTTGTCATTTATTCATAGATTGTGCCATATAGGACAGTTAGCGTATACGTTAGTAATTTTCAATTTAAATTAGCCAAATAAATTAGATTGATATTGAAAAAGAGGGAAAAGGGACTCTTACAAGAGCTCGTTAGTCAAAACATGTCCATAGTAGATGATGGAAAGGGATTGAGGAAAATGTCACAGTTTATGATATGGACGATTGGTTTTTGGTACAATGCGATTGGATTGTTTAATCCTAAGATCGAGAGCTGAGTGGTCCACTCTAGTCTTAATAGAATCGGCCATTTTATTTTTTTCATTAAAGAGTAGTAGTGCAAAATAAGAGAATAAAAAATTTTAAGATATTGACATAAGTGACGATTAGTGAAGAATTATTATACCATAACTTATGATGCCAATGAATTATATAATATTTAGTTTATATTTTATTAATTCTTTAAGAAATAATAAAAAATATATCATCCATCCAATTTTTTTGAAATCAGAAATCCGACTTTACTTTTAGGAATCAAAAATTAAACTAATGCTCATAAGAATCGGATCGGACCGATTCGGTATGGATTGGTTCGGACAGTTCCTTTTTTTTACCTCTAGTCCATGAGATCCACGCCACATCATAATCGTTGCCGTGTTTCATTCGTCATTGTTCCACGGGCACTTGCAATTATTTACCTTGACAAGGTGAACAGAATCACGTGATGAGTTCTGATCCGATCATTTCGAAATGTCCTTTTTACATGAATTTGTGTGGCCATGTGGTCTGATGGCAAAAGAGAAGTGAGAAAATATCCTTAAAGTCTACAGTGGGGGTATTTTTGCCAATTAACGGGAGGGAATCGTTTCGGTGGCATTGGTCAAAAAGTGAGGGTTGAACGAAGTGAACTTGCCTTGTTAAAGAAACGCAACCCTCACAAGATTTCGTAGATACCAAGCAGATCTGATTCATCCTTTGGAGCGAGAGAAAAAGTAGAGCTTTGTTCAAGTGACATGGGCTTCTGCTTGAAGAGGAGAAGCCGCATCGGTAGGAAACACCACGACGACCCCAATAAATCATTGAGATGCTCGTTCTTGTTCTGAGATGTTTGCTTTGATAGCTGCTGGTTGAGGCGTGAAAGTAATCCTTCGATTATATTGCCTTTCGACACGTGGACATAACTTAATCTACTTTGAGGTAACTTCTTCTAGAACGCAAAATCCATTACAGTAATTTTGTCTTTGCATTACTGTTTCAGAAAAGCCCCCTCCTTCATTCTTGAGTTATTATAATTGATAGGATGAAAACATTTTGAGTTTTATGTTAGACATCTTTCATCCTTTAAAGCATACAATACGATTCATATGAAATCCACACATAATTTTTTCAAAATTATTGTCGGACATATTGCTTCTTTTTCCTAATACATTCTTTTTATTCGTAACCCATTCATATAAATTGTCGGTCTGACTAGACACCGTGAAATTGTATATTGGCCCTCACTCTAGTATGGTTTTCAAATCTTTACCTTTGACCAGAGATACTAGAATGATTTGACTATAAAGTCACCATTTTTTTTTTCTGGAAAGATAGATAGGCAAATTTTTTTAATAATAAACAAAAATTGTGAAGAGAAAAGATGAGAGGGAAAAGGCAGGATAAATTAGTGATTGACCTTGTTTTTTTCCTTCATAAATTAATGTTTTGGTCAATTGATAATCAAAGACGTGTATTAAAAAAAGAGAATTGGAAATAGTTCCGCCTTTTCTTTTCTTTTTTGGTTTTTTTATCTTAAAGTTATAAAATCTAAAATTTTATTTGCCGCAATATTGTCTTTTATTTCAGAATTTCCCACATTAAGAGGTAACCAATTTTAAATTTCTTTTTAATATATAGAGGACATGGCATTTGCTATGTGCTAATTAGTATTTTTAGTCCCTCACATAAAAAATGCTAAGTGGTCCTGGAATTCCACGTCAGCCACTTCTCCCCTCTCTTTGGAACGCGTAACTTGACCCAAGCTCATCGCCTTCATCAAGCTCAATCATATGATATCTAAAATTTTATTTTCTACAACATTGTCTTTTAATTTAGAATTTTCCACATTAAGAGATAGCGGGGTTAGGGCCTTTAGGAGTCTTGCCATAACTTTCGTCTGTATTTCACTTTGGTCTTTTTTTTTTTCACTTGAGTGCGCACAAGTTTTAAAAACGTTCACTGAGTGCGGTCGACGTGGCGCCGGAAAAGCTGACGTGGCTGCCGGAAAAGTTGACTTGGCCGCCGGAAAAGGCGACGTGGCGCCGGTGAACAATATTTTAATATATTTTAATATATTTATTAATTTTTGATTTTTTTGATTTTTTTTTTTTTGATTTTTTTGTTTTTTGTTTTGATTTTTTTTTTTTTTTTTAAGGCGGGCGAGGGTCACCGGTGGCCCTCGCCGGCCCTAAAAAACAAAAAAAAAGCAAAAAAAGCAAAAAAAAAAAAATCGAAAAAATTTTAAAAAAGTAAAAACGGCGTCGTTTTTCCCGAAATGTCCACGTCGGCGTCGAAATTTATTAAAAAAAAAAAGAAAAATCATTGAAAAATTCCACGTATGCATTTTTGACTTAAGCGAACGATTTTTGGCGGAAGTGGCGACTTACCCGAACGATTTCGCTCCGATGTGGACCTTCCAGTGAGCGAAAAAAAGTTTTGGCCAAAGTGACGCCGTAAAAGTTATGCGATTTCAGTGTCTTATCCCAGAGATAGCCAGTTTTAAATTCCTTTTTCGATTTATAGAGGACATGGCATCAGATATTGTCCTAAAAAGTATTTTAGTCCCCCGCATAAAAAACATTAAGTGGTCCTGGACTTCCACGTCAGCCACTTCTCCTCTCTCTGGAACGCTTAACCCAACCCAAGCTCCTCGTCTTCATCAAGCATCAGCTATGGGAAGTGGAGGGACACCTGACTCACCCATTCCCATACCCTCCCCCTCGTTGCCTTCCCACTCCTTCTTGTCGTCCTCCTCCACCTCCGACTTCGAGTTCACCATCCCTCTCTCTCCCCAGCTCCTCCTCCACCCTCTGCGTCGCCGACCAGCTCTTCTACAAGGGCCAGCTCCACCCCCTCCAGCTTCCATACGCTTCTCGCCTCCTCGTACACCTCAGACTCCACCACCACCTCCTCCCGCGACTCCTCCGGCAGCTCCACCACCACCTCCGACCAGATCTGGCCGAAGGACGCCGACGACCGCCATGGACGAGCGTCGGTGTCGCTCGTCCAGACTGGATCCGGAGAACAGCCCGTCGGCTGCCGGTTGGTGTGGAGTCGGCAGCAGGTGGCGAAGGTCTACGACTTCTTAATCTTCGGTGGCTCTTGAGACCCGCAAATGGTCTCCCAACTGCATCAAAACATGAAAAAATGGTTGCACGCCGTTAATCGTGTTTCGAAATTAGAAGTGAAATTTTTGACAGAAAAGAAATTAGACGTGATACGAGCAGATGCGAGAGAATTCTGAAAAATGAGCTCACCCGGACACGTGGCGAGGTCCTGGAGCACCCAATAATTGAAATGTGGGCCCACTCAGAGAGGTGGTCTCAGTGGCGAGGCTCAGCAGCCAGGAGCACCCGCTATTTTTCTATCCCAATCCAGGTGGTGGATGGCACCAACATCCAAACGTCTACTAGCTGTCAAATGTTATTTGTTCACTAAATGTTTATAAAGGACTACTTGCTTTGCCGCAAAATCCTGAGAATGAAGGAAATGTTTTTAAGCTTTAAAATATTGAGAAAAAGTTTTAAATAATTCTAACCATCAATACTCAAAAGAATTGATAATAATATGTGCCCTCCAAGAGTCGTCCCAGTTGTCAAGAAACATAAAATCAAACAAAATTGGAACAACAAAAAATAAAATGAAAAGGAAAGAATTAGCCTTCCATTGCACGCGGTTAACCTAGTAACGTGATGCTTGTCCAGGTAGACCAGTAACGTGTTGCTTGGGGGCACCGAGTGCAGTAACTGTACATTTTTATTTTTTGTTTTGCATCCAATGCTGTGCTCGCCCCCTCTCTCTCTCTCTCTCGTCTTTGGTTTTGTTTCGTTGTTCACATTTTTATCACTATGCTCTTCCTTTCTTTTCATACATTGCAAGTAATTAGTTTTGTTTTGTTAAGTTTCCTTTGACATAGTTTTTAAGCAAATTAATCATAGCAGGCAACAGCGAAAGAAGCAAAAGAGGGGGGAAAGGAATTTCTAGACATTAAAGAAGAAATTATGGCAGAATTTGCTATCTCCGTTGCATCGAATCTTGTGTCGAAACTAGGTGAGTACCTCTTTGCTCCCATTGGACGCCAATTTGGCTACGTGCTGTGCTACAAGTGCTACGTCCAAGATCTTGAAAATGGAGTCCAGAAGCTAGAGAATGAGAGAGAAAGAGTGCAGCACTCCGTCCAAGAAGCCAAGAATAATGGAAAACATATAGAAAAGGATATTGAGAAGTGGTTGGAGAGCGTGGAAAATGAGGCTACGCAAGCACGAAACCTGTTAAAACATGATGAAAGCGCAAAAAATGCTTGCTTCTATGGGTGGCTTCCTAACCCCATGGCGCGCCATCCAATTGGCAGGAAGGTGAAGAAGACGACTCAACTCATTCGGGAACTCCATGACGAAAGCAAGAAAAACATCTTCCAAAAGGTCTTCTATGAGGGTACTCCGCCAGGCATTGTCATTGATCCTGGTTCCATTGCAATATCTATTGACAAGAAAGAAGATGTCCTGGAGTCGAGGGCTTCCATCATAGAGGATGTGATGAAAGCAATAGTTGATAACAAGGTTTGTGTGATTGGGGTGTATGGACCAGGGGGGGTTGGCAAGTCCAAGATTTTGGAAGATGTTGAAAGTAGAGTTAAAAAAGAAAAGCTATTTGATGTGGTTGTCATGGCAAATGTATCACGCAATCCAAATCTAAAAGAAATTCAAGGAGAAATTGCTTATGCATTGGGTCTCAAGCTAATGAACGATGAACCTACTCGTGAGAGAGCAAATCGTTTACGTAAGAGGTTGGAGAATGATTCTAAGGAAAAGATTATCATAATTTTAGATAATCTGTAGAAGAAGTTAGAGTTAAAAGAAGTTGGAATCCCCTGTGGAGATGATAATAAAGTCAGAGGCTACAAGCTATTGCTAACGTCTAGGTATCGAGATGTTTTGCGTAGTGACATGGTTTCTGATCGAGAATTCCGACTCAATGAGTTAAATCATGAAGAAGCACGTAGACTTTTTGAAAGGACTGTGGAGGACAAAGTCAACGATCTTGATTTTAAACACATGGTGGATGGAGTGGTCAAGAATTGTGGTGGCTTGCCTCTTTTGATTCTATCAGTGGCAAAAAGGCTGAAGCATGGAGATTTGGCTGAATGGAGTAATGCTCTGACCAATTTAGAATTGTCGGATGCAAAATCAATAGTGGAACTAAATTACAATGACTTAAAAGATGAAAGACTCAGATCATTGTTCTTGGTTTCTGCTCTAGACTCGGAAAATTTTCATTAGATGGACCCTTGCATACTGCATGGGCTTGGGTTTATATAAAAAATTCAAGACCATCAAAGACGCTAGAAATAGGTTGATTATGGATGTACGTAGCCTACAGGATTCTTCTTTGTTACTAGATAGTGATGACAATGAAGAGTTCAAAATGCATGACATATTTGTTGACGTGGCCATCTCCATTGCTTCTAGTCCTTCCAATGGAACTAAATTACAATGGAAAACCTTGGTTGGGAGGGAGGATTATGGGTTTAGAGAATGGTCAAAGGATGAGCTCACAAAATGCACCGCCATGTCCTTCCAGGTTGTTGGCATTGATAAGCTTCCTGAAAGATTGGACTGCCCAAACTTGACGATGCTTCTGTTGTTAGAAGATAATCCATCTCTCAAAATTCCCGAGTCATTTTTTGAATCTACGAAGAAGCTCCAAGTCTTGGACTTTACTAGCTTATCTTTCATCTCTCTACCTTCGTCAATTGAGTACCTTGAAGACCTTAAGTCACTATGTCTTGATCACTGCCATCATCTAGAGGACGTCACCATTCTTGGAAAGCTGAAAAGATTGCAATTCCTAAGTTTCTATAGATCTACAATTACTCGGCTACCTAGAGAAATAAGTGAACTAATGGAATTGAGATTTTTGAATTTGACAGGTTGCACTAGGCTCAAAATTATCGAACCCGGAGTTCTTGGAAGATTGATTAATTTAGAAGAGCTACATATGGAAGGCAGTTTTCATCAGTGGGAGGCTGAGGATGAAGTATCGCAAACCAACGCGAGCCTGGCTGAGTTGAATAACATGAAAAAGTTGAGCACTTTGTACATTGCCATCCCTCATTTTTCCCAGCTCCCAAGAGATCTGCCATTTGGGAAACTAAATGAGCATAAAATCCAAATTGGGGGCGTTCAAGATTGGTCGGATAAATACACAGAATCTAGAATTTTAAAGCTCAAGCTGGATTCAGGTGATTATCTACTTGAAGAGTGGGTGTCAAAATGTTTGCAAAAAACGCATGATCTCCACTTGGATGGATTGCAAGATGGCATCGATAGCATTCACGATTTGTGCAACAAAGGATTTCAAGAATTGAAACATCTTCACATACAAAATAGTCCCTCATTTCAGTATGTTGTCTGTTCCACAGAAAATGTCCTGTGCACTGCATTTACTAGATTAGAATCTTTGTTTCTTGAGAATTTGAACAACTTGGACAAGATTTGTCGAGGTTGTCTTGGCTCAATATCCTTCAGCAAATTAAAGATTGTGAAAGTGGATAACTGTGGTAAATTCAGACATTTATTTCCTTTCTCCATGAAGAGGATAATGTTGCAGCTCGAAGAGATTGAGATAAGCAAGTGCTGCTTGATGCAGCAAATTCTTGCAGATGGTGAGACAAATGAAGATGGAGATGAAATAGATGATGATACCAAAGTGAGGTCATGCAATTTGCGTAGGTTGACATTACGGAACTTGCCAAAGATGACAAGCTTTTGTAAAACCACAGATCATTTAGTCGATTTTTTCGACGGGCAACAGGTATATAATTTGTTTAAGAGATTTAGTGCATGGATATGTGAGAGCATGATAGGATGTAGAAAAATTGGATAAATACTTTGTTTATGAGATTTTATTTTCCAGAATAATTACGACAAACAATAATTTAATTTTGCAAAATGGAATTGCTATGTGATATTTGAATATACAAATACATTTGTACATCGGTTACTTACATCTCACTTCTTTTGTGCTATGTTATCAACACACTTAAAAAGCGTTGTACGATGCATAGATTTATTAAATAATTTTGAGGTTTGTCATTGCTTAATGGTAAAATCGAAAATGAATACACAAACTTTATGGATATATTCATAAATTGAAGGAGGTATGTAGGACCTATATAATTTTTATGACCTTTATTTAATAATGAATGGACATACGTAGAATTCTAATAGGCCCCATTGAGTAAAGAGAAAGAAAGAACTAAAAAAAAAAAAAATCAATAGGTGAATTTAACTACCTTGACCATGTGTCATACAACATCCAAATTAATTAATTATAAATTTCCAATTTTAATCGTAAGTATAGAGTAATTGAGACTATTAAGTTGCTTTTTTCTTCCCTCAATAATTGTAAGGAGCTGTGGTAGGTAAATGGACCTTTGTGGAATCTTGGTTCAACACAAAGTTCCATTATACTCTTATTTGTTAAATGATGGAACTATTATGTGATTACAAATGAAAAAACAAATATCATATTCGATAATCCAAATTGTTTTTGTAACCTTGGTACGTTAATGAGATGTTAGGGGAATAATTAATTTTTTTATTCTAATTAGTGTAAGCTATTGAACTTTTTATTGTGATCAAATCTACCATTAATCTTTGTTGTAACAACTTTTCTAATATTATTGGTAGAATTTATGTCCGCTGCCCATGTTTAAAAATTTCTTTTTGTAATAATATATGGCTTGAGAATATTAGTTAGAAACACATCTAACATGCATTTGTGCACTATCATTATAATTTAACAATTTCTTTTACTGTTCTGGCAATATAAAATAATAAAATGGAAAGCCTTTTTTAGATTGTTTTTACCATGTGACTCAAATCGCAAAAACATGATGCTCGACTAAAATCATTTATTATATTAACTCTTTTTCTTGACTCCATTACTAATTCTCCACATAAATTAATTTTTTTACTACTAGAAAGGGGGTATCATCGCTTCTTATATTGCATTGCTGAAATTGACTTTGATGCCCATATGATGCTGCTGCTACCAGTTCATGGATCTTATGGCCGACATGGATCTTCAATTGATGAACCCCTTTTTTATTTTGGTTCGATAAGTCATCCATTCCGCATTACAGACATACTGGAATTTTAGCCCATGTTATGCCCGGGGACAACAAATTTTTCTGACTACTTCATAAATTTATAATTACTTTTTACTTTCAATCTTTTCATAAGGCATTTTTTTTTTTGGGAATAATTTGAAGAAAAATGCCGGACTCAAATTACACCTTGTAATGAATTAAAAGTATAGTTTTCATCAGTTTGTCAATTACAAGCCCTTTAAATCCCCTTAAATAATGTTCACTGTTATGTTTAATGTTGTTCTATGTCTTTCGTTAACTTAATATGTTGTTAAGTTATGACCTTTTGGTGTAAATAATTGAGATTATTCTTACATTGTTGTTTGAAATATTATATAAGACCACAATTAATGACTAACAAAAATTAATTGAGTCATTAATCTGTAAAATTTAGAAAGCACAAAATGTGAGCGTAAATTCAATACCCTCAATAACTCAGGGATTATAACTTCCTCCTCTTGTCATATATATAATAGAACCCCAGTAGACAATAAGGTAAATGATAAGTCAGGTGTAAAAGCCGATAAAATTTAAAGAAGTAAATGGTAAAATTCAAAAGTCACAACTCGGCCTTCTTTTCCGTCATCTTCAAATCTATTATGTGAGATTATTTCTTTTATTAATATTTCACAGATAGCACATGTTCATGGCTTTTAGTTATAAGTATTGGGATATTTCGTGATTTTATCCACTCCTTGCTGTTAAAGAAAAATAGATACATATGCCTTCATAACGTGATTCTCCTTTTCAAGGTTTCGTTCCCCTTGTTGGAGTCCTTGACATTGTCTGAACTTCCCAAATTGAAAGAGATATGGAGCTCTCAATTTCCTTCAGATTTCAGCAACCTAAAATTTTTGAAGGTAGAGGATTGTGCGTTCCTCATGAGCATCTTCCCATCCAATTTGGTAATGAAGCTACAGAATTTGGAAACCATCATCATTAAAAGATGCCAGTTTATACGAAAAGTATTCGATCTTGAAGTACTGACAGCTAGGGGGGATGTCGAGATTCTATCGCAATTGACCACATTAACCTTGAGTGACTTACCAAGGTTGGAACACATATGGAGCAACAATCCAAGAATAGCATTGTGTTTCCGAAACTTAAAGGTACTGAAGGTGCAAGGCTGTGAGAACTTGAGGTTTATTTTCTCTTCTTCCATGGCTAAAGCACTCCAACAAATAAAAGAAATAAAAATAGCGAGATGTAAACTATTGGAGGAAATTATAGATGTGCAAGAAGAAGAATCAAAGAAAGCCGCATCTATGGACACTTTAGAGTTCCCTCTGTTATCCTCCTTATCTCTTGAGGAATTGCCAAATCTCGTAACATTCTCTCATGGGGCACACCATATCCATTGTCCAACCTTAACAAGATTGGGGATATCAAAATGCCCCAAAATGATGACATTCTCTTCATTCCAAGGAAAGCAATAGACGATAAAAGCTAATACAGGTTTACAACAAGCACTTGGTGGTGTCAACTCTAGCTTGTCCTTGCCTATACTCTTCGATCAAAATGTGCGTAAATATCTCTGGAGTTTTCTATTATGTTTATCATAGAAATTATTCTTGGTAACTGTAGTTTATCGCCGATGAAGCAGTTGAAAACACTGTTTGCCTGCATGTCCTTTAAAGCCTCTTGCTACTCCATGCATTTGTTGTTTTTCTATGACAATGGTATAATCTCGAGTAACAACTTCATTCTTGAGAATATATTATCGACCATATTATCATAGGTAACCAACTTCATCCAAATCAGGATTTTTAGGAGTTCTTGGTCGAGAAACTAACATGTGGTCCTTTCATATAGGTTCTTTTTCCGAGCTTGGAGGAGTTCACCCTCATGTCGTGTGGGTTGATGAAGATATGGCACAATGAACTTTCTAAACAATCATTCTGCAAACTAGCATCCATCACAATCCAAGATTGTGAAAATTTGTCTCATATTTTTCCATCAAATATAATAGAGGTGTTCCATAGCCTGAAATTGATTGAGGTGGTCAATTGTACCTCTTTGGAATCATTAATGGAACATGTTGCTGTCAATACTAAGAAAAGCCCAAAAAGTCTGGTCTTCTTAGAATTAAACGAATTGAAGTTGAGGGACTTGCCGAGGCTGGATGCGTTAGTCACAAGTAGCTCGCAAGCAATGTTGAGTCTTCCGAGTGTGACTACTGTTAGCTTGTGCAATTGCCCCAGTTTGAGATATCTCTTCACATATGATACATCCAGGACTCTTGATAAACTTGAGACGCTAGATGTTTCTGACTGCAATAAGATGCAGGAAGTAGTTACCATGGAAGAAAGTGAAGAGCGACAGTTGAAGGCAGTGAAGTTCTCTCGTTTCCATACATTGAAGCTTTCTTCCCTTAAGAGCTTGATTAGTTTCAGCTCAGGAAGTTGTGCATTTGAGTTCCCCTCCCTCACAAATCTCTCAATTCTGGAGTGCACTGAACTCAAGGCATTCATACTAAGGCTGCAAGCATCAAAAGTGGAGACGACGAATGAGGGAACTGCCGGTTCCAATGAAAGCCCACATTCTTTATTTGACGAGAAGGTTTTTCCTCTTTCCTTTATGTGAGCTGTATCTTTGCTTATGTGATTTGCTTTCTTCTTTGTGATGCTCTGGATACATGATCAACTTTTCTTCAATGCTAGTCATGTTAACTTTAGCCAGGTAATGCTTCTATAGGTTGTATTTCCCAAATTAGAAGAGCTACTTCTAAACAAGAGTTCAATCAAGAGATTTTGCATAATTTTAACAAATTTATAGGCATTTATCAACCAAATGACAAAAATTGTCTACCAACATTTGTTTTGTTTAGTGTTTTGTATTAAAAGGTATTGAGTTTATTCGAATTTGATTATTTAGATATTTAATTATAAACACATTAAAGTATTGATTTTAGAATTATCCTCAATTTATTTTTTGTGGAAATGTGGCTCTAAATAAACTTCCATTGTATAAATCGTTTTGTACTCTTATATGTTAATTGATGGACTAATATGTGACTACAAAATGAAAAATCCAATATAATATTCAATAGGCCAATTTGTTTTCCTTAACCCTGGTTGTAATATTGACCTTCCATGGTGATCAATTCTATCGCAAATCTATATCCTAACCACTTTTCTAATATTACTAGTAAAAATTATGTGGATTGCACGTGTTCAATTTTTTTTTGTAATAAAATATTTGTGAAAAGTATTTGTTATTAATACATCTAGCAATAATTTGTTTACTATTGCTTGGATATAACAGTTTCTGTAACAATTCTGCTAGTATAGCATAAAAAATATGGGAAACCTTTTCTAAATTATCTTAAAATTATGTTTATAATGTGACCCAAACTGCAAAACCATAATGCTTGGCTAAAATCATTTATTAAATAAAGTAACTCCTTTTTCATGGCTACATGACGAGCTCTCCACATAAATTAATCTTTTCACGACGAGAAAGGGGTATCTTAGGTTCTTGCATAGGTAGAATTAAATCCATGGCTGACATTGACATTGAAAAGGTAAGTAAGCATCTATAGTTTTTTGTTTTTTTTGTTTTTATTCAGCATTCTTCTAGTCCTGATCAGTGAAGAAATTTCTTATGAATTGGATCATTATTCTGTACCAAAATTTTAGCAATTCATGGTGCAAGAACTAACTCATGATGTTGTTCATTCCCAAAGATGTCCCCCTAAATTATCGGTATACTAAATTCCGTACCAAATATTTCAGCTATTCAACATATATGAGGTTTGTACACAGGGTCTCTTTCCAAGCTTGGAGGAATTGAAGCTTTCGTCCATGCGCCAACTAAAGAGGATATGGCACAATCAACTCCACGGACAGTCCTTCTGCAAACTTGCATCCCTCACTGTTGAACTTTGTGAAAATTTGTCACATATTTTTCCATCAAATTCAATGGATAGGTTGCAGAGCCTGAGTAAAATTGAGGTGGTTGGGTGTCCCTCCTTGGAAGCATTATTTGAATCGGCAAGCCTCAGCTTTGAGAAAAGGCAAAAGCCATTGGAACTCTTTGCATTAAAAAAAATGAAGTTACTGAATCTACCAAGGCTGACAGACATTTTGAAGAGTGACTGCGAAGTAACCTTGACATTTCCTAGTCTGATGGAAGTGAACGTGAGACGTTGTCATAGTTTGTCATATCTCTTCTCAAGTACCATAGCCAAAACTCTTCATGAACTTGTAGTGCTTGATGTTTCCTGTTGCAATAATCTGCGGGGCATAATTGTGATGGAAGAAGGAAAAGGGAAAACTGTGGAGACATTCGAATTCTGTCATTTAACCAAACTCAAGCTTGGTGACCTCAGGAGTTTGATTTGTTTTAGTTTAGGGAATTGTGCTGGTGATGGGTTATATCCTCTATTTGATGAGAAGGTATAATACCCTGATTTATCTAATGTGTGATATTTCTTTTTTTTTGTTTTTTTGTTTGGCCCTAAGTTATTTTGGGTATTTTCGGTTTATCTCTATACATTTGTAGTTTGCATTTCCAAAGTTAGAAGAGCTACACATTGAGGGAGTTCAACAAGAAGAACTATGGAGCAATAAAATCCTTATGGAGTCCTTTTGCTGTCTGAAGGTCCTCAAGGTGAAGCAGTGTCTTAACCTAGTGAATGTGATTCCTTCATTCATGTCAGAGAAGCTGCTTCACTATATGGAGTCCTTGACAGTTGAGGAGTGTCCACGTCTGAGAAACCTTTTTACAATGTCTATGGCAACAAGTCTAGGACTACTCCAATATTTGGGTCTCGGTGGTTGTGGAGAGATGGAGTACATTGTCACCAAAGAAGAGGAGAAACTTGAAGAGGCAACTGACAAAATTGTAATTCCTCAACTTGTCACTTTATATCTTCACGACATGCCAAAACTCAGAAGTTTCTGCCGAGTGAAGCATATTTCAAAGTGGCCCTCCTTGAAAGAGTTTACTATTGAAGATTGTAAAGCTGTGAAGGTGATTTGAGGAGATGCCAGTTGTCAAAAATTAGAGGGTAGCGGTCTAACACATCAACCGCTTTTACACGTTGAAAAGGTTTGCACTCATTCTTCTCTAATGGCATGTCTAGCTTGTTGTCTTGTTGGTTTGAGCTAAGGGTATAAGCGGTCACTCATGATAACCTATCATTTTCACTTACAAATCTTTGACCTCAAATAAGAAACATCTCAAAGCTACTTCTTTAATATAAAAATATTGAAATGTATATCAAAATTTTTTCATAAATTTCAAAAACTTATTACTTTTTTCTTTCCTCCTCAAGTCTTAGACTATAGCTGAAGCACAAATATTAATGAGAGGCTAAGCTTCAATCAACAACTTTTAATTAATCTAGGGTCAAGAAAATGCTTAAGCATCTACTCAAATTTAAATATTGTTCAACGGAAGATGAAGGGCTAATGACACTACAAGTTTTTAAACTTGTGTTGGTTCGGCACTTAAGTTCTAAAATTTGCACAATTGATGCATTTCAAGTCGTTTAGTCCGTCCCTTTTTGTAGAGAAATTCTGCATTTTTATCATATTTTCAGTCTTGCATGGGCTTTCGCACAGTGATGGAGCTTCCTCAAGCACAAAGGCAGCTGTTTCACTATTACCGCATCGAAAAATTGAAAAACAAATTAAAAAAATACTAAAAATTAGAAAAAAAAATCAACACTAATATGAAACTGGAAATAAAAGAAGTCCTAAAAGAGGTCGACAGTCAAGGGGCGGAAGGGCTACATAGGGAGTGCCACTACTGCTTTCCTTCCTGCCAACGAGGGCTAACTACCCTCGCTATGGTCACAACAAGGCTGTTAACCCTTATAGGGCCTACGGCAGGAGCAAGTGTGCTCATTCATGCACTGGAAAGGAGCCAAGTTTGGCAACTGCTAGTGGCCTAGCAAGGGTGCTGAGTGTACCTTCTTAAATTTTTTGTCACCTTTTTTTAATGTGGCATCTCCACATTAACACCGCATTTTACAAGTAAAAAAAGGAAAATTCGATGAAAAATGACATATATACTTTCCGTCCTCTTGAAACTAATTTTGGTAATGGAAAGACTCAAATATTGAACCAGAACAAGTTTTACTAATAAAGAAAAAAAAATTGGTTCTTAAATATGCCAAACTGGAATAAGTTTTAAGAGTCATTTTGTTGCTCATTCCTAAAGTCAATTGTAAATATTGTGATAGGAAAATTGTTCCACAAGTCCTAAAATGTATTTTATGAAATGCAATCGAGTCATAAATTTTTGAGTTGGTGCAATAAACTCTTAAACTTATATCAAAAAGTGTAATCGAGTCCAAAACTTTTCAATTAGTGTAATTAAGTCATATATTAATACAAACAAATGCAATTTGAGATTACAGCATAGGCATTCTAAGTCATTGTACTAAAAGAGCTTGATTATGCTTTTTCAAAAATATTTGAAACTTGAGTAAGCCGATTGAAAGGCGTATGACTTGGCTAAGCCAATTGAAAGGCGTATGACTTGGCTGCATTTCAAAGATGAGATTTAGGAGTTCCAACACATATTTATTTCTTGATTATGACTAAAACCACAAGTAGTTGACATGATATTTTTCACTTTGGGGTCAAACTTAGTCAGCTTAATCAAATGCTAATCAAAGGAGATTTGGTGAAAAATTGGAATCATGGACTTAGCAAACCTGTATTCATGGCTCTACACGAGCCAATATTTCCTTTGCTACATGCATTATATGTAAATAATTCAATTATGCTGATGGAATCTATAATTTAATGTGTTGTCATTCACTATCACAAAAAATTTAAGGAGCTTTTTACTAGATGTATGATACATATGTTAGCAATTGATAATATAGAATGAAATTGCATAGCAAGGTTGGTATAGAATCAAAAAATCCGTAGGGAAATCAGATAGCAAGAAACTAGGGAAAAACTAGAGAGAGAGAGATGCCAAATTAGGCGAGGAAAAGGAAACATCAAATAGGCAAACTCATTAGTCAGTGAATTCATCCTCAAAATTGAAGAAAATTAGTATCTTGGCCGATACCATAAGTAATTAAAACAAGAGTTCCTTACCTGAAAAAAAGAAGAAGAGAAAAAACAAGAGCTCAAACTAAGCAAGCACAAATAAGACAAGGTTGAAGAATGATGTAGTATGTCAATCTCTACAAAAGGCAGATTTGGACATGCACCTTGGATGTACAAGGCTATACTAAGTATTTTAGTACAAATTTTACCATCATTAATTTACAATTTTGTGAATGATCAATAGGAGAAATTATGTTCCAGATTTTACTAAATTTCAGAAGCTGTTTTAATAAATTCATCTAGATTAGTTAGTAGAATTTTACTCTACTCACTTCACTAATCCCACGATATTGAGAGCACCCATCCATGCTGTTTTGCTCAATAGCAAACTGATTTTGGAATGTTTTCTCGTCTTCCTTACAGTTTTTGATTGAATCTATTCAATTCTCACTAAAATTGTTGAAGTATTCTCTCATATCACTAAAATTTGTTTGGCCTACTAAAGATTGTTAAGGATTTATGATAACCATAATCACAACAATAGTTAGATTACTTCTGAGAGTCGACATTATTAGAATAATATGATAATCATGATAATAGTGATCGTCATAGCAATCGACATAATAATCTTGACAAGCCCTACAAATCGGCAAGCATGGTAGCTGAACTTTTAATAAACATGAATGCCACATATGTTCATGAGCATATCATATTATAAATGCAAGTGTAGCAACTTAAAAAAGTACCATAGCGTTGGCCTTTGGTCTAGAATAGTTGCACAACAATAATATGTAATAATAAGCAAAGTTATGATACCAATTAATGTTGAAGAGATCTAGCTTAATGTCCAATGGATGAAGAACAAATCTAATCCAGTAACAACTAATTTTGAACGAAAGTAAGAGGAAAGTTAGGCTTAGATTCGTTGA
This sequence comes from Corymbia calophylla, assembly GCA_014182845.1. Lineage (NCBI taxonomy): Eukaryota > Viridiplantae > Streptophyta > Magnoliopsida > Myrtales > Myrtaceae > Corymbia > Corymbia calophylla. Next base: position 21,275,853 of record CM024694.1, on the reverse strand, counting down.
AAGTGGGGAAATCCATGTAATAAGAAAAGACGGAGAAACTAAAGAGAGTTGAAAGAGATAGGTCAAAGAGGCAAACTTAATTATCAAATCAATTCATCATTAGAACTAAAGAAAAATATTTTAATTAGTTTATATTTATGAGCAAACTAAGTCAAAGAGATCAACTATTAACATAAATAAATTGAGATTAACATCCTAAGTCTTGACAATTTCGAATAACAAACTTATAAAGAAACAAATTAGCTAGTGATTGGAAAATCCCATACAACATCAATTAAACAACACAAACCTACACTTACTGTCTTTTGATTTAATTGTCGGATTCTTTTCTTCAATATTTGTTGTGTTTTCTTTGATTCCATACTTTGTAGGAGAACTTTTGAAGTGCAAAACCATGAAGCATTGATTTGTGCGAATTGGTTTCTTTTTTGTCGTTTGCACTAGGGGCATTCAACGAGAACCGCCCGAATCAAGAAATGTCCAGTTCCCAAGAGTGCTGGTCCAATTCCCAATTCTATGAAATTGGAATCAATGACAAACAATCTGGTTCCCATTTGGTTCTCAATTCTAGAGTGGGAACCGGACCGACCGAACTGGACAAATTTTTTAGCCATTTGATAATGGTTTTTCTTGATTCTATATCCTTTTTTCACCCCTTCATTTTTTCTTTAAAGAAAGAAAAAAGTACGGAGTCTCTCCACATTCTCTCTCACACATCAATTCGTATAGTCTTGCTTAATGACTCTCTGTGCTATTTACCAGTATCCTTCTGCAGATTCGCGTGAACCCTATCATTTTTCTAGTCCTGCATTTCTCTTCTAATAGCTTCATTCTGTTTATCACTTTCGTTGAGGAGTTCTCCATTTTCATTATATACTGATAATGGCATCACCAAACGAGCTAGCCAAGCCACTTCACTGTCCTTCGGACCAGCGCCCAATGGAACCCTTTGGACCTCTCCAAAGGCAAGCTCTCGGTCAACAGAGTCCGCATGCTCACTGAAGTCCCCAACAACATCCCACTGACCCACTTCTCCTCCACACATTGCTCCTTCATGTGCCCCTTCCCTGCTCCCGCTGGGCGTCGAGAACGTCTGCGACATCGGTCTCTTCGGCAACGTCCCCATCATCTCTACCCCCCACCCCTCCCTCGCCCATTGCTTTGTTTCCCACCCTAACCCTCTCGTGGCCATCCTCTCCGACCTCTAACCCTCGACTTTGCCGACAAGCACAGTCCATTGGTTCTGTTGGACTTCCTGGAAACCGGACCTGTCTGATCGGACAGGTTCGGTTCTCGATTCCAGAATCAAGGAGCCGGTTCTCCTAGTTCAATTCTCGGTTCTTCAGTGGAACCAGAGCAGGTCAAGAATTGATCATCCCTAGTTTATATATCAAAGAAATGGGACAAGATATTGGCTATTGTGTTTTTCAATGTTGTAATGAGCTAAATCTAAGATAGGCTAAATATGAGGTTCATGGGAGACAAATTACGCACGAAATAAAAATGCTTATCTAACTAAGAAGGCTGTGGTTATGCTACTGCTTAAACATAATGCTTGATGTATATTAGAAAAATTTATGCTTTCTATTTAAAAATTATATGACAAGAGAATGAATTTTAGGGGGTGGCATTTGCTAAAATGAAATAACGTACATCTAGTCTTCTTTTCTTTCCATTTTTTGAGAATCTCCATCCTGTGATTTTATTTGTTCTTGAAATCAAAGCATTTTCTTTTTTGAGGGAATAGAGAATCAGCTCTCATTAATTAAATTGAAAAATAACAGGTTGAGTTTCCTAGTATGGAGTCAATGAAGATCTTGCACATGGATAACGTGGAGAAGATATGGCTTGATAATCTTGATTCAAATGCCTTTAGCAAACTCAAGACACTAGAAGTGAAGTATTGTGAGAAACTTTCATCCATATTTTCATCTTATGATTTGCTCACAAGATTTCAAAACTTGGAGAAGATAACTGTGATTGGTTGTGGATCCTTAGAAGTAGTATTTCAAGTCCAAGAGTTCAGTTTTAGTGAAACTCGTTCTCCAAGCACTTTTCAATTGACAGAACTAGTTTTGGCGCAACTCCCAAAAATAAAGCAAGTGTGGAGAGGACTACCTCAAGGAGGTCTTATCTTTGAACGCTTACAATTCATGAAGGTTGTCGAGTGTGAGAGACTCAAAAGTTTATTTCCAAGCTCAGTGGCAAAAGGTATGACACAACTCGAAGAACTTTTTATACAATAGTGTGGTGTGGAGGAAATTATAGTGGAGGAAGACGGTATGGGGATGAATGCAGGCGATCTCTTCTTTCCGCATGTGACCGACCTAAGATTTCTTGAGTTGCCGAAACTAATGAGATTCTCTGGGAGTAATCACAACTCAACATGGCCACTCTTGAGGCAATTGCAAGTGAGACACTGCGGCAAGATGAGGTCATTCTCATTCCCTCATGAATTCCAAAGCTGCCAAGGTACAACTACCGGCGAGAACCAATCCGCACTCTTTTCTTTTGAAAAGGTACTGCCCTTATTAATGATTCTAGCTCTTTGCTATTGTCTTCAATGGTTTATGCATAGCTCTTGGTGCATTGCTATTTTCTCTAGGAAATTGAAGTTGTCTAACATGTCATGCTTGTTGCTACTTACGGAACCACACCTGTGAATGGCTTAGAAATTTAAAGATTGTTTGCAGTTAATTATTTCCAACTCATATTCTTTGGTGTCTAATCTATTAATCCTAGCTTTTAGTTTAAAGAAAAAAACTTTTAATTAAATTAACTTGGATAGATAGTCATGCTTCAAATAAGTTGCTCGTATCCTATGATTGAGGTTTACCTATTTAATTTAATTTGGCCAACCCCGTCCATCAAAATTTAAAAATAAAATAAAATTGGTATTATGTTAATTTGTCATATTACTAGCTTAGCTAGAAAGCAAATTTCCATCCCCGAACATCTTCAACATGGTTGGTAACTGTTAAGCATTGTGGATAACTTGCTTATTTGATCACATGTTAGAAATTTATCAATAGGCTTTAAAAAGGACAAGCTTTTTTTTTCTACCTTCAAACTCACCAACGATTTCAATATTTTACCAACTTTTATTCCATGGCTCACCAACATATTTGAAATTACTAACTTTATTTGAATTTACCAAACTTAATTTGATTGGTGTACCAATATTAGTCACATTAAAGCTCTATTCGTTTCACAAAAAATGGAATTTATGTAAAATATTTTCCGAAAAATGATCGCTTATATCACCTACAACATTGGATAAACGAAAAATGATTTCGTAATCCAAAAAAATATTTAGATATAAATTATTGTTGACAATAAAAATAATTTTCATTGACTTTTTATTATCGAGCAATATAAGTGATCATTTTTAAGAAAATATTTTTCAAAATATTTATTTTCTATAAAATACAAACTAATATTAGTTACTTGCCACATTATTATCTTGTTAGGTTTTGGAAAGTATCAACATTTCCAAAATTATGAACTACTTTAATAATCAACCAATATTTATTCTTGTGACAAGCCTAACACCTCTCAAATTACGAACTACAATTTGAAATTACAAACAAAAATCCAATTGATGTACCGACAATCATCAAATTAAGATACCAACGGATTTTATTCATGAACCAACTTTTTATCTTATAGATCTTGAAAAGTACTAATATATCTTTGTACTTCAAGAACACCAACTACATTAAAAATCAATCAATGTTATTCCAATGGCTGACCAACGCTTTTCAACTTACAAATGTTCAATCGAAATTACCAAACTTAATTTGAGTGGTAAATAAGTAATATACCAATATGGAATTAGGTTCATTTTTAACAGCATGGAACGCTAAAAACATCGTATATTTGGGATTACGTGCTTTTGGGTTTTTTCTTGGCTCATATGATGTTTCACTTTGCTTTTGTAAGAATGAATTACTTGTCTTGATTATTTACTCATTTTCCAATGAAACTTTGAACTTTAATCTCCTTGTTTTATCGCTTTTTCACCTATGTCACGTTAATTTAATTTTTCTTTTCTTTTTATTTTTGCCAATCATTTGTTGAGTATGCATTCTTCTCAAAGTTACAGAAAGGTGAAGCCATATGTGCAACATTAATTCATCATCTTACCATGAAAACGCATATACAAACTATAAAAATAGCATGGTTCGTTAAAACAAGCAAATGTTATTTTGCCTTTTGGATTTGATTTGTTGATAATTGAAATAGCTGAAGTATCGTTGACTAATAACTTTCTTTACTCAAATTCATGAAATATATTGTGATTGAATTAGACACACCAGCTCAACCAAAAATTAAAATAAAATTGGGCACACCACTTAACAACAATCATCCCTTGTAAAAATAAAGATCATCAATGCTTGCTTGTCTGCTTCCGGAGAGTTGCGTTTCTCGTTATTTCCCTAAATATAAGGACATTTTAGTCATTGGACTTTTAGAGGCCTAATTAAACGGATTCTCTCCTGCAGGTCATTTCACAATTGGAGGTATTGACATTAGCAAGGGAGGATGTTGCAATGATGCCGCATCATTACATCTTTCACAATCTCAGAGATTTGACTTTGGAAGGCTACCATGATGAAAACGTCGCTTTTCCTTCCAACTTTATTCTCCGCGGATTCCCCAATCTAGAAGAGCTTGTTGTGAGATGTAGTTCCTTTGAGGAGATATTTCCAGAAGATTCGTCTGGACATGGGGGAGCCATTCCCTATGGAGAACTAGCTGAAATGGGAAAACCTTTCCAGGCACTACAAAATCTCGAGCGACTTGACCTTATTAAGCTGTGTAACCTGAAGCAAGTTTGGAAAGATGGCTCCTTGATGGCTGAAATTCTCAAACAGATTGAAATTTTGTGGGTTGAAGAGTGCTCGAGTTTATCAATCGTACTTCCATCCCTAACTTCATTCCAAAGCTTGAAGCAATTAGTTGTAGAGGATTGCACTAGATTAGTTCATATGGGGACTTGCTCAGCAATGACAAGTCTGGTGCACCTTACTTGGCTATACTTAAGAAATTGTGTTGCAATGGAAGACGTGGTGACTGATGATGGAAATGAAGTAGAGGATATTTTTTTCCCCAATCTAGAAGAGCTGATACTTGACGGTTTACCAAGTCTTGAGAGCTTCTCACCCACGAATTGCGCCTTTAGATTCCCATCGTTGGTGCGCATTATTGTCATGAGGTGCCCCAAGATGAATATATTCTGCAAGGGTGCCCTGAGGACACCAAAATTAGATAAAGTACTCCTCTTCGAAGAGGACAATGAAGGATGTTGGGAGGGCGACCTTAATACCACCATCCAAACCTTATTGGCGTGAGACGATCCACTTCGAATTCAGTAAGACAGGTAAATCTATGCGTCTAATCATGCTTGAATCTGGTGTCAAAAGGAAGAAATTTGCATTCTTTGAATTACTTATTGGCTCCTATGAAGTCGGTCTTTCTTAAAGGAATGTTTGACTTTTAAAGGAATTGCTACACGATTCAACAATTAGGGATTGTTTGAGCACTTACTCCCCCTTACATTCTAGCTGTTTGATGAATTGCTTAGCATGACCTTTATGAGTGCAGCTTCGAAGATTGTGAGGTTTTGTTATATGGAGTCGTATGCTTACCCACTTCTCTGGTTAATCTTTAGAAGTGTCGGTAGTTAGACATGTCTTGCTAACAATATTTGTTTCTTTCAGGTGTCATGTTGTTCTAATCATGGTGTTGATGCCTCTTGAGATGGCATCTTTGTGCGCACATATGGCATTCACAGTGGGCGGTGCATCATTGAATGTCTCATTCTTTCTCTAGTTTGGAATGTCCTCTTTGTTATTTCCTTGATAATGGTACTGGCGTAGCATAATGGTTGGAATGTGGGGTTGTTGTATCCTTTATCAAATTGTATAGAGATTTTGTTATTGAAAGTTGGCTTTCAGACTGCATTATTTAGCACCAAGTTTTTCTTTGGAGTTGGACTATTTGGATGATGACAATTGGGGCCATACACTGACCAAAGAGGAAGAGGTCTAAGAATCCAAATAAACATGTGTCCTTCAAGCAGCAAACCATAGCCTACATGGACCCGTTCACACTAAATGTTTTCATCTCCAAGCACCTCATCTCAGCTTTCACTCGCTCACAAGGTCACATGCAACTAGGTTGCTGTTGTGGGTACCAATTCTAAGGACATCAGAGCTGTGCTCAAGTCTCGATTGGACATACTAGCACATTTGGCCATAGGCCAGTTTTGGGCCAACCGACAGAGGGAAGTTGATGTGTGCACTATTTCCTATACTCTAAGAGAGAGAGGGTCAAGTTTGAAGGAAAAGTCAGAGTAGTAGTTTAGTCTCTAATTGATAGCGGCATCAATATTAAAGTATATCTTGATTGATTTTCCTCCTTGCGCATGATCTTGTTTATGTGCACAACTGCTTGGATGAAAATATTATCTTAGACATTATTTTGAGAATACATAGAATTTAGTGTTGGTTCATTTGATGGTTAAATATACATAGTGACTGTTTGTTTGACAGGAGCAGAATTCGATTTTGTTTGGGCTTTGTAAAAACATTTACCTTTGGAATTCTCGAATGAGCATTGTGATGGATATCATAGCTTCATACATCTTTCTCTAATTTTACATGGTATCAATTTAGATTCTTGATTTTGAAACATTATGGATGTCCATTCCACAATGATTAGTTTCATCCAATTTGCTTTAACGAACACTTATTTACATGGTTAGGTCCATAGCTCTTGAGAGTCCAAAGAATTATCATCATGTGGATTGGCAGGTAATATCCTACTCAAATTATCATAACTTAAGTTAGTTTAGTTGTTTACTATTAAGTTGTTTTGCTTGAGTTCATAACAAAGAGATACATAGATATTACTTTGCCTGGGTTAGTGACTTGATGATAAAAAAATCTATTAACTTGATATCACCTGATTTGGTCATTGTATTTTGGTGGAACATATGATACTAAATATAAAAGTATCATCTGGTCATTCTTTTTCTTTTGCTTCTAAGTTTGACTATTTTGGACAAAAAGAGTAGGCCTTATTGAAAAGTGAACTTATGTGATCTGCTGCTTTTTGAATGCTAATTCTTACTGATTTATAGGAAAAAGAGAGATCTCCAAAATTTAATATGCTTAGGTAGAGTCCAATATTGACATGTCAAAAAAGTAAGCTAGTGGATCGAAGGTGATCTATTTGCTTCGCGACTCACCTATTTTAGATGCATTTTCTACAAAAGCAAATGATCTAAGGATCACTCAGGTGTGGAGCCTACTGCAATTTCATATGTTCACCAAAAGGCTAGTATGAAGAAGAAAGGCTCACTTGCTAGTCACTATTATCAGATAATATTTAATTATGCTATTTTCCTCTTGTTGTAGTTTTAGTTGTATTCATTGCTTTTTTGGTGCTTCATACTCAAAATCTCTTTCCATATGCGCCAACCTGGACTATTCAACTGTTTTTTTATTGGATTAGGAAGTAATATTCTCCATTGGCTATGAAAAAATATCACTTGAGTTCACAATCATATGAATACTTAGTAATCTGACTATTTAATTGTTTCAAATGAGTTCATAAAATACACCAAATATTTCACAAACCTAAAGCATTATATTCATTTCCATGACATGTTTGCACTTAAAGTACTGCATATCTCTATATTAGTCAAATGTCCACAATTTAAAATTATCAATACAAGATTGTGTAGTTAAATGTTATTAACTCCTGGATCACATTATGCACTTGTCATTTTCCATGCACTTGGGTTTAGTGAAGTACAAGGGTAATACATCAAGATCTTGTCCAAAGCATCTTCTCCTTTCCATTTTCTACAGATAGTCGCAAAGAAAAGTCAGAGTTTGACCCTACCGCTTCTTAATAAAAATGTACAAGTAGGGTTGAGAAACCCGGTTACTCACTGACTATCCATGCTAAGGAATCTGTTGCTTCCAGGACTGCTATTGAAATAATATTTTACTATTCCCAGTATGGAAAACAAAAATCTGTTTTCTAAAAGTGTAAGCTATCCAAAATCTCTCATCAAATGTCCTATTTGATATTGTTCCTTGCCATATCTTTTCATTGCTTTATATCAAGTAATCCGGTGTTGCCTTTTCTTAAGATCCTTTTCCGGAGAATATCCAAAGTAATTGAGTTTGGTGGTTCTCTTATGTTTACTTGAAGCTGTCATCATATTGTCTAATATGTTCCTGGAGGCACTAGTCAATTGACGTACTGCAAAACTTGTTGGTGGAGAATCCATTAGTCATTGAGTGCTTCAACTTAAATATTAGAGGGAACCATGCACTTGGAGGGTAAATGCCTTTTCTCATGCATTTTGTAGCACATGGGCTTTATGTATGTTAATTTGCTTCTCGTTTATTACAGTAAAATTCAGTAAGTCCATAGCAGATTTGGGAAACTTCACAGAGAAAGAAACGGGGAAAATTTTACTTTACCAGCTTCTCATCAAGGCTATGAAAAGGTGTCTGTCATTCTTAAATAAATGCTCTTCATTCTGACAAGCCCTTTGATCATTTTCAACTTGCATTTGGCAAAAGTTGCTAGTAAAGCGGATGATTACGTAGGTCCTAAAGAGTAGCATCATGTAAATATCTACAATGAACATCTTGAGTCTAACATGCTACTAATTGTTTTTTGGCCAAAGACCTAAGTGTTGATTATAACATGCAAGATAAGTTCATGTAAATTTCCACAATGAACATCTTGAATCTAGCATACTATCGATCTTTTTTGGCCAAAGACCTAAGTGTTGATAATTATCGTGACCTACCCTCGCATGAGCCACCTAGGACTCAGCTAATGGATTACTGAGCTTAGACTTAACTCGGGCTTTCCCAAGCCGGTACCAATTCGTGACTTATGATCCAAGTTCTTAACATGCAAAATTATTTTCAATTAGGAATCGTCACTAATCAATTTATGGTGGGTCGATTAGCCACCAAGTAAAGTAATTAGAGACTTGCTTTACTTCTATGAATCAGAGGATTCAGGAACTTGATTATGCTAGATTCTTTCAATGCCCTTTCCATAGCTTGGATAGATTTTACTCTATCTACTAACATTTGAGGTGTTCATGTGGATGCTTAAAGATTATTCAAACACCCGATAAACAATGCAATAAATAACGATATGGAAATAATTCACATATCGTAATGCAAACACATTAATTCCCCAACCGCAATATATCTATTAAAAAAGCATGCAATGCCTAACCTAACATAGTTCTTTTCAAAGGTTTTCTATTTAAGGAAAAATTAAATCGTATGAAATGCGTGACATGCAATTAGAACTACATGACCTTATTGCTAACATAACATGCAATTCTAATTAAATGGCCCTGAATATGCAATCACTAAATGATGTGCATATATGACGTGCATTAACTATATAATGACGTACATAAACTATATAACATAGCATATACATTGCGTGGCTTGGTGATGCAATCAAACCGTATAACATGACATATGATGATGCAACTATTGCTTATGACATTTTTTGCTTTTCTATTAAAAATTGGTAACTCTAAATAAATTAAAATAGAAATGCATCTAAAGTGAGATATTATCTAATTTAAGTTATAAAACAGAAGCCTATCTTAACATGAAATTTAATTAAAAAATATTATCTAGTTTAGATATTGTCTAAACAGGCATTCAGATTAAATAGGAAAATATTCCATCTAATCCTCTCATGCAGTCCTATATATAAAATCAACTCTAAATGGTATGTTATGTAAATGCAATATTTTTGGATTTTTGATATTTGAAAACATGGCATGTTATCTACATTAGAGATATGAACTCACCTAACCCGCACACGCATTCCGTAAAAATTTGAAATTGAACAATACAATAATCTAAAAATATAATCCTTCGTCTTAAATTGAAGTTTATCACAATCTTTACGGACAATATTTATCCAATGTTGAGTTAAATAATTAAAAAAATTGATTCAATATCTTTACAGATCAAATTAATAATTAAATCAACTGTTATCTTTAACCCCTAATTTGGATAATGTCTAGAATCTCACAAAAAATCAATTAGATAACAAAATATATCGGTAAATTGCGATCGAACATTCAAAGTCAAACTGGATAGAATTATTGCGCAATTCGGACGCAGGTAATCTTATTGGGATCGACTCGAACTTTCGTACGAGGCTCAGAGGATGGCCGGCGCACGGTGGACTTGTGGCGAGGGCTAGGAGTATCACGGTCCTTGCCGTGAGAGAAAGGCAGTTTCGTCTTTTTGGTGGTCGACAAGAGGGTGCTCCGCTCGACGATTGATGAGGAACCATAGAAAACCTGTAAAAGGGAAATCCAACGTATCTCGGCCTAGTGGGAATTCGGTGAGTGCCCGGCAATGGGGGTGTGTTGGTGTTGTTTGACACGACAAGGAATCGGCTGGACTTCAGAAGTGGCAGAGGAAAGGAGGAAACTTTTTCCTGTGTGTATGTGCAAATTATGATTTCCAAGTAGAACTTTTCTTTTGACCAATTACTATTCTTTAGTTCGACCCCGGTCAAGACTCTTTTGACCACCGCTTGAATTTTTGTTTATCATGCAAAAAGAAAACACTAAGGACGAAAGGATGTCGTCTGGAATTTTAATCACTCGTTGTTATGGGCTTCGGACATGGAGGAACAGGCCGGGGGATCAGCTTAGGCAGCGGCAAGGATCGTCATGGGCAGGAGCCCAACTGCTTCGTCAATGGCGCCAGAGATATTGGTCTTGGGGCAGCAGGTTGTGCAGGACATCGCGGCTGACGACGCGGTTGAACTCGTCGAGGGACCGATGCGGGTTGGTTTTAGTAGCGTCGCAGCAGTACTGCAAGGTGGCCATTGAGCGAGGCTGGGACGACACTGGGAACACCTGGACTCGCCCGGGATCTCGAGCGAAACTAGATCTGGTTTGGCCGCGCCGAGAGACCTCGATTTGCCGGGAAACAGAAGGAGCCTTCGCTTGGTTGGCAGCGCGCGCGACAGGCAGACGATGAGCCGTGGCACCAAGTCATTGATGATAGCGGTAGGCAAGGACGTCGAGCAATCGAGTGACGTGCCGGAGGAACACTGGGATGCCAGACAGCAACTTGGTCTTCTTCCTCCTGCATAGGCCTGTACGCTTTACCTCGTGTCCGCAGGCGTTGGAGATTTCAAAGTGGCGTGCTGCACTTCCCCTCCCTCTCCACATTTTCTCTCCTTTGGCCTTTTCGGTATTATCTAAAGGATGTGGATGAAGTGGAGGTGTTGATGGGCGTCAGAAATTGGGCCAAGCAGGGCAAGGGCGCGGCGCCATGGCTGGCCTGAAACTCGCTTGCGTCACTGACTTCGTAGCGGAATCGGAGGATGCTGCTATAGAGTCACGGCTAGAGTAACGACACCAACGGGACTACGCAAGGCTGGCCCGAGCATGCTCGGGATCCGTCGGGGTTTGGCCTGACGAATTCCGTGACTGCTCGGGGAGAGACAGGCGGGAGCGGCGACCCGCTGGAAGGAGAGTGTGCCCCTCGTTCTTCACCCCCTCACTCTCATCTCTCTTAGCTCTCGCTCTCTTGTTTCTATTCTGTTTTTCTCGTTGGAGCTCATTGTCCGTTGGCCCTTTCATTTTCAGCTGGTTCTTTCCCCCATTCTTTGTCCAATCAACTCAGCTGAAGCTGCTCCAGTGAAGATGGCGTTTACTCCTAGGCTCCATTAAGTTCAGCCGCCGGTTTCTTGAAGTTTCTGCCGGTTCCCTTCCTTCTTTCTGCATCTTCACCCTTTTATCCTTTGCTACAGCTCTGTTTTGTCCAGTTTTGCAACCAAGACAGCTTCCATTTTAGGCTTAATTCTGCAGTCCAATCCCATCTGGCTCTACCGAGAAATGGACAGCAGCAAGTCCGTCGGTTTTGCCTCCAATCTATCCTCTCTACTCTAGTTCATTTCTTGTTCAAGTTTCCTAGTTCCATTAGGACTTGGATTGTGGCTGGTTTAGGGGTTTAATGATGCGCAAAGTGTGGGTACGTATAGGTAAAATGGTGGCAACCGGATGAGGAAGGAGAAGTGAGCATCACGGACTATCGGCAATGTAGAGCACATTTACAGAGCTCGAGAATTGATCGCAACTCTCTAATAAGCGGTCGGTCTCCAAAAAAGATACTCCAACAGCAGCCGTCTCATCATTTTTCTTTGACGTGCATATTTTACTAATTAAGAGATGGAATATTTGCTAAAAATCATGGAGGTCAACATTCATTCTTCTTCTGACAAAAGAAAAAAAAAACATTCATTCTTCAAAAGCCGTCCAACTATAACTATGTGCCCCTCCATGTCATTAACCAAGTGGTTCTTCTTCGTGTGTTACCCCTGATTCTCTCGAAATACTAAATTCTATTGATGTTTTGTAGTTGCTGGAAATCGATTAGTTTAGAAATTGGCCTGTCCCATGCCGAAGAAGATGCAACTCAAGCTCTTCCATCACTATGAGACTAGCATTCTCTTTTAGCATGATCCCGTTAGTGGTTTTTGCATGTAGATGCATGAGGAGCTTTGTACCTGGAGTTTGTCATCGACCTACATCGCAGACAATTTTTTCTTATTAGTCATCCAGTTCCTTTGTCTCAATAGTACTAAATCGGTACCTATACTCTGTTATTTTTCCCTTCTAGATATGTGTGTTGTGCGACCAACTTTTGAGTTAGATACCAAGTGTGCTTTGGCAGAACTTGGCAAAGGTTGGACGTTGACGTCATGTGGCAGCGAAATCATCTGGCTTAGTTCATCTCAAATGCTTATTGCTTTCAGTATTTAAGAGACTACATTGAACCCTCGGATTGTGTTCCCCATCACCATCGATATACTTGTTGGTGGGATTGTTCTTTCATGAGGAGAATTTTGGTGATTACGAAGGAGGACTATCCTAGAATGCATGGTCATTATCATTTCCAGCAAACTACCAAATGTTACCTAGTACACAGATTAGTTTCTTTTAGATTGTGCTCTTGTAAAGAGTTGAGGGACAAAATCATTCACGAAATCATCGGCCACCTCAAAATGTCTCAACAAGAATTCACACATCAATCAAACTGCCAACTATTACAAAATAGGACCAGACTAAATCAAATGTGAACCTAGCCATGAAATGATGTATCATGACCATTTTATTACAATCAATTTGCAAATGTTTGTTGGATCTTTCAAGTTAAACACTTTTCTCACTATGAAAAATGCAAGTGCTAGAGAAAATCCATACTCCATGCATAAAGATTTAGTGACTGATCCTCTTATGACCTTGAGGACTCAACATAATATGAAGATATAGCGGGAATTCATTTATTATGGAGAGAGAGAGAGAATGATGAGGTGTTAAGAGCAGTTCATGTGCCTGGCTTGACTCCGGCGTTAACTTAGGCATCTGTTTGTGTTTTGGATCGAATATGAGGAAACGAATCAAGTCTTGGGGGCAAGTTTTTGGAAATTTACTTTGAAAGAAGGATAAATGTGGGAAGAAGTAGATAGGGATCATTATTATAATATATTGATAGGGGAATTTGGGAATTTTGACTCCCATTGTGTAATTATGAGTTGGGAAAAATTGGAAATCTTTTAAGACTTGAATAATTCTAGCCCATTATCTATTATTTTTTGCCAAAAGTATAATATAAAAAAAGATGGTTTATTTTATATATAATTAATTTTAGAAACGGCCCATTGTATATTTGATTAGCAAATTTAATGTTTTGGAAATTTAATTTTTCATTTGCTTTCTATGTAATAGGTATCGTGAAATATTCATTAATAAATTCCTATAATGAAACCTTTAAATCAAAGAAGATGTATACCTATAATAAAGATAAAAATTGAAAAAAGCCAATCGATGGGTGAAAGGGTATTATTGCCTTTTAGCACGACTATGATTTTGGGGGAAGGAAAGTAACTTGCCTTTTGCCGAGTCGTGAATCACGAGTGTGCCTTGAAAGATGAAAGGGGAAAATGGCAACGATCTCGTACGGTTCTCACAAATATGGGCCCTTCGATTGGGATGAGAAGGATCTCATTCGTTGAAATAAAGCCAGTCTCCATCCAAAATTACCCACTTCTCCTTCCCTCTCTCTCCACGAAGACTGAGAGTCAATAAATTTCTCAGACAATCCGTCACTGTCTCTCTCGTTCCCTCAGCCAAGCAGAATTCAGTGGATGGGATTTGTACTGTCGCATTTACACTGACCCTTTTTGAGTTTTTCAAGGCCTTAGGACAGGCAACTCCATGCATGAGTGAATTTGCTGTAGGACAAAGCTGCAGCGCTCAAGCTGTTTTAGGCAATCAACAGAAAGTCGTACATAGATGCTTATGGTCCTTCAGGACGAGCCCTAGACGACATTCGCAGCGTTATCAGCTAATGGTACAACTACTGCTTTGGTTGGAGAGAAGTGGAAGTAGGAAATCGACCGTCATCAGCTTGATCGAGAGGTTTTAAACATGGTCCGGCCCGTGATGCTCGGTCAGGCCGTAAACACTATTTATCACTCTAAATCATGTCCTGACAAGCCCAGCACCAATCATTGTCATTCATGGCCGAGTTTGAGCCCAAGATGGACTATAGATCAATCTCATCGAACGAGATGAGCCCACATTATCATCACCCTTCACCGTCTTTCTCAAATGATAGATCCGTCTTCTCCACAGTCGCTTCGGTTCTCTTCATCCGCCCAACATCATCAACTTTATCAAATATTCAACGGAACAAGCAAAAGCTTTGAACGAAGGATCTACTATTATACATTAACCAAGCATTACAAGAAGCATACGTGAACACACAGAATAAAACACACCATTAAAAAAACCAAGCTGAGCCGAACATCCGCAAACGGGACAAACACTTAGACTAAGCAGGGGCACTAGACTACCACGAAACAACAAAGGCAAAGCAAAGGACACCAGCTGATCGACAAAACGGGGCACTACCCGAAGCGACAAAGACAGGGCAGAGGACACCCAGCTAATTTTCTGTCTTATTCTCAACTTCTCGCTTCAAGCCCCCAGCTGATCCACCACGCCTATCAACACCTCAAGCAGCTCGGATACAGCATTGTTCTCATCCGTCAGTGGCGACCACGCGGAATTGCTTCTGGCACATCCGAGACACAGTCTCGGCCTTGCCAAGACTTAGCTTCACCTCTGCATACTGGCCTTGCTGCAGAGCCCTAGTCTTGTTGGCAGACTCTGCTTCCTGATTGTAGAGGGAGTTGCAATAGCGCAGCGGTGGCGCTTGTTCAGGGCCCGCCAGCCTTGAGAGGGCTGTTATGTTGGCCAGCGTCTCCACCGCCTTTGTCATCGTCGTGTCTTGGACGATGAGGGCCAGTCCCTTGGGATCGGCCGTCAAGCTCCGCGGGTCCTTCCGAAGGGTCTCCACGCAGAGCTGGTAATGCAAAGTGCGACTGTAGGTGTCCTGGACGAGCTCGCCGGCCACCATCGCCGGCAGTATCACGAGGAGGGGAAGGCAGAGGAGGAGCTGTGCATAGGGAGGAAGCCATTTTGCTTTGCTCGGAGGGGGTCTCTGCACTATAACGATTGGGGCTTTCCCCATTTTAAAGTGACTCCGCACCGCGTGACATGAATGCTCGTCGAGCACTCACTTGATGGTCAAGAAGACAGCGTCATCATTCATGCTGGTGCAAAATTGGAGAAGTGAGTCCATGGTGTTAAGAAGTTAATGGGGAAATGAGTGTAAAATTGAATGGTTTCTTAATGGCAGCAAGAGACAAAATAGCGAGGACGGAACTCCTTTGTTCCTCTGTCATCTCCTGCAATGGCCCTACGTTATGTTTTGAGAATCTCTTCGATTTAGTCCCCGACGGAAGCGCAGCGAGCTTATGATAACATTTCTACTTGGGATCGGTTGGTTCTTCTTTGAATTTCTCGAAAGCGAGTAGCATATCAATACGAGTACGAGGAAAAGGGTTGCAGGTATCCGATGATTCCAACGGAAATCTCTATCGTGATTCCACTATTCAATATGCAAAGGAGCCAGCCATGATTACTCAGAGAAGCACACGGAAATCGAATTCGAGATTCATTGCTATTCGGGACTGATCAATGCATTCTACAATTTCTCGAAATCGACCGAGTGCATATCAATATGAGTAAGACGAATGGGAGCGTCCACTTGCCGATTCTATCTAGTGGAAATTTTTTGGATCAAGGGAGATTTTATTGGTTTTTTTTTTAAGTAATTTTGGATATTTTGATAGGCGCACTAAGAAAATAAAGTTATTGTAAGATTTTTGTGAGATCATTGTCAATTATTTTAATAACTTAAACTATTAGATGAAAACGTAATTTCAATATTTAATTATATTCCAAAAGTTATAAAGACAATGCCATTGGTAAGAGAAAATCGCTGATCATGAGCATATAAAACTACTCTTTTGGATTGGGAAAACATTTTCAGCCTGGAAATAGGATGCCGAAAGACTCGATACCTGATTCTTTGAAGGGGTCAAACTGGTGTTCACCCGATGCTTTTCGTTTCGACAAATCCTGAATCGATCATACGTTCCTAGAATGGAAGAAAAAATTGGTCCATTCGACCGACCCCATTACACCTAAGCCGAGGAACCGCTCGTGGGTAGATAAAACTCGTGGGGACCAAATGAAGCAAATGTGCGAGGAACTAGTGTGATCGATGGTGGTCGTGTTCTTTACCATCAACAGTGGAGAATCGGCAAGAAGCCCTCCCACCATAATCATACATATATATAGGCAAAAAGCTCTTTTCTTTTCCTTCGTCCATGGAAGTGAAATCTGTCTTCTCAATCGGAATATCGATGCAACTACCGTAAAATTTTTTGGCCTTTCCTCCACAGAAATGGGGAGACACGATATCGGAATTCAGCAATTGACGTACCCCCAATGGAAAAGGCCACGATAAACAGGGAAGAAGCAACTAAAGCTCGACGATGATCCAGGCCTTTGCTGCAGAGTAAATTCAAGCAGCTGTGATTCACATGTAATCGTTAACTAGATTCATGAGCTGCTCATGGTCGACTTCAGATGGTACAGCTACAGAAAGAAAGAAGAAAGAAACAGAGCATAGCGACCGGGAGCCAGCGACTCCAGCACCGTGACGAGTAACGTCCACAGAACGTCGTCCACCGCCAGATCATACCGCCTTAAGCTCCACTACGCCGCCGTTCACAACAGCCCGCCACGGCAGAAAAGCAAGATGTCGAACCCCGGTCCCCCAAAAGACGTCGACGCGGGCCTCCTCCGTTGCATCTCTCGTTCCTATCTCTCTCTCTCCCGTGTTTGGGCGCGAGTTCGTCGGGTCGTTTCGTATACCTGGATTTTCTAAGGACTGACAGTTGTGACTTGTCTTATATTACCATTAATTTCCGAAATTGATATTAAGATATCACCTATATTCCGACATCTTATTTCTCACATTGATCTTATGTACTTAACGTTACTCATTGTTTCGAAATCAAATCTTGACAAACTAACACTATATTCTAAATTCTATGTACTAAACCCCGTGATACACTTCTCATTATATGTAAATTAGCTGCTGCGCACGCGATTGTTGATAAATGCAAGTGATTTTTTAGTAAGATAATAGAAATTTGAATTCAATAGAGAGACTACTATTCCGTCAGAGTTTGATCGGAAAAGAACTATTTTTCACTGAAATTCGTTCTTCAGTCTTTATAAGATAGAAAAAGGTTTTGTGGTGCTTCCGGAGGGGAGTCTTATCAATGGATATGCTACATTAGATTTTTAATCAATGATCGAGTGCGATGGCATAAAAAACCTTGTCGGAATTTAATCAAAGATAAAGATGCTATGACAAGAATATGCTATGATGGAATTTAATTGTCAACAAAGATCTAAAAACTACATAAAAGATATGTGGCGGAATTTAATCGACAACTAAATATCTGGAAACTACAACTAGGATATAAGAATTGAAAGATAATAAGTTTTTTCTTGTTTGCTTAAGGTCTCTATAAAGCATGCACTAGTATTTATAATATTTACACCATATTTATAGTGGTTTTAGGCACGCTTTCCTTTCTCTATGGTTTTCGACTCCATATCTTCGCATTGCCATGCCATCTTTTCTCTAGATGGGCTACTCTTTCGAAATCGCACCTCGAACTTGCCTTCAAAAGATCACAATCATCGCACCCTCATCTACCTCATTCGCAAAGAGTTACAAGTTGACAAGAAAATTACTGGAAAAGTTCTAAACTTACTACACCTACTCTACTTTAGTCTTGAATCTTCGTAAATTTTTTGATAATTTACCAATTTAATCATTTTGGCCAATTTTGATTTGAAATTGTGAACATGGATGCCAATTATATCTAGCAAGGCCGACGTTGATGTAGACAATTTTATAAAAAAATCAATTTTTTAATCATTTTCAATTTACTTTTTTAATCTATTCTCTTCATTTTCTTTTGATTTCTTCCTCTGCTTTCGACCATACATGTGTGTTGATGTGGACCAACGACCTTGTGGGCTTCGAGCAAGGCTTGCCCTCACTAGGATCTTGCAAGGTAAAGCCTCACCCAAGGCCGGCAAGGTCAAGTCGTTGGGATGTGCTGAACTCGGTGAGCTCGAGCCTCACCAAATCTTGAGGAAGTCAACCTTGCCCAAGAACTAGTGAGGTCGACCCTCACTTGTGGTCAATCAATGAGGCCTGGTGACAGGTGGAGTAAGAACAACAAAGCAACAAAAAAAAAAATTTAAATAATGTGACCTTTTTTTTTTTTTTCAAAAAAACTATACACTTTAGCATCGACCATGTAACATAGGATGGTCGGTATCCATGTCGATAATTTCCTATCAAAATTGGTCGAAATGACTTAATTAATAAATTGTCAATATTTAGGATTCAACTAGTACAATTGAAGAACATAAGACTAAACTGGTACAAATACGATAGGTTTAAAAATTTTATGGTAATTTTTTCCAAGCATGATTGCCACTACACTCAAAGTTCGTGCCCATCGAAATAAATAACTACCTTGGACCCCCTCACGCTTAATCTAGAGATCGAAATTTCAATAATAGCATTTAATTTTCAATTGAGTAGCGTGTTAATTTGTTTTATGGAAAAATAAAATCCTACCTTATGACTTACCAATCGATGTCAACCAAAAAACTGAACATGGGTAGATGTTATTTTCATTTGTCTTTCCAATCGATGTCAACCAAAAAGCTGAACATAGGTAAATACAAGATGATTTAAGACGGTTTGACAAAATTCAAGCACTTATGCTTCTGCGCAACTCAAGAGAAAAAAAAACGTTAAAGAAACACAAATTTTAAGAAAACTTCAGGTTTGAGACTCTGACTCTATAAATGTTTACATCATGATAGATACCCCTAGTCGGCTACTTGGTTGCATGCAAAAGCTTTTTCCAAGAAACTTTCAAGTTCCTCTCGTCTTGTATGTTAAGTCCACCAAGAAAAAGGCAAGAGGAAAAGGCAGAGTAGCAAGGTTCATTGGCCCTACGTGCCAATCTTTTCTTCAAAGCTTTATCAAGTAGTAATCTTTTTCCTCAATTTCTTTCATTTTTCATCTCCATGAAAACTCAAGTTTTGGCTCATGGTATCCACTCTCTTCTCTGGAATAGTCCAGACTATACACTACTACTTTGAAGTTCATTCCGTCTTTCTCTTGCTTGTAGATTGTTTGACAAAAATGAGGTAAGAGTCATGAATTCAGCTTCCTCCTTGTTTCTGCTTGATGGGTCCCCTTTTCTAGCATTCCTCCGTTAAGTCTATATGGTTTTCAGGTTTGTCTGAAGCTTTTATACTTGGCTGTTGGATCTGGCGTTGCGGCTTTCACGCGTAAGTTTTGCTAGTCTGCTTACTGACATATAAAGTTAGGTGTTGTTCTCGAAACGGTCCAACATTTTCTTTGACTACAACACCGGAGGTCGCTTGTTGGATGGTCACTGGAAAGAGACAAGCTACAAAGATAAGAAGCTTATACTTGAAGACATTATTGCGGCAGGAAATTGGCTGCTTTGACAAGGAAACATATACCGGCAAAATCATTGGAAGGATGACGGGCAACACTGTTCTTATCCAAGACGCCATGGGCAAGAAGGTATAATGCCCAATTTTTTTATACAAAAGGCTTCAATCATGATCTTTTATCATATTTCTTGGAACATCTTCCTTCTAATTGTGTGGTTCGGGTGGGAAAGTTCATGCAGCAAATTGCCATATTCTTCGGAAGCTTTGTTATTGCCTTCATCAAAGGGTTGGCTTCTCATGCTAGTTATGTTGTCTTCAATCCCTCTCATCATCTTGTCCGTTGCTGTTCCTAGCAGAACTGTTGAAAAGCTGGCTTCTCGGGGGCAAACTTCATACTCGCAAGCAGCAGCTGTTGCAGAGCAGACAGTCGGGTCATTAAGAACTGTACATTTTATCTGCAACAGAAACCTTAGTCATCAGTTCTTTAATTCAAATATTTCGAATCAAAACTCTGATGATTTTGAATGAAAGAGCATTTCCCTTCCAGGTCGCGTCATTTACAGGAGAGAAGAAAGCTATTGCTATGTACAATGAATCTAGGACCAAAGCCTATGAATCTGGCGTGCACAGGGGCATGGTCTCAGGGATGGTATCTGGTGCACTGGTGTTCGTCGTTTTTTGCACATATGCGTTGGCAGTTTGGTCTGGTGGGAAGATGATCCTTGAGAAAGGGTATAGAGGGGAGGACATTGTTCATGTTGTCGTCAGTGTAATGTCTGGATCCATGTAAGATCGGTTCTCCTAACTTCTCATCTTACCTGATTAACTTGTGTAAGAAGGGTAATACTTTTTTGTAATGCATGTGGAGCGACTTTGTATCGTCTCGGTAGGGTCCTTAAGTTTGTAATAACATTACAAGTTTATGAGCTGTCGAGTGTACATGATTCTTCCGGTCCTCAAACCCATCACGATGTCGTCCTTTTTCCTCTATCAGAGAATGGTCTGCCATGCAGAATGTAGTAGATGGGATTTGTACCGTCGCATTTACACCGACCCTTTTGGGTTTTTTAAGGCCCTAGGACAGGCGGCTCCATGCATGAGTGCATAAGCTGCGGGAGAAGCTGCGGCGCTCAAGCTGTTTGAGGCAATCAACAGAAAGCCGCAGACAAAGAGATGCTTACGGTTCTTCAGGATGAGCACTGGAGGACATTTGCGGTGATGTCGAAGTAAGGGATGTGTATTTCAGTCACCCTTGTAGGCCAAATGAACAAAAAATTAGTGGATTCTCTCTTTGCATACCTAGCGGTACAACTGCTGCTGAAGAAATCAGAGCAGCTGCTGAGTTCGCAAATCCTAATCATGGAAAAAACCTGAATATCTCTCTATTGACATCCTGGAAATGAAACCAGACAAGCAGACTAATATTAATTCTTGCTCGTCCCTTTTTGATCCATCCGATGAGATCCTACTTTTTCCACCGTGGCCGGGGGTCAATTGGTGGCACAAGTCCGGACTACGTACTTCTTCCGATCCTACTTTTTGATCGGAAATTGCTCAACGAAGCCACGAGCGCCCTCAATGCCGAGTCCAAGCGCACGGTGCCAGATGTGCTGAACAGAGCGGCGGTGGCGGCACAGAACCGGTTGTCCGCGATCAAAGGAGGGGACTTGATGGCGGTGGTGAAGGAAGGGGTGATCGCGGAGAAAGGGAAGCACGACACCTCGATCGAGATTGAGGATGGTATCTATGCCTTCCTAGGTGGCCATGCATTCCAGCACATCATCTTAGTATGAAATTCACGTAAATTTTTGGTCCAAGTGTTGGTCTGTTTTCTTAGTGAGAAAATTGCTGACGCGAAAGTCTTACTTTCACTCGTCCATAAAATGGACAGAATTGGCTTCACATGCTAGAAGGTTTAGAATTGGCTTACTAATGTTTAGGGCGTAATTGCATTGATTAAAAAGTTTAGCGCCAGATTAAAAGGTCCTGCAGCTTTCATATCTCGTTTTTATTTTCATGATAACGAGCTTAGTTCGTGAAAATTAATATTTTTTACCAGAATAAAAAATTTGAAAATACTTAAGTAGGTATCGTGTTCAAAGTTGAGATGCATTTTCTCGCATTATTAGTAAAATTGTTCCTCATTAGCACATCGGAAATCTTGAAAACAATTATTTATTTATAATTTATAGTTATGAAAAAAAGTGAAAACCATTTCCCTAATTATCACTTAATAACGATTCTTTTTTTTCTTTATGCAAGATTAAAAAAAAAAAAGTTGTCATCTTTCTCTCTGTACAAATTCCAAAGGAAGCTGAAATGAGTTCGCTCGCTCGATCGCTCCGGCGAGCTGCTTCGTCGTCGCCGTCCGCGCCACCGTACCAGCACTACTGCGTCTCTGCTCCTCGTCTTCTTTCGAGCGCCATTCCGCCGCTTCACCCGTCGTGGCATGGAAGTCCATGTCCATTGCCACTCCCGTGGCCAAGTCGGCTAATAAACCATCAAGCGTTGCTGGTTCTGGTTCTTTCTCCACTGTCGTCGATTGGCCGAGGCCGAGAGAGATACCGTTTCAGTCACCCTGATCGGTCGCATCCGTACGTCGGTTCAATCCCGGAACGGTCCCGACGGCAAGCTTTGGGCGGGCAATGTCATCACCCGCGATGCCTCTTCGGACTCTCCGCCGCTCCGGTTCGTTTGGCCATTCTTCGTTCTTGGGTTTCTCCTTTCTCAGATACTAGCTAAGAATTTGCGCGTGGAGAAGTGAAAGCATTTCAATTCAAGTAGAGAAAGAGAAAGTGTGCGATTATTCTCGTCATCTCGGGACGTGAATTTCAACGGTTGTGGGATCACTTAGCAATTATTCCGGTATTCTAATTCATAAGTTTGTCCATTTTTTTTTATTAAATCACGAAATTATTTATCTTGCTATTATGTAGAAAGATGTATTGGGTTTGCTTCATGCTGAGTAGACATGCTGTTTTTGGAACGCTAGCTACGAGTATTCCACCGGAAGTATTTTGTAAATCCTTTCGACCGTCTTCTTAACAGGACTCCCAGCACATTTGAAGGTGATTTGGCTCATGTTGTGGCTTTACATCTGAGAGAAAATGATCATTTCTGTATTGCTGGACAACTGAGTGCAAATCCACCCCCATTAGACGTTAACCAGGGTCAGACCAAGGTCCAGGTAATTCTCTGAACTGTAATTTTGAACGCACAATATCGTTGGATCGTGGGTTCCTCTTTAACTCTTTGAGTAAGGTCCTCTGGTCGTGTTACCCTTTTTGGGGTTTGAGTTGAAACAAATTATGTATCTTTTAGTACATTTAAAAGTCTTTCAGTCAGCAGATTTTCTTTTCAATTCGTGTCAAAGTATTTGCTTTGGTTCTATATAAGCATAAATGTTTTGAGATATAGTGCTTGATAGAATGGATTGTGAATCGTACACAACTTATAAAGATATGATATGGATGAATAGATTTTTGTATTGAGCCACCTGGTGAAATCATATAATTCAGGTATCAAATGGTATAGTTCTGTTGGATCCATCTTCAAAATGATTTGACATGAACATGTGGGGGAGGAGCTAGAATTATATGCTCGACCTTGATTCTCGATTTATCTGCTATATTCCTCACAATCAGTCTCTATCCTCTGTGGCAGTATAATTTGCAAGTACTAATCAACAGAACAACTAGATCAGCGCTAAAATTAATTGATCGAACAATTATATCTGTGCTAAAAATGCTCCTGTGAGAGCGTTAGATGCATCAACTCATCCAAGTGCAATAAGATAATCCTATAACCATGTTAATTTACACAGGACTTTGCCATCCTTTTTTCTTTCATTTCCTTCTGTCTGCAGGAGTGTAAATCTAAAAACGAGGCTATATGAACTAGAGAGCAGTGATCCTTAACAACTACGTTGTGAAAGATCTCAATTTAATAACATCATTGAGATCGATTTCCTTGTTCTATTGAAGGAAAAACATGCAGGAGAATGCTTGTTTTGACAATGCAGAGAAAGAGGGGTGGTTGAGCATTCTAAATAATAAAGAACTTGTACTTGGAGAAGTCGTTCTTTATTTGTGAGTAATATGATTGACTATGACAGATAACTCATATTTCTCCCGTAATATTCAAAAGCCCTACTGATAAGACGGTGCATTGACTTTTCATCCTTGATTCTCTTGCAGAATGTTTGAAATAGGGTAGACCTGTAAAAGGCGTGTTAAATTTGGATCTTCAGTACATTATATAGCTTTCAAAAAAATTTGGATCTCCAGTTTAGATCTAAATCAAACGTTTTCTTGTTATCACAAGTATTCAGTTAAAGGTCCATTGGGAATTTAGTGCGTTGCCTTTCCCTTTCTCCATTGTGTTCCTTGTTCTGTTTGAAGTTGGGTATTCTGCTTCTTATTTAGAGGTTTCCTAGTTCTATATGACTATAGAGGACACAACGGATTCTTCTATAATTAATGAAATTCATTGAATCTTAGGTAATCTGAGCTTGCACTCCAAATGTCAGCAAGGACTTACCTCTCGATCCCATTATCCAAAAGGACAGATTCAGCATAAGTTGGATTTTAGCCTTGATAATCCTTGCCAGTAACATCACACACTCTTAGGATAGATATCTTTCGTACTGAAATTATGTCGACATCAGTGAATATCAGTAGCCTTTCAAAGCAATCTGATGAATACCTGCATCACGAGCCGGAACATCTGGAGATGATGGATCACTTGTCGTAATCCTCTGGATCTTGAAAGCTAAGCATCCTTCGGATGTCCTATTCATTAAAATGGAGAAAGATACTGTTGAGGTACCCTGCTGGATCCTCTTGCATATCCGAACACCGAATCTACCAAATCAGAAAAATTACTCAAAAGGCTCACCGTAGCAAATGTAAGAATCTCTGCAAAATGTTGGGAATGCTACACTTTTATGCACTTTATGCAGTTGTAATTTATATCCTAGTGTGACACCAAAACAGAAGTAAATCAGTTCTTGTCCATGCATATAATGTTTATAGAACAAGTCTTCAACCTGTACGGTCTGAGTTTCATTTCCTGCAGTCTTATGATCTGAGGTTAGAATATTGAAGTTGGATGATCATTTCTATTTTACTTTGTTATTGACATCTTACATAAAGTCTGGAAATACAGTCCAGCTTAACAACTTGCCATTGTTTAGTTATTTTTCTAACAGGGAATGTTTGACCCTTGGAGTATGTGTTATGGTCTTTGAATTGATCAAGTTGTGCTAATACTGCATTGGTGCACATACCCAAAAAAGGGGAAAATTACTATATTGGTGCCAGAAGCTAAAATAGGTCTGAAACTTGCAAGCTTCTTAGGGAGGACTAACAGGGATGCATCTGTTACAGCGCTGTTAATAGGTCCCATAGTTATCTCATGAGGCCTTAGCAGTCAGGAAATTTGGATACAGTTATGATTTTTCAAGTCCCTGATGAAATCATAGCTTTATATGGTCTGAAATGTTTGAAGGAGAAGAATACGGCACGTCACTTTCATGATCTTTTTGTTTTGTTTTTGTGTAAGTAAAGGAAATTATAATGCTTATTAAGGATTAGTTACCCAAGTTTCCGTGGAGGAATCAAAGCTTCATACTTTAGGTATTTAGTTCACAGCACAGCCTAAACCTGATATACACCCGTTACATTTGCAGATGTCCTGTATATAACTTGATTGTAGCTTGGGGCAGTTCAGGTATCTCTTGCTCTTGGTATCTAATGATGATGATAATTTCATTCTTACTTCTCCAAAAGTTATGAAGGGAAAACGGGTTCACTTCTGTTTCTTTCCTTGTGCCTTCGGTGTGTCCACGATCGTACTTTCACTCAACAGTTAACTAATTGAAGCTGATTTTTATACTTTGGCTTTACCAGGTCATGGTACACAGCATTAACTTTATCGAAGGATCTTCTCTATTGAAAAAGAGCTCTTGTCTCTCATAGACATGAAAAGTCTTCCAACAGTAGGGCTGGTATGGCCATAGAACTGTGGTCTTCAACTATGCTTGCTTACCCGTTGGAAACGCACGAGTCCATTCTGGGACAACACCGGGAACACCTGGACTCACCCGGGATCTTGAGCGAAACTGAGATCTGGTTTGGCCACGCCGAGAGACCTCGATTTGCTGAGAAACAAAAGGAGCCTTCGCTTGATCAGCAATGCGCGTGACAGCCGGAAATCATTGATGATAGGCAAGGACGTCAAGCAATCGAGCGACGTGCTGGAGGAACACCAGGACGCTAGACAGCAAATTGGTCTTCTTCCTCCTGCGTAGGCGTGTACGCTTTACCTCCTGTCCGCAGGCGTTGGAGATTTCAAAGTGGCGTGCTGCACTTCCCCTCCCTCTCCACATTTTCTCTCCTTAGGCCTTTCCGGTATTATCTGAAGGATTTGGATGACGAGGAGGTGTTGATGGGCGTCAGAAATCGGGCCAAGCAGGGCAAGGGCACGGCGCCATGGCTGTTGGCCCTTTCCTTGGAACTCTTTGTCCGTCGACCCTTTCATGTTCAGCTGGTTCTTTCCCCCATTCTTTGTCCAATCATCAACTCAGCTGAAGCTGCTCTAGCGAAGCTGGCGTTTACTCCTTGGCTCCTATAAGTTCAGCCGCCGGTTTCTTGAAGTTTCTGCCGGTTCTTTCCCTTCCTTCTCTCTGCATCTTCACCCTTTTATCCTCTGCTACAGCTCTGTTTTGTCCAGTTTTGCAGCCAAGACAGCTTCCATTTTGGGCTTAATTCTGCGTCCAATCCCATCTGGCTCTACCGAGAAATGGACAGCTGCAAGTCCGTCGGTTTTGCCTCCAATCTATCCTCTCAACTCTAGTTCATTTCTTGTTCAAGTTTCCTAGTTCCATTAGGATTTGGATTGTGGCTGGTTTAGGGGTTTAATGATGCGCAAAGAGTGGGCATAGGAGGGTAAAATGGTGGCAACCGGACAAGGAAGGAGACGTGAGCATCACGGACCATCCGCAATGTAGAGCACATTTACAAAGCTCAAGAATTGGTCACCACTCTCTAATCGGTAGTCGGTCTCCAAAAAAGATACTCCAACAGCAGCCTTCTCATTATTTTTCTCTGACGTGCACGTTTTACTGATTAACAGATGGAATATTTGCTAAAAATCATGGAGGTCAACATTCATTCTTCAAAAGCCGTCCAACTGCAACTATGTGCCCCTCCATGTCGTTAACGAAGTGCTTCTTCTACGTGTGTTACCCCTGAGTCTCTCGATATACTAAATTATGATGATGTTTTGCAGTTGCCGGAAATCGATTAGTTTAGAAATTGGCTGGTCCCATGCAGAAGAAGTCGCAACTCAAGCTCTTCCATCACTATGAGACTAGCATTCTCCAATAGCATGATCCCGTTAGTGGTTTTTGCATGTAGATACTTGAGGAGCTTTGTACCTGAAGTTTGTCATCGACCTACATCACAGACACTTTTTTGCAAATATAATGGAACTTCTTTTCTTATCAATCATCCAGCTCTTTTGTCACAATAGTACTAACTCCGTACCTATGCTCTGTTATTTTCCCCTTCAAGATATGTGCGTTGTGCAACCAACTGTTGAGTTAGATACCAAGTGTGTTTTGGCGGAACTAGGCAAAGGTTGGGCTTTGATGCCTTGTGGCAGCAAAATCATCCGGGTTAGTTCATCTTGAATGCTTACTGCTTTCAATATTTAAGAGACTACATTGAACCCTCCGACTGTGTTCCCCATCGCCATCGGTATACTTGTTGGTGGGATTGTTCTTTCAAGAGGAGAATTTTGGTGATTGCAAAGGAGGACTGTCCTAGATTGCATGGTCATTATTGTTTCCAACAAACTACTAATGTTGCCTAGCACATAGATTAGTTTATGTTAGCTTGTGCGCTTGTAAAGAGTTGAGGGACAAAATCATTCATGAGATCATCGGCCAACTCAAAATGTTTCAACAAGAATTTGCACATCAATCAAACTACCAACTATTACAAAATAGGACCAGACTAAATCAAATCTGGATCCAACCATGACATGATATATCACAAACATTTTATTTTGGTTGATTTGCAAATGTTTGTTGGATCTTTTAGGTTAAACACTTTCCTCATCATGAAAAATGCAAGTGCTAGAGAAACTCCATACTCCATGCATAGAGATTTAGTGATTGATCCTCTTATGACCTTGGGGACTCGATATAATATGAAGATATAATGGGAATTCGTTTATTATGGTGGGAGAGAGAGAGAGAGAGAGAGAGAGAGAGAGAGAGATATGAAGTGTTAAGAGTAGTTCATGTGCTTGGCTTGACTCAAGCATTGACTTAGGCGTGTGTTTTGGATCGAATCCTGAGGAGATGAATCGAGTTTTGAGAGCAAGTTATTAGAAATTCACCAAGGAGGAAGGATAGATATGGTAAGGGGTGGATAGGGATAATTATTATAATATCTTGATAGAGGGAATTTGGGAATTTCAATCCAGATTGTGCAATGATGGGTTGGGAAAAAATTGGAAATCTTTTGTCACTTGAATATTTCCAGCCCATAATATATATTTTGCAGAAAGTGCAATATAAAAAATAGAGGGTTTTTTTAAATATACAGATTATATATTTCATTAGCAAATTTAAAGTTTTGGAAATTTAATTTGTCATTTGATTTCTTAGTGGTAGGTATCATGAAATATTTGTTAATAAATTCCTATAATGAAATATTTGAATCAAAGAAGGTGTATACCCATAATAAAGATAAAATTTGTAAAAAACCAATCCATTGGGGAAAGGATATTACGATTGTGATTTGGGGGAAGGAAAGTAGCTTTGCCTTTTGCTGAGTCATGAATCATGAGTGCGCCTTGAAAGATGAAAGGTAAAAATGGCAAACGATCTTGTATGGTTCTCACAAATATGGGTCCTCCGATTGGGATGAGAAGGATCTCAGTCGTTGAAATAAAGCCAGTTTCCATGCAATCATTCTCTCCACAAAGACTGAGAGTCAATGAACTTTTCAGACAATCCATCATTGTCTCCCTCTTTTTCTTTTTCTAATTTTATAAAACATGTGATTTCTTTCATTCATTGATACGATAATAACATGAGGATGGTAAACAAGCTTCCGAACGTAGAATATCCCAAAGGGATTGGGGAGAGGAAGACATCCAATTCATATGAAGGTTTTTGCTACCCAATCTGCAACTCGATTTCCTTCCCTATGGCAATGGGCAACATTCAAATGATCAAACTGGGCTAGAATCTTTTTGCTTTCATCTAAAATATTCCTCATGGATCATGGAGCTTCTTCTTGGCCCAGCACACTCTACACTAAGATCCAACTGACGCTCTCACACTCCAAATCTAGCGTTTTCTTCTGTACTTCACCCACGTCTCTGACTCTCTTTCAGGTACCTCAATGGTTGGGCTTCGACTTGCAAAGGGGAAGCAGCTTGGATCTCTTTCAAGAAGCCACCTTCTACCACCCTGTTCGAGTTTCTTAGAATTCCGGCGATTGAGCATGGCATCTCACTTTCCACCCATGAGATATCCACGTTCAGCTTCAGGGTATTGCCGAAGGTATCCACTTGGCCGGCTCTCTCCGATTTTTGGATTTTGTCTTTCTTTTATGCGGATTCCACCGTAGGAAGCTTATGATGTTACTATCTGAGTTATGTGTTGCCTTTCAAAATTTAAACTTGGCGTTGCTGATTAAGCATAGATACGAATAGGATTTCTGGGTAAGAGCTAGTACAAATTAAACATATCATACTTCTCAGCAACAAACTTCTTGCATTGCATATGATGTTATCATGAGCATCAATCTTGAAATTCAATGCCCATAGTTTTTAAGATGTGCTTTATTGTCTATGCTGCAGTTATCCTTGTCTGCTTCAAAATTATGTAATGTTGTGTCAAAGGTGAGAAACTTCATTAGCATTATCTGCGGATTTCTTGTATATCTTGCTGGTAGTATGTAGTTTTTCTAATTTGTCTGCATCTTGCTTTCACATTCACCTGGGATATTCTAGGTTCTTTTTTATTTGGTTGTCACAGAAGGGGATAACTTCTTCTTAGTAAAATTTCAACAATATATCTTAAAACTTGATTTTCTGTCTCTTATGCTTGCAAAAATTGAGGAACATCACAGCACATGATGTATGCATTTCTAGTTGATGCCAGTAAATTGTGTCTTCAGTACTCGTGTGTTGCTGAAATTACCTTACGACTGGAAGATTCATTTGTTATGTAGAAAACATTTCTAGGACAGTCTTTGCATTTCTACTTGATGCTTGTAAATTATGTTCGTTCTATTTTTCAAATAAACTTTCAACAACTTATCTTAAAACTAGATATACATTATTCTCATGCTTATAGAATTTAAGACATGACAGCATATGGTGTATGCATTAATGGTTGATCTGTATTATTTGTGTCTTTAATACCGGAGTGTTGCTGAATTACCCTATTGACTAGAGGACTAATTTGTGCAGCAGAAAACACTTGTAGGAGAGTCTTTGCATGCGCATATTATGCTAATTTCTTTTTGACTTGTGTGCTTCTCATGCGGCAAATCTCATCTGCCAAAATTTCTTCCCTAGCACTTCAGCTCATATCAAAACTTGCATATATACTCTTGATCCAGTTTCAGGCTATGTGAGAAACCTGAACCGAAATAGTTCAGTAGCTCATATTTACAATAAATGAATGATTCCAGGAGATTTCTGCATGTTCGTGTTTTCTCCCTTTTTTTTCCCCAAGTTCGAGCTTGCTTAAAGGTTTTTGAACTTTGATCAATGGATTCTTGCAAAGTGATCCGATGGCAATTGTGTACTTGAGGATAAGAGATGGGATGCTTCAGGAACTTGGGAGGACAGAAGTTTATATCAAATAGTTGGGATACCGCACAAATAGAAACGATTTCTTAGGCTTATCACTTCGAGACTGTTCAGCATTTGGTGAGTATTCCAAGTATAGCAAAGTATTATTTATCAGTCTCTGTTTTGTCTTGACTTATTATGTAAACCTATTTCTTTATTTGTTCTTATCTCATTTCATCTTTCATGTATATGATGTCGATACAAAATGTCACAACATACCTATGAAGGCATGTCAGTCACTTTAATCATTTCATATCTTTTGATATTCCCTTCTTTGGATTTTAACTAAGGTTGTTTCTTTTTTCTTTCTTTAGTTCTTTTTGGGTATTTCCCCTCTGAATCTTATGTGTGAAGCCATGTGCTGTGCATGGCCTTTCCTTGTTATACATTAACAATGTCTCCAACTGCAATTCTATGTCACATCTTAGTCAAAGAAATTTCTTCCTAGAGGTCTAACTCAAAATTATACGAAAATGGAGAGACTGTTTGGAGTAATATAGGGAGTGGTCCTAGATCTATTACCAAGTTTCTCCAACTTATATACGAGCTACTTTTACTATGGTTATGGATCAACTCAATTTTTGGTTTTTGTCATGAAGTAAGGAATACAGTAAAGATAAATGCTCACCTCTTTTCTTCCCTTTGATGTTCAAGTGGGGTAGAACCACACTTTTCCGGAGTTACTGCCTTTAGCTGTCTTGGAGTCTTTACACATTGTAATGTCCTTGGGATTCTGGAATAGTTAAATGAATGCATTGGCTGATATTATGTTTGCCATAGGAATTTGAATGTTAAATTGCAATTAAGTAAGAGCTTTGTTAGCATAATAATTTTTAAGCTATTGTGAGAATAATAGCTTGTTGTGAGTCATAAATTCTTAAATGAGTGGACCTGCAATAATTTATAATTATTTATTATTTAATTTTTATGATCTAGAATAGACTTATATTTTCATAGTAAATTAAAAATTGTTATCCAATCATTTGTCATTGAGTAATCATGACTTGCAATTACCCTTGCAATCATGCTTATCTAGGAAATATTTAATAGTCCATTTGGATTACTTTGGTTTCTATTTGCCTCTTGCCTTTCCATGCGAGGAAGAAGAAATCTAGATGGTATCTTTAATCATGAGGTTTCCTAATAGACGTTAAAGCTGAAGGGCCAAGAGTTTCTAGGAGAATTTTTTTTTTTTTTTTTTTTTGGTCAAATTCTAGGAGAAGTTAGCTGTGTGCTGTTTAGAACCTTTTATCTTCCTTTAAATCTTATAAATAAAAATATACATGTCCATTTTTTATAACACGGCTAATGGTAAGATCTTGAATTAACCTACTAATATGATGCATTTACTAGAATATAGAACATAATTATGAGGAATGAAGGTTGATAATGCCGGATTATTTAGGATGTCATCATCATGCCATCCAATTTTGACTGGTGCAAATGATCCACCCTTTTTTTAGACTCTCTTTCCTCCTGATAAATGTGCACCTTTTTTTGATTAATCACGGGCTAATAAGATATTATCAATTGCTCTAGTCCTTTTCACTCCAAATATCTAGTTTGAGATTTTCTTTTGTTCCTGCCTCACATGTACACTAGGTAATCTCCCTCTCATGTGTGAGTTCATTAAACTGAGGCGAAGCATTGCTAATAGAAACACGACCTCCTCTTTAGGTACTTCTTTGTATCCCAAATGCCAGACGTCACACTTTTTTTCACTTTATATATGGACCCAATAAAGGGTTGCTTTAAAATATATTTACTAATGCCAGAAACAAAAAAAAATAAAGCATAATCTTTAGTGGGCCATAGATTTGTTTTTCATTGCTTGACTATCAAGCACTGTTTTTGTTTTTGGATTTTAGTGAAGTGATCCCACCAAGCACTCAAATAATTTAAGTGAAATTCATTTCTTGTGAAAAGGGCCAAATTAACTAGCAGAAGCTTCACAAGTCCATATAGTCAAAATAAATAGGCCCATTATCACTTACAACAACAGGGGATGTTAACGTGAATTATTGCTCATTAAATGGGTGCATAGCCCATTTATGACCCATTTAAATATTAAATGAGTCATAAATGGGTTAGGCTTTCTTTTAACAAGTCATATATGGGTCAAACTAAAAGAAAGCTTGACCCATTTATGACCCATTTAATATTTAAATGGATCATAAATGAGTTATGCACCCATTTTGACAAGTTGTACACGATAGTGTGTCATCTTGCTCCCACCGCTCATACAACAGCTCCTTCTCTCGCTTGCACGGCGGTGCTGTCGCACGTGGTCACCACCATAATCGGATGGTGGCTTAATTGGCTGTCAAAATCCAGACGAGTCTTGTCCTCCCATATTTGTGCGTGATTTTTAAAAAATAAAAATAATTTAAAATATTTAAAATAAAAATTATTAATAAACAACATTAAAGGAATATAATCTTTAAAAAAAGATTATAAGAATAATTTTTTCTAAGTTTAGTTAGATAGGGAAGTGTTTTAACAATATGGGTCGGGTCGGGTATGGGTCGGGTACTGGTTGGGTTGGGTATGGGTCAAAAATTATATACTATGCTTAAATGGGTCATAAATGGGTTAATCGGTCAATTTGGGTCGAACCATTTATGACCCGACCCAAACCCAACCCAACCCAACCCACCCGTTTAACAAATCTAATCAAGACCTGTACATATTAGATGAGACGGGTTTGAGGAAAACGTCTTAGTTCGTGGGACCACACCATGCCATAATTTTCGCAAAGCCCTGACATTAGAGAATATTGCCTTTTGGTTGAGTTGAAGAAACTACCCGGACATTAGAGAATATTGCCTTTAGGTTGAGTTGAAGAAACTAATTGGACGCATACTCTTCGACATGAAGCTTGCAAAAAGTTGATCTGGGAACACCTCAAAACTGACATAAGTATCGATTCTTTCTTGGCCAATAAGTCGGGCTTAGCATCTGATCAGGGAACAATTTTAGTGCTCACTATAAAAATGACAGCTATGGACTGCTTGCCCTTCAGACGTGTTGGTTTTAAATATCCTCGGCAGTTATATGTCCTCGCCTCTGTCTCTGTCATTGGCCCGTTTCAAGAACTCAGCAAAGAATCCCTTCATCCTCTAAGTCGTTCCAAGTCGAAGCTGAAGGTAACGAAACATCTTCCTCGATTACATTTTCTCTTCAATGAATTCTCAGTTCCCTGATGTATTCTTCCCCCACAGTGTCCCCTTGTTCTTGCGTTGTGCTGATATGTCCCCTTATACTCTGTGTTGTCAGGACTGGTTTCAGCCTGCATCCCTCTTCTTTCATCGTGCAGACAAGTCAGCAATTCTTGGTTCCTCTTGCATCTTTATAGAACAGCCACTCCCGGTATGTGTCATTTACTTTTGTGTGCCATAAGGGCCTGTATCACGTTCACTCTCTTTGTTGGTAATCTGGTTCTATTGATTAAATCCTGAAAAAACTAAAAACAAAAAATTAAAAAAAGGAAGAAAAACTAAAACTGCAACATAAACTCGTTTAAGAGGCACCGATATTTGTCTCTCTAAGCCTTATGTCTCTAAAATTGTATGACATCACGATTAGCTATCTTCTTGTTTGCGTAATTTGCGACTTGAATATAGGAAAATTAGCAGGTCTCTGCTATAAGACATTTAGACAATTCAGTCTATTGCATTTGATAACAAAGAAATTGAATTTTACTCTTTGGAGAACACCAAAAATCCATTAAAGCATACTAATATTACATGTGTATTCACACGTAACATTTTCAAAGTTATCATTATGTATATTGCTTATTACTTCATTCTTTATAATCAAATCGGTCAATATAAACGATTGGACCGGCCCTGTACCCATGATTCATTCCTGCACTTTCCTTCGAATAAAGTAGATGGAACTTTAATAGATTAAGAACGAGATTTGTCATTACAAATACTTTCACAGTGTTGAGAAATTAAGGGTTTTTCACATCCAACCCACGAATAGATTTCACTGCGGCTTTGTTCAACTATTAGGAAGCATAAACACGAAATTTCCTATATCTCTTCCTACATGAACACTTTCAAATAGTATTTGACAAGTCATGCTGTACATAAATTTAGTGATTCACATGCATTCGCGTGGATTAGTCTAACTTTTAAAAGTTCAAGTACCCATGTTTTAAAAAATAAAGAATACTTGATGAGAAAGAATAAGCTTTATTTTATTTCATTTTATTTTATTTAGGACAAGAAGGTTCCTTAGATGAAAATTTGATGTCCGTAGAATATTGCATAACATGATGGAAGAAGGACATACTTTTACATTAAAGAGACAACAATGACCTCACTTTTCAATTGTCTTCAAAAAAGCACCTATTCTTATTGAGGAACTAAAATGGCTACCGTTATTTTAATGTCCAAATGAATTACGTGGCAACCGAGGCGACAAATGGCGCTGACATGTAAGCTGATGTATTTTTTTATTATTAAAAAAAGAAAAACTCCAAAGAATGATATTTATCGAAGTGAAAAGGGCAAAAAAGAAGAAGACTAGAAGCTATGAGAGGAGAGGGGTGTGTGTCCTGCGGTGGTGGCCGCGCCACCATCAAGGTAAAGCATGGCCACAACTGCTACCACATCGCTCTCGGTGCTCTTTTTGACTCGGGTGGCTGATGCCATAATCAGCTTCTCCAGGGAACATAATAGTCCACAAAGGCAATCATGGAGAAGGCATGGTTGTTCAGGACAGGTTGTCTAGGCGTCTTGCTCAGCCTCACCATCTCTCTTATCACTCGCAAAAGAATAAAATATAAAAGAAAAGGAATGGTAGCAATCACAACTCCACTCCTAGAGATCACATAAGTGGTGCCGGTGATCATCATCAACAGCGCTTTCAACCTTTGCCTTCATCTATTTTACTGCATTTTGTTTTTGTATTTGCATCTCTTTGCAAATTTGAAATGAAGAAAGAGAAGAAAAATGTGAGACTCGCTTTTGCTTCAAGATTATGTTTCTGCCTTTTCTTTTCTCGTTATAAAAATCATCTTGTTTTAAGTTTAAAATCATCAATTTTATGTTTCGCTTACTTTTTCATTAATAATTTATATCCCGTCAGCCCACCTCTTAAGCGTTATTTGCCACATAGGCTTGTTGGAAAAATAACAGTGGCCATGCTCGTTCGTCAAGAAAAAATACGTAATTTTTTTTGACATATTTCGGAAGTGAAATCTTTTTTTTTTTTTATATCTCTGATGTAACTATATGATTTTTTTTTTCGGCCCACCATTTATGTGAGAACTTCTTTCAACACTCCAGCCCACTGTGGCCATTGGGCCCCAACTCTCTTTGTTAACAAAATGCAATGTCCAACTC
The DNA here is from genome assembly GCA_014182845.1 of Corymbia calophylla. NCBI lineage: Eukaryota > Viridiplantae > Streptophyta > Magnoliopsida > Myrtales > Myrtaceae > Corymbia > Corymbia calophylla. The sequence continues at coordinate 21,239,577 of CM024694.1, read as the reverse complement.
GAAAAAACAGTGTCAATGAAAAAGAGTGAAAAGAGCAAAGAAGTTGAGGTCATTGCCGTCGACAAGTTGGAAACGACCATTGCGCTTGGGTTGAAATTGTGTTTAGGGGGATCAAGATACCTGGTGATATCTGGCCCTCTTCATGATTTTGTTTCCCTCTAATATTATACACTATTTCATAACTGATTAATTTCTTAATAGCAAGTTGTGTTTTTCATAAAATTGTGATCTTTTGTTGCCTTATTTTGTTTGTCTTTGTCCAATGATCATTTGCAATGCTTTATCTAGGCAAGTTGGACAGAACCTCCTCATTGTTCCCCTCTAGTATTATCCATTTCTTAACTAATAAATGTCTTAATTGTAAGTTGTTTGTTGATGAACAAATGAGCGAGAGAGTTTGGACAATGCAAATTTTGCTCTCCCATTCCCATTACAATGAAGATGAATAGAAAAATTACATTGAATAATTAACAATCTATGCAAAGCCGTATTTTAAGGACCAAAATTATAAACTTAACAATTTTATAAATTTTAATCCGTCGTATTTTCAAAATGTATGGTTAATTAATGGTAAATTGATTTTCAAATATAGAAGGATATTTTGGTCAATTAACATTAAACGTAGAAGGTGAAGAGGAGATGAGAGAGAAGTGCAGTTAAGTGAAGTGAATTGGTGATTGACCTTCCGAACATATAAAATTATTTTGATCAATTGATAGAAGTTTATATCAAATAAAAGATGAGGTAGTAATAGCCCCTCATTTCTATTATGTAAAAAATAGTAATAGGATCTGAACTTTTACTTAGTGTGACGTTGTTCTCTAATTTAGAATTTATCACATTCATAAGTAGCCATTTTAAGTTAATTCTTTTTTTATTGAAGTCATAGGATCTGTTATGCTCTAAGAATTGTTTGTAACCTCTCACGTACTCGCATCCAAGTGGTGGATGGTACAACATCGCAACAGGTACTAGCTATGGAATGTTTATTCAAAAAGTACTTATTGCTTTTCTTGCAAAACCATGAAAATGCAAAGAACTGTTTTAAGCTGTAAAATTATTGGGAAAAAGGTTCAAATAATTCTAACAGTCAATGTTTAAAAAAATTCGATAAATGGTGAACTAGTATGCATGTAAATGTTTATTCCTCATGTTTTCGATTTAATTGGAACACACTCGGAACACTCTCTCCGAAACACTTTGAGGCTGCAAAATTTGTTGGAACCCTTGAAGAGTCATCCACGTTGTCAAGAAATAAAAAAAAGAAAAAGAAAAAGAAAAAGGGCCAACAGAAAAAATGAAAGAAATTAATTGCACGAGGTAGACCAGTAACGGGTTACTTGAGTGCATCGAGCACAGTAAGCCTAGGAGCAACCAAGCCTTTTCTCACTAGCCGTACGTTCTAAATTGCCCTTGCTGATATTCCTCAGTCTCTCGGTTTTATAACTTTGCTCTTCCTTTCTTTTCATATTTCGAGTGATTAGTTCCGTTCTCTGTTCAGTTTCCTTCGCACCCTTTTCTTTAAGCTCACAATAAACGGAGTCGACAACAAGAGGAACAAAAGAAGGAGGGGGGAGGGGAAGGAATTTCTAGAAATTAAAGAAGAAATTATGGCCGAGGCATTTGCTACCTCCGTTGCATTGAATATTGTGTCGAAACTGAGCGAGTACCTGTTTGCTCCCATTGGACGTCAATTTGGGTACGTGCTGTGCTACAAGAGCTACGTTGAAGATCTTGAAAATGGAGTCAAGGAGTTGGAGACTGCAAGGGAAAGGGTGCAGAGCTCCGTCGATGAAGCCGTGTATAACGGAAAACCTATACACACTGATGTTGAGAATTGGCTAGAGAGTGTGAAGGAGGAGACTGACAAGGCTCTCAACCAGTTAAAACGTGGCAAAAATGCAGAAATAGCTTGCTTCCGTGGGTGGCTTCCCAACCCCGTGGTGTGCCATCCAATTGGCAGGAAGGTGAAGAAGATGACTAAAGTCATTCAGGGACTCCAAGAGAAAAGCCGAAATAATTACTTCCAGAAGGTCTACTATGAGAATACTCCAACAGGAATTGTCACTGTTACCAATTCCGCTGCAAGATCTATCGACAACGAAGATGTCATGGAGTCCAGGGCCAAAATCATGGAGGATGTAATGAAGGCTATAGTTCATGACAATGTCTGTGTGATTGGGGTGTGGGGAGTAGGTGGGGTTGGCAAGTCCAAGCTTTTGGAGGACATCGAAAGGCGAGTTAAGGATGAGAGGATGTTTGATGTGGTTGCCACGACAAATGTATCACGTGATCCAGATTTAAAAAGAATTCAGGGAGAAATTGCTTTTGCACTGGGTCTGAAACTATCGGATGAGGAAACTACTCGTGGGAGAGCAAATCTTTTGTGTCGAAGGTTAGAGAGTGCTCATAAGAAAAACATTCTCATAATTTTAGATAATTTGTGGAAGAAGTTAGAGTTGAAGGAAGTTGGAATCCCTTGCGGATATGATAATAAAGTAAGAGGCTGCAAGCTATTGATATCGTCTAGATATCGAGATGTTTTGCGTGTTGACATGAGCTCTGATCGAGAAGTTCAACTCAATGAGTTAGAGCATAGAGAAGCACGAAGACTTTTTGAAAGGACAATGGGGGACAGAGTTCACGATGGTGAAATTACGAGTTTGGTGGATAGAGTGGTCAAGAATTGTGGAGGCTTGCCACTTTTGATTGTTTCATTGGCAAAGTTTTTGAAGCAGGGAGATTTGGCTGCATGGAGGAATGCTTCGACCAATATAAATGTGTCAAAAGTACAATCAATGGTGGAACTAAACTACAATGACTTAAAAGATGAGAGGATCAAATCATTGTTCTTGATTTGTGCTCTAGTCTCTGGGAGAATTTACTTGAGGGATTCACTTGTCTATTGCATGGGTTTGGGTTTATTTGAAAAATTCAGCAATCCCATTGAAAATGCTAGAGATAGGTTGATTATGGATCTACATAGCCTACAAGACTCTTCTTTGTTACTAGATAGTCATGACATGAATTGGTTCAGAATGCATGACATATTTGTTGACGCAGCCATTTCTATTTCTTCCACGGAATGGGACGCCTTGATTGGGAGGAAGGATTTTGGGTTTAAAGAATGGTCAAAGGATAAGCTCAGAAAATGCATCGCGATATCCATCCTTTTTGTTGGCATTGATGAGCTTCCCGAAAAATTGGACTGCCCAAACTTGAGGATGCTCCTGTTAGGTGAACACAACCCGTCTCTCAAAGTTCCTGAGTCATTTTTTGAATCTATGGCAAAGCTCCAAGTCTTGGACTTTACTGGCTTATCTTTCCCAGCTCTACCTTCGTCGATTGAGTTCCTTCAAAACCTCAAGTCACTATGTCTTTATTATTGTAATCTAGAGGATGTGACTATTCTTGGAAAGCTGAAAGAATTGCAGTTCCTAATTTTAAAGGGATCTGCTATTGCTCTGCTGCCCAAAGAAATGGGTGAACTAACAAAATTGAGAATTTTGGATTTGGCAGAGTGCACCAAGCTCAAAGTAATCGAACCTGGTGTGCTTGGAAGCTTGGTTAATTTAGAAGAACTATATATGGAAGACAGTTTTGATCAGTGGGAGGTCGAGGACAAAGCACTGCGAAGCAACGCTAGCCTGGCTGAGTTGAAGAACATGAAATATTTGAGCACTCTATCAATTGTCATTCCTCATTCTGCCAATCTCTCAAGAGGCCTGCCATTTGGGAAGTTGAACAAACATAAAATCCAAATTGGAGATGCTTGGGATTGGTCGGGCGAATATGAGGAATCCAGAACTTTAAAGCTCAAGCTGGATTTGGGCACTCTTCTACTTGAAGAGTGGGTGTCAAAATGTTTGCAGAAAACGCAAGATCTCTACTTGGATGGATTGCAAGGTGGCTTCGATAACATTCATGATTTGTGTGTCGAAGGATATCAGGAATTGAAGCATCTTCACGTACAAAATAGCCCCTCATTTCAATATGTTGTTTGCTCCCCAGAAAATGTCGAGCGCACTGCATTTACTACATTGGAATCTTTGTCTCTTGAGAATCTAAAGAACTTGGAGAAGATTTGTCGCGGTTGTCTTGCCCTAGAATCCTTCGGCAAATTAAAGATTGTGAAGCTAGAGAACTGTGGTGTAATCGAATATTTGTTTCCTTTGTCCATGAAGAGAATTATATCTCAGCTCGAAGAGATTAAAATAAGCAAGTGCCGCTCGATGCAGCAAATTCTTGCAGATGCTGAGACAAATGAAGATCGAGATAATAGAGATGGTGATACCAAACTGAGGTTATACAATTTGCGTAGGCTGACATTTCAAAACTTGCCAAAGATGACGAACTTCTGTAAAACCACGGACCAATTAGTCGATTTCTTCGATGGGCATCAGGTATATAATTTGTTTTTGAGATTTAGTGGATGGATATGAGAGAGTATAATCGGATGTAGAAAAATTGGATAAATAAATTGATAATGAGATTTTGTTTTATAGGATAGTTACAACAAACAATAATTTAATTTTGCAAAATGGAATTGCTATATTTGAATACATAAACACATTTATAAATTAGTTAATTAGATCTCACTTTTTTTTGTGTTATGTTATCAACATAGTTAAAAAGCACGATGTATGGTATTAAATAATTTCGAAGTTTATCGTTGCTTAATGGTAAAATCGAATATGTATACACAAACATTTATGGATATATTCATAAATTGAAGGAATTATATAGGACCTATATAATTTTTTGACCTTTATTTAATAATGAATGGACATACTCAGAATATTATATCCGATTGATTAAAGTGAAAGAAAGAACTGGAGAAAATTTTCAATAGGTGAATTTAACTACAGTGACTCTGTGTCAAATAACATATAAATTAATTAATTAAAAATTTGCAATTTTAATCATCAACACTAGAGTAGTTGAGACGATCAAGTTGTTTTTTTTCTTCCCTCAATAATTTTGAAGAGTTGTGGTAGGTGAATGGACCTTTTGTGGAAGTGTCATTCGACACAAAGTTCCATTATACTCTTATTTGTTAAATGATGGGACTATTATGTGAATACTAATGAAAAATCAAATATAATATTCGATAGTCCAAATTGTTTTTGTAACCTTAGTATATTAATGAGATGTTAGGGGGATTTTTTTTTTTGTTCTAATTCATGTAAGCTATTGAACCTTTTGTGGTGATCAAATCTACCACTAATCTTTGTTCTAGCCACTTTTCTAATATTATTGGTAGAATTTATGTCCAGTGCACATGTCTAAAGTTATTTATTTTAATAAATATTGCTTGGAAATGTTGATTAGAAACACATCTGATATTCATTTGTGCACTATCGTTTTGATTTAGCAATTACTTTAAATGTTCTGTCAGTATAAAAAAAAATGAAAACCCTTTTTCAAATTATTTTGATAATGTGAGCCAAACTGCAAAAGCTTGATGCTCCACTAAAATCATTTGCTGAATTAAGCAATTCATTTTCTTGGCTACAAAAATAAATTTTGCAATATAAATTAGCTCTTTGATAAGGAGGCGCGTCGTAGGTCCTTGTATGGATAAATTAATTCATTTAATGAAATTAACTTTGGCGCCGGTTCATGGATCTTATGGCCAACTATGGATCTTACAGTGATGACATTTTTAGTTTTATGTTTTACTTTCAGCCAATGCGGCATATATTCCATATTACATCTATGTTGGGAAATAATGGATCCTATGGTGCTATGCAAGGGGACAACAAAATCTTCTAACTGCTTTAGTATTTTTATTTTTTACTTTCAATCTTTTGATAAGATACTTTGGACAAAATGTGAAGGAAGCTCAGATTACACCTGCAAATCAATTAAAGTGTAGTTTTCTTTGTTTGTCAATTTAGTTCATGACTATTTGATAAAAAAATAAGTCATTTGAGGTATTATATAAAATCATAATCGATGACTAAAAATTCAATTGCGCCTATGCCATGAATTTGGAAAGTTAAGGTAGAAAGCACAAAATGTGAGGGCAAATTTAATAACCTCAATACTTCAAGGACTATGACTTCTGTCTTATTATTATTATATATTCAATGGAGTCCAAGTACATAATAGCTCAATGACAAGTAAGTGCAAAGTTGATAAATTTTAAAGAAGAATTAAGGTAAAATTCAAAAATCATTACTCAGCTTTTTCTTCCATTATGTTTATATCTATTGTGTGAGATTATTTCCTTTATTATTATTTCACGTGCAACTCGTATTTCTAGTTACAAACATTATTATGAGATTGTGTGGCATTATTCATCCTTTGCAGCTAATAAAGTTACAAAGTTTGGAAGCCATGACCATCGACAACTGTCAATTAATACAAGAAGTATTTGACCTGGAAGGATTGAAATCCAGCGGGGAAATCAATATTCTATTGCGGTTGAGAGAATTAACCTTGAGTGACTTACGAAATTTGGTACACATATGGAGCAAAAATCCACGAAAAGCATTGTGTTTCCAAAACTTAAGGACATTGAAGGTACAAAACTGTGAGAACCTGAGGTTTCTTTTTTCTTCTTCCATGGTTAACACACTCAGGCAAATAACAGAAATAGAAATAGTGAATTGTAAATTGATGGAGGAAATTATTGAGGTACAAGAAGAGGAATCAGAGGAAGCTGCAACCACTGACCCTTTAGAGTTCCCTCTATTAACTTCCTTATCAATTGAGAAATTGCCAAATCTTGGGACATTCTATGGAAAGTACAGTATTCACTGTCCATCCTTAACAAGACTGACGATATCTAGATGCCCCAAAATGATGACATTCTCTTCATCCAAAGGAAAGCAACAATCGATGCCGAATGATACAGGTTTCCAACAAGACTTTGGTCATATCAATTCTGGCTTGTCCTTGCCCGTCTTCTTCAATGAAAAGGTATGTAAGCATCTACAGTATTTTTCTGTTAACCATTCTTCTAGTTTTAATCAGTGAAGCATTTTAATAAAACTTGGATCATTATTCTGTACCGAAAGTTTAGCAGTTTGCAGCGGAAAAACTAACTCGTTGAAGGCCATTCCCAAAATTGCCCCCAAATTTCGACATGATAAAATTCTATACTGAAAATTTCAGTCATTCTACAAATACATTGTTTTTATGCAGGTTCTTTTCCCAAGCTTGGAGAAATTTAAGCTTTCATCCATGTGCCAATTAAAGAGGATATGGAACAATCAACTCCCTAGACAGTCCTTTTGCAAACTCGCATCCTTCACTGTTGAATTCTGTGAAAATTTGTCACATGTTTTTCCATCAAATTCAATGGATATGTTGCGGAGCTTGAATAAAATTGAGGTGGTTGGGTGTCCCTCCTTGGAAGCATTATTTGAACCAGTAAGTCTCTGCAATGAGAAAGGGCAAAAACCATTGGAACTCTCTGCATTAAAAGAACTGAAATTGTTGAATCTACCAAGGCTGACAGACATTTTGAAGAGTGACTGCAAAGTCACCTTGGCATTTCCAAGTTTGATGGAAGTGAACATGAGGCTTTGTCATAGTTTGCCATATCTCTTCTCAAGTGCCACAGCCAAAACTCTTGATAAACTTGCGGTTCTTGATGTTTCTTGTTGCAATAACCTGTGGAGCATAATTGCAATGGAAGGAAGAAAAGGTGAAACCGTAGAAACATTGAAGTTCCGTCATTTAAGCACACTCAAGCTCAATGACCTTGGGAACTTGATTAGTTTCCGCTCAGCAAGTTGTGTTGGTGATGGGTTAAATCCTCTATTTGATGAGAAGGTATCATATCCCACTTAATTTAATTTCTTATTTTATTCTATTTTCTATGATTTGGCCCTAAGCAATTTCATGTATTTTCCATTTGTCTCCATACATTTGTAGCTTGCATTTCCAAAGTTAGAAGAGCTACACATTGAGGGAGTTCGACAGAAAGAACTATGGAACCAAAAAATCCTTGTGGAGTCCTTTTGCTGTCTAAAGGTCCTCATGGTGAAGCGATGTCGCAACCTAATGAATGTGATTCCTTCTTTCATGTCGAAGAGGTTGCTTCACTGTATGGAGTACCTAACAGTGGAGTCTAGCAATTTGATAGAAGGTATATTCATACTCGAGGGCGACGATGTAATGGAGAGAGAAGCTGTGAGAAGCAGTCCATGGAGAGAGCTAACATTATGCGATCTCCCAAATTTGACACACATATGGAAGAATGAGGATTTGCTGAATCTTTGCCTTCACAACCTGACTACTGTAAGAATTGAGACATGCCCACATTTAAGAAACCTATTTACTATGTCTATGGTAAAAAGTTTGGGACAACTCCAATATCTTGGTTTACATAGTTGCGGAGATATGGAGTACATTGTTGCCAGAGAAGAGGTGAAACTTGAAGAAGTAGCTGATATAATTGTACTTCCCAAACTTGTCACTCTGGATCTTTACAATATGCCAAAACTTAGAAGTTTCTACCATGGAAAGCATATATCACTATGGCCCTCCTTGAAAGTGTTTATAGTTGAAGGTTGTAATGTTGTGGAGGTGATTAATGGAGATGCCAGCTGTAGAAAGCTAGAGGGCAACATTCTAGCGCAGCAACCGTTTTTGCTGGTCGAAAAGGTTTGCACTCATTCCTCTTTAATGGTATATTGTTTCTTTTCCCTTGTAATTTGAGTTAGACAATTTAAGGGTCTGTAGGGGTGACTTATGCTAACTTATCGTTTTCCCTTACTAATGTTCGACTTTTATTACTAATAAGCATCTCAAAGCTACTTCAAATATGAACATATTGACGTATATCGAAAGTTATTCATAAGTTTCCAAAATTTAGCACAGTTTTTTGTCATTTTCAATTTTTAGATTAACGTAACGTTTCATTAATACTGTAAAATCACAAATATTCCTGAGGGGCTAAGCTCCAATTAACATCTTTTTGACTAATTTAAAATCTAGATGATGCTAAAGAGGTTGGCTCAAATTTAAATCTTATCTATGTAAGATCAAGGGATAATTATGTTTTTCATGTGAGCCAAACCGCAAAATCATGATGTGCGACTGAAATCATTTGTTAAATTAATTAATTTTTTTTCTCGGCTACTTAACTAAAATTTGCCACATAAATTAGCTTTTTTCATGACAAGGCAGCGTATCATATGTCCTTAAATAGGAAAAAATAAATCCTTTACTAAAATTGACTTTGATGCCTTATGGCGCTGTTGTGACCAGTTCATGGATAGTCTATAACGGATCTTATGGAGATGAACCATTTTTTTAACATTTTGTCGACGTGGCATCTGTTCCGCTTTACATCAATACCAGAAAATAATGGATCTTATAGTGCTATGGGGACAATACATTCTTTTGACTCCTTAAGTATTTCTCTCATAAACTCATAATAACTTTTAAGTTTCACTTTTTTCATGAGAATTTTTTTCTTTTTAGAAACTTTCGAAAAAATGCCAGGCTCAAATTACACCTGCAAAACAACTAAAAGTTTAGCTTTTATTTGTCAATTTAGTTCATAATTATTTGGGAGAATATAATTGAGATTGTTTTTTTACACTCATTTGAGATATTATATCATCCCACAGTCAAAAACCGAAAAATCAATTGAACCTATGCCATGAATTTTTAAAATTTAGACAAGATGGCACAGTTCTTTTTCTTTCTTTTTTTTGTGATAAAATATTCTTATAAGTATTTATTAGAAATACATCTAGCATTTATTTGTCCGCTATTGCTTGGATTTAGCAGTTTCTGTAACTATTTTGTTAGTATAGAATAAAAATATGGAAACCCTTTTTTAAAATTATCTTGAAATTATATTAATAGTGTTACCCAAACTGCAAAAGCGATGCTCGACTAAAATCATTTTTCTTGGCTACATGACTAAGTCTCCACATAATCTAGTCTTTTTTATGACGAGAAAGGGTATCTCAGGTTCTTATATAGGTAGAATTAATCCCATTGATGAAATTGACTTTGATGCCCATGTGGTGCTGCTACGACCAGTTCATGGGTCTTATGACCAACCATGGATCTTAAATTGATGCCCCTTTTTGACTTTGGTTTGATAAGTCATCTATTCTACAATAGAGATATACGATAATTTTAGCCCATGTTATGCCAGGGGACAACAAATTATTCTGACTACTTCATAAATTTATAGTTACTTTTACTTTCAATCTTTTGATAAGGCTTTTTTTTTTTTTTTTTTGGAATACTTTGAAGAAAAATGCCAGATTCAAATTACACCTTATAATCAATTAAAAGTGTAGTTTTTATCGGTTTGTCAATTACAAGCCCTTTACCGACCAAAAAAAATAATTACAAGCCCTTTAAATAATGTTCACTGTTATGTTTAACGTTGTTTTATGTCTTTCTTTAACTAAATATGCTGTTACTTCATGACCATTTGGTGGAAAATAATTGAAATGGTGTTTTTTTACATTGTCGTTTGAAACATTATATAAGACTACAATTAATGACTTAAAAGAATTTATTAAGTCTATGCCATGATTTGTAAAATTTAGAAAGCACAAAATTTGAGGGTATATTCAATTACCTCTATAACTTAGGGATTATAACTTCCTCCTCTTGTCATATATGCAGTAAAGTCCCAGTTCATAATATGTAAATGATAAGTCAAGTGTAAAAGTTGATAAAATTTAAAGAAGAAAAAGGTAAAATTCAAAAATCACTACTCGGCCTTTTTTTCCTTCATCTTCTAATCTATTATGTGAGATTATTTCCTTTATTAATTTTTCAAAAGCAACGCGTGTTCATGACTTTTAGTTACAAGCATTGTTCAGATTATGTGGGTTTATCCGGTCCTTGTAGCTAAGGAAAAATATATGCATATGCCTTCATAACATGATTCTCCTTACTTTTTAAGGTTTCATTGCCCTGTTTGGAGTCCTTGACACTGTTTCAACTTCCCAAATTGAAAGAGATATGGAGCTCTCAATTTCCTTTAGATGTGAGCAACCTAAAATTTTTGAAGGTAAAAGATTGTGCGTTCCTCTTGAGCATCTTCCCATCAAATTTGGTAATAAAGCTACAGAATTTGGAAGCCATCACCATTGAAAGATGTCAGTTTATACGAAAAGTATTCGACCTTGAAGGACTGACAACCAGTGAGGATGTCGAGATTCTATCACGATTGACCACATTAACCTTGAGTGACTTACCAACATTGGAACACATATGGAACAAGAATCCAAGAATAGCATTGTGTATCCGAAACTTAAGGGTACTGAAGGTGCAAAATTGTGAGAACTTGTGGTTTATTTTTTCTTCTTCCATGGCTAAAGCACTCCAACAAATAAAAGAAATAGAAATAGCGAGATGTAAACTGTTGGAGGAAATTATAGATGTGCAAGAAGAAGGATCAGAGGAAGCTACATCCATCGACACTTTAGAGTTCCCTCTGTTAACCTCCTTATCTCTTGAAGAATTGCCAAACCTTAGGACATTCTCTTATGGGGTGTATCGTATTCACTGTCCAACCTTAACAAGATTGACAATATCTGGGTGCCCCAAAATGATGACATTCTCTTCATTAGAAGGAAAACAACAGTCGATAACAGCTGATGCAGGTTTGCAAAAACTGTTTGGTCATGTCAACTCTAACTTGTCCTTGCCTGTCTTCTTCAATGAAAAGGTAAGCATCTATAGCGTTTTTCTATTCACCATTCTTCTAGTTCTGGTCAGTGAAGCAAGTTCTTATAAACTGGATCATTATTCTTTACCAAAAGTTTAACAATTCACAGTGCAAGAACAAACTCATGATGTTGTTCATCCCCAAAGATACCCCCAAATTATCTGCATAATAAATTCCGTACCAAAAATTTCGGTTATTCGACATATATGAGGTTTTTTTTGCAGGTTGCTTTTCCAAGCTTGGAGGAATTGAAACTTTCGTCTATATGCGAATTAAAGAGGATATGGCACAGTCAATTCCACGAACAGTCCTTCTGCAAACTCGCATCCCTCACTCTTGAACTTTGTGAAAATCTATCCCATGTTTTTCCATCAAATTCAATCGATAGGTTGCAGAGCCTGAATGAAATTAAGGTGGTTGGGTGTCCCTCTTTGGAGGCATTATTTGAACCAGTAAGTCTTAACACTAAGAGAAGGCAAAAGCCATTGGTCCTCTCTACATTAAAAAAAGTGGAGTTGTTGAATCTACCAGGGCTGAGAGACATTTTGAAGAGTGACTACAAAGTAACCTTGGCATTTCCTAGTTTGATGGAAGTGAATGTCAGGCGTTGTCACGGTTTGCCATATCTCTTCTCAAGTGCCACGGCCAAAACTCTTGATAAACTTGCTGTGCTTGATGTTTCTTGTTGCAATAACCTGCGGAGCATAATTGCAATGGAAGAAGGAAAAGGGAAAATTGTAGAGAAGTTGATGTTCCGCCAATTAAGCACACTCAAGCTTGGTGACCTTGAGAATTTTATTAGTTTCTACTCAGGGAGTTGTGCTCGTGATGGGTTACATCCTTTATTTGATGAGGAGGTATCATATCCCAATTTATCTCATCTTTTATTTTACTATATTTTTTTATGCTTTGGCCCTAAGAAATTTTGTGTATTTTCGATTTATCTCTATACATTTGTAGCTTGCATTTCCAAAGTTAGAAGAGCTACACATCAAGGGAGTTCAACAAGAAGAACTATGGAACAATAAAATCCTTGTGGAGTCCGTTTGCAGTCTAAAGGTCCTCAAGGTGAAGCAGTGTCACAACCTAATGAATGTGATTCCTTCATTCATGTGGAAGAGGCTACTTCACCGTGTAGAGTCCTTGATTGTTGAGGAGTGCCCACGTCTAAGAAACCTTTTTACAATGCCTATGGCAAAAAGTCTCGGACAACTCCAATATCTTGGTCTTGGTGGTTGTGGAGAGATGGAGTACATTGTTGCCAGAGAAGAGGAGAAACCTAAAGAAGCAGTTGATAGATTTGTAATTCCTCAACTTGTCACTCTGTACCTTCACAACATGCCAAAACTCAGAAGTTTCTACCAAGGAAAGTATATATCAGAGTGGCCCTCCTTGAAAGAGTTTACCGTCAAAGATTGTAAAGCTGTGGAGGTGATTCTAGGAGGAGATGCTAGTTGTAGAAAACTAGAGGACAACGTTCCGACGAAGCAACTGCTTTTACTCGTCAAAAAGGTTTGTACTCATTCTTCTTTAATGGCATATCTAGTTTGTTGTCCTGATAGTTTGAGCTAAGAAATGTTAGGGTTTGTGGGGTCATTTATGATAACTTATCATTTTCTTTTACAAATCTTTGACCTCAAATAAACATATTGAAATGTATATCAAAATTTTTTCATAAGTTTAAAAAACTTAATATTTTTTTCTTTCCTTTTCAAGTCTTAGAGTAAATTGTAGCTCAAGTACAAATATTTTAATGAGAGCCTAAGCTTCAATTAATAATGTTTAATTAATCTAGAGTCTAGACAATGCTAAGGATGTTGGCTCAAATTTTAATGTTGTTCAATGTAAGATCAAGTGTTAATGACACTACAAGTTCTAAAACTTGTGTTGGTTTGGTACTTAAGTTCTGAAATTTGTACATTTGATGCATTTCAAGACTAGTTAAATCTGTCCCTTTTTTTAGAGAAATTCTGCATTTTTATCGTATTTTTAGTCTTGCATGGCCTTTGACGCGGTGATGGAGCTTCCTCAAGAACAAAAGGAGCTGTTTCATTATTGCCACATCGAAAATTTTAAAAAAAAATTAGAGAAGAGTAGAAATTAGGAGAAAAAAGTCAGCACTAATAGGGGGAGGGGAAGGGCTGCATAGGGAGCACCAATACTGCTTCCCTTCCTGCCGACAAAGGCTAACAACTGTCGCTAGGGTCACAACAATGCCGTTGACCCTCGTAGGGCTAACAGCGAGGGCTAGCCCTCACCGTGAGCAAGCTATGACTGTTACCGCCGTTGCCAATTTGGGTAAGGGGAAGTGTGCTCACTCATGTGGTAGCAAGGAGCCAAGTTTGGTAACTGTTGGTGGCCTGGCAAGGGTGCCGAGTGCCCTAGCCATGACCCGTGTGACGATTGTGGGCCTCGCCGATAAAAAAGCCCTAAGACTAGGGGTGTCAATGGGCCGGGTTGGGTCAGGTTTTGATGTTACCCGACCCGACCCCAATCGTAAAAAGGTCATGCTTTGGCCCAACCCGACCCGACCCGAAACACATTAGACCCAAACAAAAAAATCGGGTCGGGTCGGGTCGGGCCAAAGCGTGACCCTTTACAAGTTTCGTTTCAATTTTGTGTTTAGCTCAAAAACTCTAGAGGGTTGAGCAACGGATGAGGGCCAAAATGCATGGAGAGAGGGGATTGCTTCTTTTCTTTTGTTTATTTGATCCTACTTTACCATTTTCTCTCAATGGATGAGAGCCAAAACGCATGGGCGATATCGATGTCAAAAAGGCCCATGCCGACCCATTTCGACCTGGCCCGACCCGACCCGATCCAACCCTAAACTTAGGGTATTTTCGGGTCGGGTCAAAATCTTATCCAAGTATGGAGCCGGTATCGGAAAATACCCTAAGTTTAGGGTCGGGTCGAGTCGGGCCAGGTCGGGTCGAGTCTGCTCGGGCCTTTTTGACACCCCTACCTAAGACCCCCCTCCCCTCTCTGCTCTTTCTCCTGCCTTGTTTTCTTATATGTACTTTTTGATTTTTTGTCACCTTTTTTAATGTGGTATCATCACATTAGCACGGCATTTTTACAATTAAAAAAAGGAAAATTTGATGAAAATTGCCATATATACTTTTCGTCCTCCTGAAAATAAGTTGGGCAATGGAAAGACTCAACTGATGAACTGGAACAAGTTTTACTAATAAATGAAAAAAAAAAAATTTAGTTCTTAAACATGCCAAACCAAAATAAGTTTTAGGAGTCATTTTGTCACTATTCCTAAAGTCGATTGTTAATACTGTGATGGGAAAATTGTTCCACAAGTCCTAAAACATATTTAGGAAATGCAATCGAGTCATAAATTTTTCAATTGGTGGAATGAACTATTAAACCTTTATAAAAAATTGCAATCAAGTCATAAACCTTTTAGTTGGTGTAATTAAGTCATAAATTAATACAAACAAATGCAATTTGAGGTTGCCACATAGCCAATCAAAATTGTTGTGTACTAAAAGAACTTGATTACACTTTTTGAAAAATATTTAAGACTTGAGTAAGCCAATTAAAAGGTTTATGACTTGACCACATTTCAAATATAAGATTTAGGACTTCCAATGTATCTTTATTTCTTGATTATGACTAAAACTGCAAATAGTTAATATAATATTTTTCACTTTGGGGTCAGACCTAGTCAGCTTAATCAAAATGCTAAACACAGGAGCTTTAGTGTAAAATTGGAATCATGGACTCAGCAAATCTGTATTCATGGCTCCACATGAGCCAATATTTTCTTCGCTACATGCATTATATGTAAATAACTCAATTGCACTAGCATGAAATCTATAATTTAATGTGTTCTCATTCACTATCACAAAAATTTGAGGAGCTCTTTACTAGGTGTATGATACATATGTTAGCAACTGATAATAAAAGAACGAAATTGGATTAAAAGGTTGGTTCAGAATCATAAAATCCGAAGGGAAATCAGATAGCAATAAACTAAGGAAAAGCTAGGTGTCAAATTAGGTGAGGAAGAGAGAATTGTCAAATTAGGTGAGGAAGAAGAAACACCAAATAGGCAAACTTCCTCACAACCGAAGAAAATTAGTATCTTGGCCAATATCAGAGGTAATTAAAACAAGAGTTCCTTACCCAAAAAAAAAAAAAAAAACAAGACTTCAAACTAAGCAAGCATAAATAAGACAAATAAATAGCAAGGTAGTTGAAGAATCATGTCATATATCAATGTCCAAAGAAGGAAGATTTGGATATGCACCTTGGAAGTATAAGGCTAAACTAAGTATTTTAGTACAAATTTTGGCATCATGAATTTGCAATTCTGTGAATGATCAATAGGATAAATTACGTTCCAGATTTTACTAAATTTCAGAAGGTGTTTCCATAAATTCATCCTAATTAGTTGGTAGAATTTTACTCCACTCCACTATTTCCACAAGCAAAAACAGAGTCCTTATTTAACTCTTGAAGACATCGAGAGCACTTATTCATGTTGGTTTGCTCAATGGCGAACTGATTTTGGACTATTTTCTTGTCTTCCTTATATTTTTTATTGAATCTATTCAATTCTCACTAAAATTGTTGAAATATTCTCTCAAACGACTAAAATTTGTTTAACCTCTTAGACATTATTAAGGATTTAGATAACCACAATCACAGCAATAGTCGAATTACTGTTGATGGTCAACATTATTAGAATAATATGGTAATCATAATAATAATAATTGCCATAACAATCGACATAATAACCTTGATAAGCCCAACTCTTTTCAAATTTCGGTATACTAGAGTTAATAAATATTGCAATATTATTCAAAGAAAAAATTGTACCAAGCATAGAGTGGCTCCGAATCAGCAAGCATAGAGGCTGAAGCATCAATAGGCATGAATGCCATATTTCCTCATGAGCATATAAGATCAAAAAATGTAAGTGTAGCAACAAAAGTAAGTACTATAGCGCTGGCCCTTGGTCTAGAACAGTTGCACAACGATAAAACGTATTTAAGGCAAAGTTCTGATATCAATTAATCTTTGAAGAGTTCTAGCTCGATGACCAATTGATGAAGAATAGATCTAGACCCGATACCAACTAATGTTGAATGAAAGCCTGAAGAAAGTAAGGTTTCGATTCATCAAAAGTGGACGAAATTCAGATAATAAGAAAAAATGGAGAAACTAAAGAGAGATGAAAGAGATAGAATGGCCAATTCAGGCGGGGAAAAACAAACGTCAAATAGGGAAACTTAGTTATCAAATCAATTCATCATTAGAACTACAAAAAAATATTTAATTGGTTCAAATTTATAGGCAACTTAAAAAGAGAGATCAACTATTAACAGAAATAAATTAAGATTAATATCCTAAGTCTTGATAATTTTGAATAACAAACTTATAATTAGCCAGTGATTGGAGAATCCTGTACAACGTCAATCAAACAATACATACCTGCACTTACCATCTTTTGATTTAATTGTTGGATTCTTTTCTTCAGTATTTGTTGTGTTTTCTTTGAGTCTATACTTTGTCAAAGAACTTTTGAAGTGCAAGATCCATGAAGCATTGGTTTGTGCAAATGGGTTGTCGTTTGCACTCAAAGAAATGGGATAGTGTATAGGCTATTGAGTTTTCCAATGTTGTATTGAGCTAAATCTAAGATAGGTTGAGGTTCATGGGAGACAAATTATGCACAAAATGAATATAGTTGTCTAATTAAGAAGGCTATGGTCATGCTATTGCTTAAACATAATGCTTGATATATATTAGAAAAATTTATACTTTCTACTTAAAAATTATATGACAGGAGAATGAATTTTAGGGGGTAGCATCTGCTAAATGAAATAACGTACATCTAGTCTTCTTTCTTTCTCTTCTTTGATAATGTCCATCCTGTGATTTTCTTTTTTTCTTGAAATTAAAGTATTCTCTTTTTGAGGCAATAGAGAATCGGCTCTAATTAATTAAATGGAAAATTAATAGGTTGATTTTCCTGGTATGGAGTCGATGAAGATCTTGCATATGAATAATGTGGAGAAGATATGGCTTGAAGATCTTGATTCAAATGCCTTTGGCAAACTAAAGACACTCGTCGTAAAGTATTGTGAGAAACTTTCATCCTTATTTTCATCTTATATTATGCTCACAAGATTTCAAAACCTAGAGAAAATAACTGTGACCGATTGTGGATCCTTAAAAGTGGTATTTCACATGCAAGAGTTCGAATTTAGCGAAGCTCACTCTACAAGTATTTTTCAATTGAGAGAATTAGTTTTGATGCGGCTCCCAAAAATGAAACATGTGTGGAGTGGACTTCCTCAAGGAGGTCTTACCTTTGGACACTTAAGACACATGAAGGCTAACGAATGTGAGAGCCTCAAAAGTTTATTTCCAGGGTCAGTGGCAAAAAGTATGACACAGCTCAAAGAGCTTTTTGTACTAGATTGTGGGGTGGAGGAAATTATCATGGAGGAAGACGGGGTAGGGATGAGTGAAGGTGATCTCTTCTTTCCGCAATTACTAACCTGAAATTACATGAGTTGTCAAAACTGAGGAGCTTCTACCGAAATAGTCATACTTCATCATGGCCACTCTTGAAGGAATTGCGATTGAGACATTGCGGCAA
This sequence comes from Corymbia calophylla, assembly GCA_014182845.1. Taxonomy (NCBI): domain Eukaryota; kingdom Viridiplantae; phylum Streptophyta; class Magnoliopsida; order Myrtales; family Myrtaceae; genus Corymbia; species Corymbia calophylla. The sequence goes on along the minus strand of CM024694.1, from coordinate 21,221,290 downwards.
AATGAAGTCATTTTCATTTGCTTGTGAATTCCAAAGCTACCGAGGTACAACTACCAATGAGAATCAACCCGCACTTTTTTCTTTTGAAAAGGTACTGCCCTTATTAATTATTCTAGCTCTTGGCTATTGTCTTCATTGCTTTATGTGCGTAGCTCTTGGGGCTTTGTTATTTTATCTAGGAAATTGAAATTGTCAAACATTTCATGCTTGTTAATACTCGCCTAACCACACCTATGAATTGCTTAGAATATTAAAGATTGTTTGCAATTTATTATTTCCAGCTCATATTCTTTGGTATATAATCTATTGATCCCAGCTTTTACCTTGAAGAAAAAAAGTTTTTGTTAAATTAACTTACATAGGTAGTCATGCTTCTAATGAGCCGCTCATATCTTATGTTTGGGATTTACCTATATAATTTAATTTGACCTACCTTGTCCACCAAACTATAAAAAGAAAAAAAAAATGGTATTATGTTCATTTGGCATATTGCTAGCTTAGCTACAAAACAAATTACCATGCTCAAACATCTTGAACATGGTTGGAAACTGTCAAGCACCACGAATAACTTGCTTGTCTGGTCACATGTTAGTAATTTATCAATCGGCTTTAAAAAGGACAAACTTTTTTTTCTACTTTCGAAATCACCAACTACGGTAATAATCTACCATCTTTTATTCTTGTGGCTCACCACCATATTTGAAAATACTAAATTTATTTGAATTTACCAAACTTAATTTGATTGGTGTACCAATATTCGTCACATTAAGACTCCATTCGTTTTACAAAAAATGGATGTTATGGAAAACATTTTTCTAAAAATGATCGTTTGTATTGCTTACAAAATTGAATAAATGAAAAATGTTTTCATAATCCAAAAAAATATTTAGACATATATTGTCATCAATAATGAAAATAATTTTCATTGACTAATTATTATTAAGAGATACAAGTGACCATTCTTAGAATAATATTTTTCAAAACATTCATTTTCTATAAATTACACACTGATTTTAGTTACTTACCACCTTATTATCCTGTTAGGTTTTGAAAAGTGCCAACATTTCCAAAATTATGAACTACTTTAATAATCAATCAATATTTATTCTTGTGATAAGCCAATGACTTTAAAATAACTAACTTTAATTTGAAATTAGAAACAGAAATCTAATTAACATACAAATAGTCATCAAATTAAGGTACCAACAGATTTTATTCGCTGGCCAATTTTTTATCTTATATATCTTTATACTTTCAAGATCACCAACCACATTAAAAATCTACCGATGTTTATTTCGATGGTTGACCAACGCTTTTAAAATTACAAACATTCAATTGAAATTGCCAAACTTAATTTGAAGGGTATATCTCTGATATACCAGCAGGGAATTAGGTTCTTTTTTAACCGCATGAGATGCTAAAAACATATGTTTATTTTGGGTTATGTACTTTTGATTTGTTTCTTTGCTCATCTAATGTTTCACTTTGCTTTTGTAAGAGTAAACAACTTGTCTTCATTATTTACTCTTTTTCCATCAAAATTTTAAACTACAATCTTTATCTTGTTTTATCACTTTTTTCACCCATGTCCTATCAATATAATTTTTCTTTTCTTTTTCTTTCTTTATTTCTTTTTTTGCCAATCATTTGTTGAGTTTGAATGCATCCTTCTCAAAGTTACAGAAAGGTGAAGCCATATGGTACTTATGATCTATAGTAAAATAGATATGAAAACTGCAACTTCGAAAACAATGTGCAACATTAATACAACATCTTACCATTGAAACACATATACTAACTATAAAAATAACATGATTTGTTAAAACAAGCAAATGTTATTTTGCCTTTTGGATTTAATTAGTTGACAATTGAAATAGCTGAAGTACCATTGACTAATCACTTTCTTTATCCAAATTCACGAAATATATTGTGCTTGTATTGGGCACACCACATTAACCAAAAAAAAGGGCACACCACTATCAACAACCATCCCTCGTATAAGTCATCGATGCTTGCTTGTCTGCTTATAGAAAGTTGTGTTTCTCATTTTTTTCTCCAAACAAGAGGACATTTTAGTCATGGGACTTTTGGTGGCCTAATTAAATGGATTCCCTCTTGCAGGTCATTCCACACTTAGAGGGATTGACATTATCAAGCGAGGATGTTGTGATGATGCCGCAGAATTATGTCTTCCGCAATCTCAAACAAGTATCTTTGGCATGCTATCATGATCAAAATGTTGCTTTTCCTTCCGACTTCCTTCTCCACAAATTTCCCAATCTAGAAAAGCTGGTTGTGGCATGTAGTTCCTTCAAGGAGATATTTCCAGAAGATTTGTCTGGACATGGGGGAGCTACTCTTTGTGGAGAACTAACTGACCTGGAAAAACCTCTCCAAGCACTGCAAAATCTGAGGCAACTTGTCTTGAACAAGCTGAATAACCTGAAGCGAGTTTGGAAAGATGGATCTTTGATGGTTGAAATTCTCAAACAGATCGAATTTCTGTTCATTTTGGAGTGCTTGAGTTTACCAATTGTATTTTCATCCCCGACTTCATTCCAGAGGTTGAAGCAATTTCATGTAAGGGGTTGCGCTGGTTTAGTTCATATGGGAACTTGTTCAGCAGTGGCAAGTTTGGTGCACCTTACTTGGCTAACCCTAAAAGATTGTGGTGTGATGGAAGACGTGGTGACAGATGATGGAAATGGAGTTGATATCTCTTTCCCCAAGCTACGATGGTTGACACTTGAAAGTTTACCAAGCCTTGAGAGCTTCTCCCCCACTAACTATGCCTTCAGATTCCCATCGTTGGTGCGTATCATCATAATGAAGTGCCCCAAGATGAATATATTCTGCAAGGGTGCCTTGAGGACACCAAAACTAGATAAAGTACTCCTCTCCGACGAGGATGATGAATGGCATTGGGAGGGCGACCTTAATACCACCATCCGAGCCTTATTGGCTTGAAACAACCCATTATGAATTTAGTGAAACGGGTAAATCTGTGTGCCTTATCATGCTTGCTTGAATCTGGCGACAAGAGGAAGAAATTTGCATTCTTCGAATTCTATATTGACTCAAATGAAGTCAGTCGTTCTTAAAAGAATGTTTGACTTTTAAAAGAATTGTCACACGTTCTATAATTAGGGGTTTTTTGAGCACTTACTCAACCATACAATCTAGCTGTTTGACGAATTGCTTGGCATGACCTCTGTCAGTGTAGGTTCGAAGATTGTGAGGTTTTGTTATATGGGGTTATATGCTTACCCACTTCTCTAGTTAATCTTGAGGATTGTCAGTAGTTAGACATATCTTACTGACAATGTTTGTTTCTTTCAGGTGTCATGCTAGCTATGATCTAAGTGGCTGCTTTCATTTGCTAGAAAGTGTCTCCTATAGTAAGATGTTGAATCAAGCTTTTTGCAAGGTGTTCACTAATAGTTTTCTAGTGCATAGTGTTGATGCCTCTTTGACATGGCGTCTTTTGTGCCAACATTGGTATCCACAATGGGTAGGTGCTTCATTGAATACCTCATTCTTTTTCTAGTTTAAGATGTCTTCCCTATGTTATTTCCTTGGTAATGGTAATGCTGAAGCAGAATGATTGAGCAAATAATCAACTAAATGTAGGGTTACTCTCTCACTTGTTGAGTTGTATAAATATTTTGTAAGAGTGTTGGCTTTTAGGCAAAAGTTTCTTTGGAGTTAGACTGTTTGGATGATGACAACAGTGGCATGCATCAAACAAAAGGGCACGAAGTCGAAGAATCTAAAAAAGCACGTGTCCTTCAAACAGTGCACCATAGCCTACATGGAGCCGTTGCACACTAGATGTGACGTCCTGAAATTTGAACCATTGAGGAATGATTGGTCAAGACCATGAATTTCGTCAATCCATTATTAGTTAATCTCACTCGAAATTGATTATTCTCAAGATACTAACCCTGAAGGGAAAAGCTAATGAGGAATGAGAGCATACGACTAAAGAACTCGACCTGGGATAAATGACTCGACCATAGAACTTGCATAAGGACGATCCTGTGGTTATATAGGCCGATTCAAGGACTGACGAGAAGTCAATTCGCAAGCAGGGTATAATGGGGTAATGGGTAAATCTGTTTACTATTATCGAGACTGCGAACTACCCCAAGTCAATTCTCGATAATTGTGTACTTTGAAATAAGAATTGATCATTCGCAATTTCATGGTAGTCGAAGTCATTCAGGTGTTGAGAAAACTTGAATGTGGTTTGAGGCTGAGTTAAGCACGAGTCGATAATCCATAAATCCTCGAAGCCGCTCGTTAGTTTAAAACGTACTAAAATTGCATTTGATTGAAATTAACTATGATTGATAATTTGATATTGGACGTCAAACTTTTAGGGACATTAGGGACAAATCTTTGGATGATACTTTCATAATCTTCAAGTTTTTCAATGAGCCTAAATTGTTGGGAAAGGGATTAACGGGACAAAAAGATGAGCCCACAAGGAAGTGGGCCGGGCAAGGCCCAAGTGGGCCTCATGCCCAAAGGTGGGTGGCCACAAGGTGGGCCTAAGTCAGTCAAGTGGGCCCGTTTGGCTCAATTAGCCCACTTAATCCATTTCTAGCCCATTATCCGTTTTGACCCCAATTTGAGCCCAGCAAATTGCTAAAGCCATTCCTATTCATTTCTAGCCTGTTTCTAAGGCCCACTTCTTATATTCAGCCCAAGGATAATTTGGTAATCATGCCCAAGGTGGAAAAGACTAAAATTCCCTTCTTGGCATTAAAGGATGGAAGACAAAAGAGGAAGAGAAAGTCTTTGCCAATGATGGTTTCTTGCATGGGGAAGGGACATGAATTAATGGGCATTGAAGTGAGTTAGATGAAGGATTAGAGAGCTTCATCTTCTCTCTCTCTCTCCTCCTTTTCCCCTCATTGTTGGCCGACCTCCTCCTTCTCCTTCTCCTTCTTCTTCCTTTTCTTCCTTTCTTCTATTTTCATTACTGGTTTAGCTTCCTTGCTGCCTGAGCCACCTGCAGCAATGACCGAGAACCCCTATTCATACCCCCAATTGCCACTGCTCGCCGATTCTGGCTACCGGACCGCTCGCCAGCTGTCCAAACCTCCATTGCTCTTGTCCGCCTCTGCTTCTCCCTACTATACCAGCTAAAAACGCCCAATAGTTGCCATTTACGCCTCACTGCCACCCAAACTAGCCACCAACACCTCACCCTCAGCTGCCTAGAGCCGCCAGATGCCAGGCAACAGCTCGTTGGACTATCGGTTAGCTCAACCAGCAGCCGATTCCCTTGGTTTGGTTCGGTTTTTTGTAGAACATAAGGAACTAGCACTTGAAGTTGTGGTTTCCACCCTCGAGGCTACCTTGCGTCAACGTTTCCAAGGTCCTCGTGTGTAGCCCTTGCCGGTGCCGTTACGCCTTTGTCTTCGGCCCAATTAGCAAGTGAGTTTACGCTCTAATCCCTCGATTGGTCCGTTAAACTTGTTTAAGAGTATATTATGTTATGATTAATCTTGGTTAGTCACTTAATTATAATTAACCATGGTTAAGGGGGTTGGTTGGAAAGATGACTATGGTTGGGTTAGTTAAAAGTGAACCGTGGTTAAGTTAATTAACTAAGGTTAAATTATGGTTAGGTTAATTGACTATGGTTGGATTAATTAACTAGGGTTGAGTTAATTAATCATGATTGAAGCATGGTTAGGTTAGTTAACTATGGTTAACCTTAATTAATTATTAATCATGCTTAATACTAATTAATGGTGGTTAATTAGTATAATCAAGGATTAAGGGGGATAATCTTGATTAGCATTATTTTATTGAAAGAAATAATTTATTTTTAATTATTATTTATTAAATTTGAAATTATTATTAATTATTTTAATAATAATTAAATTGTGGTAATCATTTGACGATTTATTAAAGTATATTGCGTTGCTGCTTGGATTAATAAGGTATTGATCATGTGATTGATTGGTTAAGTGCTTAATCGTTCTGATAATTATGCCTTGATGTTTGTGTACTGCTGTTGACATCTGATTTTTTTTTTGTCTATTTTGTTTTAAATGCCCATTTATTTTTTTGCATCTATAAATACTTATTAATTTACAGAAAAGATAAAAAGTTTTGATAAAAAAAATTTCGAAAAAAAATCGAATGGGCTGGTGCGGCCCAGCCTATCCTCTACTCGCCCATTTCCTTTTTTTCCTTTTCTCTTGGCCCAGCCCATCTTCCCTCTGTTTCAATTTTCGGCCCAGCCCCATCCCCCTTCTAGGCTTCTATTCTCTCTTCTTCTCTCACGCTCACCCGCACGCGTAGAGGGAGAGAGCAGCAACGCTCGACGACGTCGCTTGGGCGTCGCCCCCTGGCTGACGTCCGTCGCATGACGCCAGCAAGGGAATCTTTCCTTGCTGCGCTGTCACGCGGCCAGTGGAGGGCAGAGAATTCGGTTAGGGCACCAGCGAAGAGGATCAATGAGAAGAGAGAGGGGGTCGGCGATTTTTAGACAGGGAAAAACGAGGAGAAAAAACGAGAGAAAAACGGGGAGAGAGCAGCGAACAGAAAAAAAAGAATGGCTAGCGGCCACGTCTGATCCGTCGCCGACGATTCCCCGTCGCGCCTCAACTCCGGCACCGGAAGTAGCAGAAACAGAGGAAGGCTAGGAAAAACAGCCGGCTGTTTTCGGACAGAGGGGGAGAGTAAAAAAGAAGGCGGCGGTTTTCTGGTTTTGGGGGCAATGGAGAGCTGAAGAACGAAAAAAGAAAGAAAAAAAGAAAAAAGAACGAGCAAACTGAGCTAAGAAAAACGCAGAGGAGGGTGCCAGTTTTGGTTCTCAGAGGAGAAGGCGCAAAGAAGAAGGAAACCGGAGAAGAAGAGGGGCGACTCGAGAGAGGAGATCTAGGAAGGAACTTCGGCCGTATACCCAGTCGTCCGACGATCCTCCCGGCGATATCCTCAGGCCGAAATAGCTCCTTCCGAACCAGGTCAGTGTCTTCTGCTCATTTTTTGCCTTGTTCGGACAAGGAAGCGGGCCAGAGCTTGTGGGCGACCGGTTCCCACAAAATCTGGCCCCGAAGATGATCCATAGATGTTTTTCTGCTTGCTCGTATGCTTTTTTAGAAACTCAGAATCAATCTGAGCCCTCATCGAACCCGATAGCCCCTCGTTCACATAAGGCATGCCAACTGTTTGTAGAAATGTCCAAGAGAAGGCCGAGAGAGTAATCCGTGTTGAAGTTTGATCGTTTCATGTTTACGTATATATTTGTTGAAGTACATCTGATTGTGGTGTTTTCGCCGTGCTTTCATGCCATTTCTTTAAAAAATGGGTCGTCGTTGGTGGGTTGTTTTTGGTCTGGATTTTTTTTCCTTCTTTCCCGCGTTTTGCGGTCCCCGGAAGGGTACATCGGAGAAGATGGGTGTCGATCGTTGGAAGCGGCCGGTGGTTGGGGTCGGTTCTGTGCCGGCATGGGCAGGCGGTCGGCGGCCGAAAGTGTGGTGTCGATGGAGGCAGTCCCGGCGAAGCTTTGGCGAAGTTGCAGGCGAAGAGGGCGTCGGGAGGTTGAAGACGCGCAGGGAGGAGAGAGAAAAATGCATGCGGAAAAAGACAAAAAGTGAAAAAAGAGAAATATAAAAAAATATAAAAAGAGGAAAAACAGGAGAGGCCGAAAATTGAAAAGGGGTTGGGCTGAGAAATTGTGAATGGGCTAACTGGCAGGCTGAAATATTCTGAGGTGGTTGGGCTGGATTTTGTAAAAAAGAGGGAGATGGGCTGATTTATTTTCTTTTGTGAATGGGCCAGTTTTAAAAATTTCAACCGGGCCATTCGGCCAGCCCGGTCGTTAGTCCGGCCCGGACCGACAGGGTCCGGGTCGGTTTAGTAGGGCCGGGTCCCGACCCAGTCCGAATCATTTTTTTATTAAAAAAATCCAAAAATTTCCAGAAATTCAAAAAATATTAAAAAAATTCAAAAATTCAAAAATCCTTAAAAATTAATAAAAAAATTTTAAATTCATAAAATTCATAAAAATATTTAAAAAATTGAAAAATTCGGAAAATACAAAAAATCCAGAATATTTCAAAAATTACAAAAAAATTAAAAAAATTAGAAAATTCCAAAAAATATTAATAAATGTTTTTAAAAAAATTCGGAAAAGCCTTAAAATGTCAAGAATTTTGAAAGCTTGTTTAATTTCGGAAAATTCGAAAATATTAAAAAATATTAAAAATATAAAAAATTAGAAAAATTCAGAAAAACTACAAAAAAATTAGAAAACCCTTAAAAAAAGAAAAAAAGACCAAAGTTGAATAAGCCTTCAGGGCTCTACAATAGGTTTTTGTTTCATGTTATATTCCTGTGCTTTGTTTTGTTGCGATTTTTGGATGTTATTTCCTTACTTTAAAATGATTAGGATAAACCTTAGAATTTTCGAATATATTACTATGATCTCATTAATACACGATTAAGTTAGGTATCGAAAGGGCGTTAGTCGCATGACTAACGTAATCAAATCCCCGACCCTAGATTCTCTTATTGCGTAAATAGTGAGGCACGCTCCCATGCCTCACTTGGTTCCTAGTCGACCCTAATAGACTAGTAGCAATTCTTTGTTTGAAATTTTTTACAAATATCCATGTAGCGCGAGGTATGGGCTTGGGAGAGCCCAAGTTAATTAAAGGCCGTCGGCTCGAAATTAACAATACCCCTAAACATATTTAGACTATTTTCTTTCGTCCCCCCTCCGGGACTTTGAAAATTAAAATTTTTTAGGTCGCGACAGCTTGGCGACTCCACTGGGGACTGGTTCCGAACCTTAAAGGACTTAGGCCTAATTTGCTTGATTGTGTGTTATTTAATGTGTTTCTTTGGCAGCGCATTCGAAAAGGTGAGGTAAGTCCACTAACCACGTGTTAAATGTTGGTGCATGATTGGAGTAATAAGGGGTAGAGTTTTTGCTAACACTTTGTTTTGTAGATTGGTGAATGGGGATGAATGATTGTATGGTTGAATTTTTGAAGTGTTGATTACTATATAAACTGTTGTGCATATCTTCCTTACATGGCATTACACTTTAGCACCCACAACCTGCCGTCGGACTTGGGCCACATAAGATCACTTAGGATGGTGTTCAGATGAATGACACTCCGACTACTACTATGTAGTACGAGTTGCCCATCTCAATTCTGAAATTCTTCTGACGTCGAGAGTTTCCACCTCGGTTTGCAACCGCGCAACACAGGTTAAGCCGGAGTCATGGGAACCCCGACCCAACCGCGAACATGCTAGTTCAGTCCGGTAATTCCGTGGCTTCATTTTGAGCCGTCTAGAGTAAAAATTGACCCACATCTCATGTGTATATCTATGTGATTGAAAAAAAAATAAAGAGGAGAAAAAGAAAAATCATCACCATTGGTAAGTATGATTTCTCCTTTTACTTGTTCATTTTTTATTGAAACTTTCATTTTTAAAATTTGCAGAGATCAATCAATTGCCCTCAGTGTAGGCTTCTAATTGGGAAAATTGGCAATTACTCTTCATAAGCAAACATTCAATGTCAATTTCAAAAATCTCTAATTTAGCTCTGCACAATGGATGATTTTGTTAAAGTTTCCAATCATAGGCTTAAAATCACATCTCGTCAAAAAAAAAAATTCTTCCAATTCATGATTATGTTTTGGGGTACAAAAAAAAATTGAAATCACACTTTTAATCAAATTCTTTCTTTCTCACATTTTGGGATTGAAAATTCAAGTCACATTTTGTGTATAAATTTATCAAAATAAAAATTACCTCATTTTGGCAAGAGTGAAAGCACAAATCAATCTTTCAAAACTAATGCCACATTTTGCATATAAAACTTTTGGGAATAGAGTGGACATTCGATTGATAACCACGAATCGATCTTTTAATGATGTCTCCTCTTACGATCAAATTTTGGCAAAATACCGAAATCCTGTAATAGTTGTTCTGGGGCATCTACCATCACCTTGATTTCGTTGTAAGAGGCGACCTCATTGGAAGATCATTTTCTCATTCACATACTGACATTATTTCATCTTCTTGCAGAATGCGTGATGGCTACTCTTCGAACTTTCCTTACTTGATCGTGCCAAGAAGTGGACTATAAATTTAGGATGAGAATTTTTGTTACTCATAGGAGTGTATTGTATTTCCTTTGTGTCTTTATTCTTTGTATGGATGATGTTTTCAATTACAAGTTGATCATAAACCCAAGTGACTCATTTTTTTTGGGTAAAGAAATTTAAATTTATAAACATCCTTTGGCTTTGAGGGCAATTCAAAAGGAATCTCAGAAAGTATAATCTAGGATGGTAAAATCGTGATCGTTCTAATGGAATCAATTTATTCCGAAACTGATTTGTTCATACATTTTCCTGCAGGAGAGAACTAAACAATTTTGACATTGATATTTGAATTAGATCACAAGCAAATACTCTCACAAGTCTTGATCTTGGAATTCAAAGAGGATAAATTCGAATGAAACAAAAGCCCATCAAACAAGCATGACACGGCACAAGGTTTCAACATGTGCCGGAACAAGATATGATGAAGCTTAATTACTTGTCTTGATGTAAAAGACATTGGAGCAGCATTTGACTCTGGGGCAATATCTCTTCTTCCCCACCAATGACGCGTGCTAGGGCAAAATTCATCACAAAAGTATGTATCGTTCCCAAATTGAGCCCAAATTAAGTATGGAGATAACATGATTTATCTTCTTTTATCATAGGGTAATAACCGACACAAGTCACTCAAAGCATAGTAAATCACACCCATGGAGCATGATGAAATGGAGTCAATCAATTCAATGCCAAAAGGATGTATCATTCTTAAATTAGTCCAATTCAAGCTTGGAATGCAAGTAACCTGCTTTGTCTTTTGTAGAAAAAAATGCACAATGACTGCGGGAGCAATGCCTTCCACCAAAGAAGCACGTTAAAGCCCAATTATCCATTTTGACGTAGAGGATGTATTTTGTTCCTAAATGATTTCCAATTATGTGTGAAAATAACATGCCCAATCCTTTTCTTCACAGGCGATAAATGGGGCAAAGCATCCAAGAAACAATGCTCTCCAATGTCGAGACAAAAATGCTCATACCTGAAGAACAAAATCATGAAGGGTAAATTGTATTAATTCCAATTGTTCATTTTAATATTGTCTCTAACATGATCTCATTTTCCTTTGACAGGGAAACATTAAATGCACACAAAAAAGATGCCAAAAATGCAAGTGAAGGGCAATTTGGGGTTGCCAAATATCCAAGAGGATGATGTTGGCACTTGAGTGATAAATGCGAGTGAAGGGTAATAATGTATTGTTTCCAATTGTCAATCCTTGAAGATTCTTGCACTAACACTTTTCTTCATATTCTTTACAGGGTTACTAAATCGCCATGTTGCAGGTAAGTACCCTTCTTCTCAAAATCAAAAGGAAGATAAAATTGAGAATTTTCATCCAAAAAAATTTTCAACATTTTATTGGGAGCACGTAAAAAGTAAAAAGAAAAAAGAGATGAGATAGAAATTGAGGAAATGAATTGTTCACAAAATTTCTGAGCATTGTTTTTGATCTCAAAATTGTATGTCTACTTGATGAATCACTCATTTTGAATCAAAATTTCTCTTAGAGATTAATTTACTCAGATGATTTCGACTAAATGAAATTGAGATGTTAATCATTCCAAGTAGGAAACGCTTAGGATGATGAAAGGCAATCCATTCCCAAACACGTCCTCTAAACACCGTGAGAATTGAGCCAAAAAGAAGACCTATGTCGTTTAAGGACAAAGATGTCATTCACAATTGATATATGGACCAAAATGAAAAGAGGCATTTCTCTTCTTTATCTTACACACCACAAGTGACCATAGTCAGCCCCTTTGAGCTTTTAAATACGAAAAAATCAAAAATACCCCTGTCAAGAACCACCCCACAATGGGGCAAATTTGGAGGTTTTGGTTGATATTATATGGTGAAAAGATGAGAAATACTTATTTGATTTCACTTGCATTAATCTTTTTGTGGTAACTTCAGGTGAATTCTTATGAAAGCTTGAAGCATCCCAAGGTGAAGAAGAGCATTCATTTCTCTATCCAAACACCGATACCCATTGCTTAAACCAAGTTGAGCCTAATTGTTCATTTCTAAAACCCAAGCGGTGAATATCTCCCTATACTGGGTTTTAAATAAACTTTCAATCATATGGTATATGGTTGATCTCTATTATTTGTGTTTTCAGTATCGAAGTACTCATTCCTAAAGCCAATTGTAAATATTGTGATGGGAAAATCATTTCATAAGTCCTAAAATGTATTTATGAAATGCAATCAAGTCATAAATTTTTCAGTTGGCACAATGAAATTTTAAACCTTTATCAAAAAGTGTAATCAAATGATAAACCTTTTGGTTGGTGTAATTAAGTCAGAAATTAATACAAACAAATGAAATTTGAGTTTGTCACGTAGAAAATCTAAGTTATTGTGTACTAAAAGAACTTGATTACGCTTCTAAAAAAAAAATTCAAAACTTGTGTAAATCAATTGAAAGGTTTAGGACATGACTTCATTAAAAATATAAGATTTAGGACTTCCAACATACATTTTTTCTTGATCATGACTAAAATTGCAAGTAGTTAACATAATATTTTTCACTATGGGTCAAACCTGGTCAGCTTAATCAAATTCTAAACAAAGAAGCTCTGGTGTAAAATTGGAATCATGGACTCAGATATGTATTCGTGGCTCCACACAAGCCAAAATTTTCTTTGCATGGCAAGGGAGTGGCTGCTGCATGCATTATATGTAAATAACTTAATTGCATTAACATGGAATCTATGATTCAATGTGCTGTCATTCACTATCATAAAAATTTTGAGGAGCTTTTTACTAGGTGTATGATACATCTGTTAGCAACTGATAAAATAGAACGAAATCGCATAGAAAGGTTGGTTCAGAATCATAAAATCCGAGAGAGAGAGGTGCCAAATTAGGTGAGGAAGTATTAGTCTTAATGAATTTATCCACAAAACGTATCTTGGCCGATATCATAGGTAATTCAAACAAGAGTTCCTTACCAAAAAAATAAAATAAAAATATCAAGAGTTTTAAATAAGCAAGCATAAATAAGACAAATAAATAGCAAGGTGGTTAAAGAATCATGTCATATATCAATCTCCACAAAAGGAAGATTTGAATATGCACCTTGGAAGTATAAGACTATACTAAGTATTTCAGCACAAATTTTAGCATCAGACGAATTTGCCCTTATGTGAATGATCAATAGGAGAAATTACGTTGTAGATTTTACTAAATTTCAGAAGGTATTTATATAAATTCATCCATATTAGTTAGAAGAATTTTCCTCTACTCACGTCGCTATTCCCATAAGCAAAGTCCTTATTTAACTCTTGTAGACATCGAGAGCACTTATCCATGCTGTTTTGCTCCACGAACCGATTTTGGACTATCTTCATATCTTCCTTACAGTTTTTGATTAAATCTATTCAATTCCCACTAAAATTTGTTTAAACTCTTCAAGATTGTTAAGATTTATGATAATCATAATCAAGGCAACAATCTCTTCATGAGCATATCATATCATAAATGAATATGCTTAATAAGAAGGCTGTGGGTTATGGTACTACTCAAACATAATGCTTGATATATATTAGAAAAATTTATGCTTTCTACTAAAAAATAATAGGAGAAAATCCATTCAGGAGAATTAATTTTAGGGGTGGCATATGCTAAAAAGAAAATAACATGCATTTTTCTTTTCTTTTCTTACAATTCTATCAATACTCTTTATCTTGTGTTTTTTCTTGTTCTTGACATTAACTTTCCTCTTTTTTTAGAGGAAAAAAGAGTCAGCTCTAATGAATTAAAATGAATAATAACAGGTTTTATTTCCTAGTATGGAGTGGATGAAGATCTCCCACATGGATAACATGGAGAAGATATGGGTTGATGAGCTTGCATCAAATGCATTTAGCAAACTCAAGATACTAACGGTGGAATATTGTGACAAACTTTCATTCATATTTTCATCTCAATCTATCCTAGCAAGATTCCAAAACCTGGAGAAGTTATCTGTGATCGGTTGTGGTTCTTTAGAAGTGGTATTTCAGGTCCAAGAATTCAGTTTTAGCGAAGCTCATTCCACAAGCACTTTGCAGCTGAGAGAAGTAATTTTGATACAACTTCCAAAAATAAAGCAAGTGTGGAGTGGACTTCCTCAAGGAACTTTTACCTTGGTACGATTTACGAAGCATGGAGGTTAAAGGGTGTGAGAGTCTCAAAGGTTTATTTCCAAGCGCAGTGGCAAAAAGTATGACACAACTTGAAAAACTTGAGGTATGTTCTTGTGGGGTGGAGGAAATTGTAGCGGACGAAGACGGAGGAATAGGAACGAGTGCAGGAGATCTCTTCTTTCCGCTATTGACCATCCTAAGATTACGTGACCTGCCACAATTGAAGGGCTTCCACCGGAATAGTCATAATTCAACATGGCCACTCTTGAAGGGTATGCAAGTGGTACACTGCGGCAAAATGAGGTCATTCTCATTCGCTAGCGAAATCCAAAGCTGGCAAGGTACCACTATCAACAAGAACCAACCGGCACTCTTTTCTATAGAGAAGGTAAAATCCTTGATTAATCCCTTTACCGTTGTCTTCATTGGTTATAGGCATATCTCTCGGTGCTTGTCATTTTCAGAATTTGAAAATTTTCCAATATCGACCTAATTGGAGCTAAGTTTCTTAGAATTGACAAACGGTCGCTAAATTAAGACAGCAACTGATTTTACCCATTGGCCAGGTTCTTATTATCTAGGTTTTGAAATGCACAAATATGTCTTTTTACTTTTAAGATCACCAATTATTTCAATAATTTACCAACATTTATTCCAGTGGCTTATCAATGCCTTTGAAGTTACTAATATTTAGTCAATATTACCAACCTTAAATTGATAGGTATAGCGGCAATATGTCTTTAACCCCATGGAATGCTAGAACGTCGGTTCTTGGGCTATGAACTTTTGGTTTCCTTCCTAGCATATCTAACTTGTCATTTTGCTAAAGTTAGAATGAACAATTTGTCTTAATTATTTCCTCAAGTTTCTAGAACATAATCTCTATCTTGCTTTATCGCTTTTTCGCCTGTCCCATGAGTCCCGAACTTATTTTTCGGTTCCTTTTTGCCAATCATCAGTTCATGAATGCATTCTTCTATAGTTATACAAAGGTGGACCCATGCACTACGTATGACCTATGGTACTATAGATATGAAAATTGTAGCTTACATAATAGAGCGCATCATATTAATCTCACTATTGAAACACGTCTACTTATCATATAGGTAACATGATCTGGAAAACAAATAAGTTTTATTTTTCTAAAACGTCTTTTCTACAAATTTGTTGATATTCATGAGTTTATTTTTCCTTTTGGATATAATTAGTTGACAAGTAAAGCATTGAAGTATCAATTATATCTTTGTTGACTAATAAGTTTCTATATCCAATTCGTTAAACCTACTGAGATTGAATTGGGCACACCACTAACAACAAACATCCATTTTATAATGGTCATCGATGTTTCTTTTTCCCAAATAGATGGACATTTTAGTCATTGGGCCGTGGCTATGGGGATTGATATGGATTTTGGCGGCCTAATTAAACGGATTCCCTGTTCCCACAGGTCTTTCCACACTTGGAGCATTTGTCGTTAGCCAAGGAGGATGTTGAGATGATGCAGCATTACATCTTTGACAATCTTAAAGAGCTGGGTTTGATATGTTACCATGATGAAAATGTTGCTTTTCCCTCCAATTTCTTTCTCCAAAGATTTCCCAATCTAGAAAAGCTTTTTGTTCACTGTAATTCCTTTGAGGATATATTTCCAGAAGATGCATTTGGACATGGGGGAGAGACTTCCTGTGGAGGATTATCTGACATGCAAAAACCTCTCAAAGCACTTGAAAATTTGAAGCATCTTTCACTGACTAAACTATGTAACCTGAGGCAAGTGTGGAAAGATGGCTCCTTCATGGCTGAAATCCTTAAACAGATTGAAGTGATGAATATCAATTACTGCCCCAGTTTATCAATCATTTTTCCATCTCCGATTTCGTTCCAGAGCTTGACAGTATTGCAAGTACAGAATTGCGTTGGTTTAGTTCATATGGGGACTTGCTCGGCGGTGACAAGTCTAGTGCGGCTTACTCGGCTAACCCTAAAAAATTGTGGTGTATTGGAAGATGTGGTAATAGATGATGGAAAGGGAGTAGAGGAGATCTCTTTCCCCAAATTGCAATGGTTGACACTTGATGGTTTAGCAAGCCTTGAGAGCTTCTCTTCCACAAATTCCGCCTTCATGTTCCCATCATTGATGGATGTGCTTGTGACGAAATGTCCCAAGATGAATATATTCTGCAAGGGTGCATTAAGGACACCAAAACTAAATGAAGTACGGTTTTCCTACCAAGATCGTGAAGGGCATTTTGAAGGTGACCTTAATGCCACCATCCAAACCTTATCGGCATGAAACGATCCACATCAAATTCAGTAAGTTCGTAAATGATTTTTCTAATGACGGGTATTCTTGTAGAAATTATTTCAATGCTAAAGAGTTCTCCTCAATCCAGTCAAATCCCGTCTCTCAAATAGTAACACAATTCAAATATTGTCTTCACAAGTCCTTCAAGTACCGAATCTTTTTGTTCTTTCTAGTTTCTACATACATAGCACATTCGAGTCCACCAAATGCCGGACCACTTCACTCCAGTTTAGAGCTCTAGTAATCTTCCTATTTGGTCAACATATTTAATGTAGCGCACATTTACAAAGCTCAAGAATTCATCGCAACTCTAATCAGTGATCTATCTCCAAAAAGCGACCAAGCGCAACTATGTGCCACTCGTATCATGAACCGAGTCCTCCTTGATGTGTTACCCGGGCTATCTCAAAATACTGAATTATGTTGATGTTTTGCGATTCTTTGAAAGCTAGTAAGATGAGAAATTGGTTCGTTCCATACGAGAAGAAGTTGCATTCGAGCTCTTGGCTTTTCTTGATCATCATGTTGCGCAAAGTATGAAATTCTCAAAAGACTGCTTGTGCCTATTCTTTCTATATTTCTTCTTCCCTCTTATTCTGAATTGGTGGAAATTTTATCCCGTGGGGAATTCGCTTAATTATCATTCGGATATTTCATTGGATTTGTAATGTAACGCTACTAGCAGAAATAGCCATGGACTGCCATATTCTTAAAGCTAGGTGGTCACTTCTCTCGTCCATCACTATGAGACTGGCATTCTCTTTAACATGATCAAATTGATGGTTTTTGAATGTAGATACTGGAGAAGCTCTGCACCACAAGTCTGTTGATATGATGGAACTTCTTTTCTTATCACTCATATGGTTCTTTTGTGAGGTTAGAACTTAACTCGTGTCCCTGTGCTCAGTCATTTTCCCCTTCTAGATATTGGCACTGTCCTACCAACTTTTGAGTTAGATACTGTGGGTGCTTTGGTGGAACTTGGCCAAGGTCGGGCTGGATATTATGTTGCGGTGAAATTATTCGGGAGTTTGTTTGGAATGCTTGTTAACTTCAAAATTAGAGAGATTGCATTGAACCCTCCTATTGTATTCCCCATCACCGTCGGTTTTGCTTGTTTGGCGATCGCATGGTCATTATCATTTCCTACGAATGGGGGTCTTTGCCTAATACATACATTATTTTTCAATTGGGCTTTGTTTGTTTCATGGAAAATAAATAATTTAGAAGACATTTTTTAAAAAATGATTGTTTGTATTGTTTGAAATAATTACTGATTAAAAACTATTTTCATTGTTGAAAGCAATTTATGTCTAAAAATTTTCGATAATGATAAAAATACTTTTTATTCATTAATTTTTTTAAGCGATACAAGCGATCATCTTTTCAAAACTGTTTTTCATATTATTTATTTTCCAAAAATATATGAGAGCCTTAATTTGTACTTTTGTAAAGAACTTATGAACAAAATCATTCACATAATGATTATTCAATCATAGATGGAAATCCACAGGTCAATCAATCCTCATATTGTTGCATCGGTATAAGATCAACCTTGAAATGATGGATCAAAACCTTTGTATTTAGATCGATGTGCAAATGTTTGTTGGATGTTTCAGATCAAACACCCTCCCCATTATAAACAGAAGGTTTAGAGTGAAAATGCAATTGCTAGAGAAAATCCACATAGAGAGACTAAGCGACCAATCCTCTTATCATCCTGGGGACTTGAGAATCCTTTTGATAAATAATTCATTAACTGAGCTCTTTGGCCTGCCTTCCATGATGTGAACATATAATTGTTATTCATCTATGGTGTGGACTAGAATGCCACGTCAATGTGTTTACTACAGACTAGATGACATTAATCTATGAAAGTAACCCAGATAAGTTGACACTCAGTACTTTTGGTTTTGTCTTGAAGTAGGAATATATGAAATAGATGCTCGTCTCTTTTCTTGCCTGTGATGTTTCTTTTCTTTTCTTTTTCTGGTCTTACTTGTCTATGATGCTCAACTGGGTAGTACGACAATTTTCCCGGGCTAGATTTGCTTTACCTTCTTTCTTTTTTTCAATCGTATTGTACTTTCACTCAAACTCTCATTTTTAGATTTTTGCCTTGCCTCTTTACAAGGTGTGAGAGTCGAATTTTACACCTAAAACTAAATCAACCTCACTTTAACCCCTTGAGAAGGTAGGAATTCAAACCCCCCACCTTCATCTTTCTATATGAAAAGAGTAATTATTGAGACAAACCTTAATGGTTGATTAGCTTTAGCTATCTTGGAGTTTATAGAATATTATGTCCTCTTGGAAAAAACAAAATGAGTGATCATTGTACAATCTTACATAAGAATTCGAAGGTTAAATGGCAATTAAGTAATCATGACTAAG
The DNA here is from genome assembly GCA_014182845.1 of Corymbia calophylla. NCBI lineage: Eukaryota > Viridiplantae > Streptophyta > Magnoliopsida > Myrtales > Myrtaceae > Corymbia > Corymbia calophylla. Next base: position 21,202,317 of record CM024694.1, on the reverse strand, counting down.
GGGCCAAGAATCATTTGTCACTATATAATAAAAGAAATAAAATTTCATCCACACATCCAAAACAAATCACTTCACTCATTAAAATCATCAATCACGAAGTAAAAATGGTCATTTATGAATTGTGTCATGCTGCATGAATTGGGATAAGCTCCTTTTATTTTGTGAATAATAAAATGATCTAAAAATATTTTTTTAAAAATATCGCTCGTATCCCTCATAAAAACGAAAGATTAATAAATATTTTCAGCATCTCAAAAAATATTTAAATGTAAATTGTTATTAATAATAAAAATATTTTTAATTAATTATTTCAAACAATTATTTTTATATTATTTTTATTTTTACGAAACAATCAACATAAAACTCACGTTCATCTGAATTGCTCTGCTCTTCCCTCCTCACAGGATTGAGAGTCAAATCGAGACATTGCCCTACTCCATCCACTTATTCAAAAGACCCATGCGTCAAGCCTCAGAATTCATCCCAAGCTTTTTCCCAGATTTTCCGCAAGATTTCAAACACGGCACGACTTCCAGTACATTTCTCGGTCAACACATCATTCTCTCTCTCGTTCCCCCGTCTACTTTCCTCTTCTCTCAATGCCTTGCTTCCCCAACAATGGTGAATCCACATGCTGGTCATGGTCATCGTAAATGAATAACAGAAGATGGAAGGCCCGACGTGCGAATCAACGCCTAATCACGCGTCGAATCGCACTCCTGTATCTGTATGTGGCAGCAAACTTCACCAAGAGTCCCAGGACACACGCAAAGCTTCGAGCTTTCCGATACGGCTCTTAGCCTTCAAAAAGGAAACCGCTTTTACGTCCCTTCGCTGCGCATGCAATCGTTCGACTTGGGTTCTTTTCGTGAGGTCAGATAAGACCGCCATAGTCTCGATCGAGACGTCACAACCAAGCCCAAGCGCTTTGCCGTCTCTGTCGACTATATAAACGCAGAGAGTGAGAGAGTGGGTGCCGCAATTTTCACCAGAAGCAGTTTCTGTGAAAAAAAGGGGCTTTCAGAGAGAGACGCCAAGAGACAGAAAGAGAGAGAGAAGTGGCAGCAAGGGGCTTTAGAGAGGGATTGTGGGCGTGAATCGAATCCGCGAAGGAGGTGAAATTGGAGTTGATCGAAAATTTAGTCGGAAATTTTTCATCAGTTGATTCGAAGAGGTCTGCCGAATTAAGACAAAACTCTAACTAAGCCTTGCACCTTAGACACAATTACATTGTTCATTCTGCAGGAAGGGTTTTTAACAATCTGAATTGTGCTGTCGCCTTATGAAATTTAAATTTGATGTGGCTGATTAAGCATGGATACAAATAGGATATCAGGGAGGGGGCTAGTACGAATCAAGCATATGAACATTCCAACAACGAACTTCGTGCATTGCTTATGGAGTGCCCAGAGTCTGTATGATGTGCTTTATTGTCTTTGCTGCAGTTATTCTTATCTGCTTCAATATGACGTGATCGAGACATCATGTCAAAGGTGAGAAACTTCATTAGCATTTTCAGCTGACTAGTTGTATATTGTGCTACTAGCATGTAGTTTTTCTATTTTGTCTACATCTTGCCTTCACGTTCACTTGGGACCTTCGAAATCATGCTCAGTCCACAGCCCACGATAACATCCAGCCAGTATAGTCATTACTCAACTCACGTAAATGACATTCTAATGTATCAAGGTGACTAGAGATGAACCTCAAACTTACATGCACCAAAGAACCATCAAACCAATCAACCAATGGCAACAAAATCATTAAAATTCATGCTTATGAGAATTCACTGTAGCGTCCAACTCATCAAGCTCATAAAATTTACAAATACCCACTTCAATAATACCCAAACATATCCCAATAACTGTCAAATCAATATACATTGTCACCTTATCATAGGTAATCAAAACCACAAGTATTAAACTAGCACACCTCATGATCAAAACAGTGAAGTTGGCAAAATCTTGAACAAAATCAGAACATTAAAGGCCAAATTTCATGATTATTTAGTAAGTAATGGACTTGAAACATATCTTCTTGCGAGTGAATAAAGTCAAATGAAGATCGTCATTGCTTGTACAGTGGACACATGTTTAATTTCAGCAAATTAAAACATGACAATTTGATTATCTCCCTTGAAAATTAACATAGATTCGTCAGCACAACTCATATGACTAAGATAACACAGACAAGTCTTGGCAATTGTTTTTTGAACAACAAATGGATATGGACAGTAGGCATAAACATGAATCTAGCAAATTTAAGTCAAAGGTAGCATTTATAATCGTGACTATAGCATGTTATAAACACGCGTAACATTTATGGCCAATAAATCAACATATTTTTGTACAGCACTCATAGCCAAGAAATCAATATATTTTTGAACTTGTACAGCAAAAACAACAATGGATCAAGTAAATTTGAACCGTGCACATTAAGAGTAGACATTCAACAAGACTACAATGCAATGGGCATACAAAGTTAACAAATAGCACATCTTGAAATGAATATGGTGCAAGCTCACGGTGACAACGGAGACAAACCACCATGTAATTGCACGTACATCACAAGCATGACACAAACAATACTCCAACATGCCCATCGCATGTGAAGTGAGTCTCAACCAAGCACAAAACAGTGCAGCAGTTAGTATGAATGAAGAGTGAGGTGCTATACAAACAAGAATCCCTATCAATGGTGAGGAATATTACATCAGAAACACAGCTAAAAATTGCTAGAGAGGAATTGACGAATCTAAGACCATATAATAGACAACAATTGATGGCAATACAAAACAATCGTATGATTTTCTCAGTCTGTGCATTGTGTTCTTGTTTTGCTTGGTTCCTCAGCTCTCGGGCGCACCAAGCTTTAGAGAGTGCATTGTGGTGGTTGTTGTTGTGAACTCTCCTGCGGAACGGGTAAACATTGGCTTCAAAGGAATCTCCAACGCGTTAGACAAGAGAGAGAACGAGCATGAGAGAGAAATTCAATTGATGTGGTGATGAGAGTCGATGCTCTGCTCTGTTTCAGCGGAGGCTGCGGTAGTCAGCGACGGAGATCTGATGGCAGCTGTTACTGATTGGAGATGCAAGACGATTATCGCCACCACTAATCTTTCTCAGGCAGCTATGTCAAAGCACACTCGCAACCAGGGAAAATTCGTGCAAAGTAGAGATCCTACCCAAGACTACCCACACGCTATGTGAGCAATATCCAAGAAACCACTAGACGTATCTTCCTTCGTGTCCCTGGACAAAGCAAAATTGAGGCATGGCTAGCGAATCTTATACAGGCCTCCATCTCGTTCGAACTCCTCTCTTCGTGACAATGGCGGATCTGGAAAGCCCGCGACTATTATGTGTTCAGAGCTCAAAATCTAAATCCCCAGTTCATCATGGACTCAGCCCCTGGCGATGAATCGGAACATTTGTCAGGTGGGTTGCCGCAACTTTGTCGAGGACTCAAGAGGAAGCGATTTTACCCTTGGTTTGGACAGCGCCAGCTCCTGGCGTGCTCAAAAGTCAACGTCGATGGGTTCGTTAGTCCCAGAAACAGGGGAAGGCGCCATAGCTTTCGTGTGCCGGGACAGCCACGGAACACTGATCCGACAGTGTGCTCGCTTGGTTGCCATCTCCTCGGCGATTCAAAGCTGAAGCAACGGCAATTCTGGAAGCCCCGAAATACTTCGCCGGGGAAGCTACGTGAACTGAAGTAGGAACTCGAGGCAGATCAATCTGATCTGGCAACTGCGATAATCGGTGTTGCAGATCAGGCAAGATGCGAAATAACTGGTCTTATAACCGAGGCCCATCCCCAAGTGCAGAAGTTCAATCACCTCCATATAGCCCATTGCAAGAGAGAGAGAGTAATCATATTGTGGATTGGACCGCCAAAACCCATCCTAACAAAACCTTACCTTCAAATTAGGTCTTTTATCTCCCCTTAGCCTTTCAAATTTGCTCTGTTTTGAATCAAATTTTATGTATTCTTGAACTACTTTCTTAATGAGAATTTCATTAATTTCATCTAGGATTGCATTTAAGGGAATTGAAGTAGATTGCATTACATATAGATAGCATCAATTAGATTCTTATTTCCATATATCATAGTTCATTTTAGGGATTTTTTTTTTGTTGGTCCTACTTTATTTCTATACTAACTGATCAAACTTTTGCCCTGCCTCCTGCAAGGTGTGGAAGTCGAAACCTACTCATGAAACTAAATTATTTCCACCCCAACTCCTTGAGAATGTGAGAATTCAAACCGCCCACCTCTCCTTTCTCATGTGAGAAAAGTGGCCACTAGAGTTTGCCCTAGTGGTTAAATAATACCTCACGTTTTCATATTTGTTTCTTTTTAAGCAATGGTTTACTTTGGAGAGTTTATATTGAGTTTCCATTTATAGCTCACAAAAGCCCTATCCTGAGCTTTAATAGCAAGGCTTTATAAATTTTTATCCCACACGGCTCGGGTTCTTTATTTTTATGCGCCTTTTATTTATTAGTATGGTTAATATTTATTATTCCTTGCTTGTTTATTTTTTACCGCTCGACCACTATGCATTAACATCTTTCCCATGTTAGGGGATTTAGGAAAACAAAAATTGAGGAGACCGTGTACAAAAATTTTCATGAAACTTGCCAAAATGACATTAAATTAATTAAATGTACTCAACTTCCAGGACATGTGAGTCTTTGGTTCATAGGCTCTCTCATCTTACCCAAGTTTCTAACTAGCTCATAATAGGTTAATAGTGACTCTTTAGCATGATCTTGAATGAATGATTAATTGAAAAAACTAAGTTACGATTAATAGGACTTGAAAGAGCACGTGCTAAGTGTAGGCCCTATCTATTGAGAAGAACCATTCTCTGTTTAGCAATCTATCAAATTTCCTCGAATGTATCTAATATCACCCTCGGGGAGATCACGACAATCCGTGCTTAAAAGTACTACACATTTCTAAACTAGTTGAATGTCTCTGCATTGCGGGAGAAAGAACTCCAAAATGTATGGCGAGATATGCAATATAACGTTATCAATAAATATTCAAAAAGATCTTTAAAAAAATTGGAAGCAAATGAGCACAAACGATGAGATGATATAAATCACCTGAGAAAGTCGAGTATTGCTGTCACATGTTGCCGTTGTGCAGCGCCTAATGTTCCTTGTTCGATGCTAAGACCATGCATTGGCTATGACACAACATCATCCTTGTTGACTTAAAAATACGAAATCAATATTCGATGCAAAAAACTTAATCCCATTCCCCCAGAATGAGGATAATCACTGAGCTGCACGTCCTCATGTCTCTAAAGCAACAATTTAAGCAAATTTTTAAAGACTGATACTTACGTCATCATTATTATTTAGGATAGTCCAAATGGTGTTGTAGAAATACAAGGACAATCCAAATGGTGTTATAGAAATACAATTCAAATGAAGGTCCGACAGGAAACAAACCTCCAACGGAGATGAGAGAAAATGAGTATGCTACCGATCAAACCGATACACTCTTCTGCCCACCTCTTGAAGAAATATATTACCAAATGTTGTAACACTGATTAATTTCAAGCAGGGATATGCTAAGAGGCCTTTGGGAAGAGAATTTTTATGAAGAATAGATTTGGTAGATTTTCAATTGTGATTTCCCTATACCTTTTTTTTACTAGTACTGCCCACTGAAGAAGTAATTTACTACGTACGACTTATGTTTCGAGTCTATTATAATCAATGCTTTTTTCTTTTGATTTAAGATCTCGCCAAAAATTTAACATCATTCTAATATCACTATGGACTTTTCTAAGTATTTGCTTATCAACTATATGCATTCATTTTTTTTTCTTGATAATTCATGGGCATGATCATAAAGAGCCATTTAATAGGCACCTAGAGAACACATTGCATGCCCCATCAACAGTTAAGTTTCAGCCATTTAGTCTAAGCATGTATGGCCGAGACTTAGTACACTTCACACGCAGTTGGTGGTATTTAAGTAGGTGATTTCAGTTCCCGATTTGGAAATCTTGTAACACCCCATTTATAAGTGCCAACTCTGGAGGGTTATATAAATAAAAGATGGAGAAAAAAGTCAACAAACTGAGTATAAAGTATATCTTGATATTTTCCCTCTTCGATTGATAGTGACATCGATATTAAAGTGTATCTTGATTGATTTTCCCTTTTAGCATGATCTTGTTTATGTGCACACCTCCTAATAGGAGTATAACAACATCTATCACATTGTTTTGAAATTATGCAGGATTTAGTGTTGGTTTTTTACTGGTTAAATTTAGATAATAGCTAACTATTTGTCTGATAGTAGGGAAATCAGATTTTGTTTTGGCTTTGTCAAAACATTAACCTTCTGGATTCTCGAATGAACATTGTGATGGCTATCATAGCTTCATATATATTTCTTCAAGCTTACAATTTACATTGTGTTAAAATTGACTTCAGCTTTTGAAACATTAGGATGGCCGTCCATCTTCTTTTAGCAAACCCTCAATTGCAAGGTTAGGTCCACAGCACTTGACGATCCAAAAATTAACATCACTTAGATTGGCAAGCAATGTCCTACTCAAATGATCATGACTTAAGTTAGTTTAGTTTGCCTATTGTTCAATTGTTTTACTTGAGTGCATAGCATATAGATGTGCACTGATATTACTTTGCCTGCCTTCCGACTTGATAATGAATAATCAATTTCTTGATCTCGCATTATTATTGCTGTTTTGATTTTCTTTTTGTTCTATTTTCTGAATTTGACCATCTTGGACAAAAGGAGTAAGGCTCGAAAAATGAATTCATCCGATCTACAACTTCTTTCGATATCGAATGGAATTATTCCCGGGCGAAGAACTCTATCATTTGGCCTTGTGACACACTTCTGGTGGCAAACTTTTGATATCTTTCGAAAGAAGCCTAGTTCTGAAAGCCGTTCATCGAACCCAACTAGTAGAGGAACCGACTCGATCTCTTCTTTTCTTTGTGTAGTTATTCCAGGTTTGATGGATTCCCCTCTTCCTGGCCATGTATTCGATCGGAATACTCCGAGGAAAGAGATGATTCCGGGGAAAATAAATTTAGGTGTTGACTGTTTAGGACAGAATCGAATGGATTTAGGAGAAAGGTTGGATTTTAAGGAAGATTGAAGTGAAAAGGAAGTGATCTTCAGCTTTGATTCGAAGAAATTTTTGAAGATTAAATGGAGCAAGTGACCAAGATTTGAGTGAGTGAAGTTTCGAGGTGGGTGAGAATTGTGGATTCAGAGAGACAAATCGTGGTTTTACAAAAGCGGAGTTGCCATCTCCCGGTATTCGAGCAAAGGCTTGGAAGACGTCTGTTTCTATTTCTTTCTTTCTTTCTTTTTCTTTTTATATAATAAATAAAGAATATGTATCAAACAAAAATTAACCATAAATCATTCAAATTCATCATTTTTTTTTTTTTTTACTCAAAGGGGTAATAAAGCTATCCACTATCTAACTACTAGTGTCCACAAACTCAACCACGAGACATCATTATTGCTTAATGCCATAAGGTTGAATTGGATTTTTACCACAAGCTAGTACCACTACTGTTTATCAAACCTAATGGGAACATTTTCTCACAATTATTCCATAATCACATAATTGATGTTTTAGCCACGAAGCTCGAGCATAATAACTGCCCGTAGCAATATATTCAGTTTCCGTTATGGATAGTAACTGAAATTCTTTGGGATTTGTATATTAAAAATCTTAAAACTTGTTGCAAAAAAGGCACAATCAATTTTTGAAATTTTCAAAATGCGCAATCAAATTTTACAATTTTTGGCGGTATTTTGCATTTTTATTTTTGAAAAGAAGAAGAAGAAGGGGATATAAAAATCAAATAAAAAAAACAGAAAAAAAAAAAAGTGCTCAGATTGCTCTGGTCCATCATCATGGCTCAGCCCACCGGACCAAGATCACTCAAGTTCGAGTTTCAATTCAATTTCACGAGGAATTCGTCCGGCAAACTTCTGATAAAAATCTGCGCTGCTCAGATCATCTTTCTCGGCTGTTTTATGCCCGCCACCGATCTCTCGCAAAATCCAGTCGAAGCTAGACCGCCGCGCTCCAGGTCTATCACCACCGGTACCGGTCCTTTTCGCCGGAGAGGAAGTCAGCGAAAAGTGATTTTTGCTCCCTCTCGGACCTTTCTTCATTGAGAATACTCTTCTGGATACTTGATTGAACCTACGACTCCAACTCCAGTCCAATCTTCCGCCGCCGCAAACATTCAAATCCCCCTTGACCGTGGCGCCTCCACCTCTGGTTGCTTTGAGCTTAGCCAGGCCGGAGAGATGAAACGAAGTATAGGCAGAAAGATGCCGAAGTCGCGGCCGATCAAAGCTGCTCCTGAGCTTCACTGATCGCATCTCCTTGTTCTGCTCTGTTTTTTTTTTTTTCGGAGATCTCGAAGTGCCTTGGACTCACCTAATCCTCCTTTGCCCAGTCTGATCATCATCGACGACACGCCCAGGACTCCTCGTAAGTTCAACAGCTGATCGCAACTGCAATCGCACATCATCGATTGAGGTTCTATTAAGGATTTGAGCTTGCTCCGATGTTATTGCGATGATCTAAAAGTGAACCGTTGATTCATGTTCGCGTACAAGCTCCTTGATCGAAATGCACATCACATGTTTGATGAAATGCTCGAACGGATCCAGATGTGTTTCTTTTAAACCATTTCTCATAGTCATGTAGATATCAACGACAGTTGATATCCTTAAATGCTCCTGAGAATCAATGAAGAAAATATTATCCGAGATCGATCGTTGAAGGATAATCAGAGTCCCACCCCAACCGTTTAAACCATCGCCTAAATGGAAAATCTTTCCCGTGTGAAGAACTCGAAGTCTATCTTGTGGCCTTCTAACACCCTTCTAGTAGCAAAATGTCGATATCAATCAAAGGAAGCTTGGTTCCGAAGGTACTGTCCATCGAACCCAACTTGTAGAGGAACCAACTCGACCTCTTCTTTTCTCTGTGTCGCTGTTCCCGGGTTCGATGGATTCGCCTCTTCCTAGCCATGTACTCGACGGCGTACTCAGAGGAGAGACGATTCTGGTGAAAAAAAAAAAGGTGGGTGTTGACTGTTCAGGACCGAATTGAATCGATTTAGGAGAAAGGTTAGATTTCGAGGAAGATTGAAGTGAAAAGGAAGCGATTTTTTGGCTTTGATTCGAAGAAATTTTTGAAGATTAAATGGAGCTGGTGATGAAGATTTGAGTGAGTGAAGGTTCGAGGTGAGTGAGTGTCGTGGAATTAGAGCGACAGATCGTGGTTTTACAAAAGCAGTATCTGAACAGAGGCTTGCAAGAAGCCTGTGGCTTCTGGCTATTTGCCGGATTTCTGCATAGACGGAACATTTGAATCTCCATCGGCCAGGGTGCCTCCACCCCTCCTTGCTTTGAGCTTAGCCAGGCCGGACAGATGAAACGAAGTATAGACGGAAATATGCTGAAGTCGCAGGCGATCGAAGCTGCTCCTGAGCTTTACTGATCGCATCTCCCTGTTCTGCTCTGTTTTTCGTTCGGAGATCTCAAAGTGCCTTGCACTCGCTTAATCCTCCTCTGTCATTTCCGATCATCATCGGTGACACGCCCAGGACTCCTTGTAAGTTCATTAGCTGATCGCGACTGCGATCGCACCATCATCAAGGTGAAATTGTTACTGTTTGTGTGAAAATGGGCCACGACTGAGGTTCTATTAAGGATTTGAGCTTGCTCCGGTGTTGTTCTGATGATCTAAAAGTGAATCGTTGATTCATATTCGCGTACAAACTCCTTGATCGAAATGCATATCGCATGTTTGATGAAATGCTCGAACCAGATCTCGATGTGTTTCTATTAAATCATTAAGCCGCAAGTCGTAATGCATCAACTCAACTCATTCTTGACTTATTGAAGCCTCGGTGTGACCGATTTAGTCGGAATACAATGCTCATTTGTTATTGAATTGGTGTTATGATTCTCACGTTGGAAATTGCTGCCTTGATTTCTCTGGTTTGAGTTGAGTCTTCTATGCGAACGTAGTTGAGTGTTGAAACCGCTGCTCCTATGCCCAGATTTCTCTGTGATATCTCATTTTCCCTTACCCATTTTCGGTATTACTCTGGTGTGTCATCACTGTGTATCCGGTGGGGCCGGCGAACGATGGTGGCGACCTCAATCTTTGCACCAATGATCGAGTGAGAGCTTGTCTCGCGAAATAGAAGCTCGGAGAAGCTCGCTGACTGCCCTTGACAATGCCACAATTATAACCATGGACTCTCTATCCTTCTCTCTGCATTTTGTCGTCTTCATTGCATGTGCTTCTCGTTTGCTGTGCGTCATGCGCATCTTTGTTATTGCCCTGTTTCGAGGCCCTGCGAGCACGGAGACAAGGATGGACAGTAGCAACTGGCGAAACTTCTGCTCTTTCTGCATCCGCATTGCTCTCACAGCAACAGTAATGTCACCGATATGAGCATATCGGCGATTCTCATGACGAAGGGTGGCCGTTGAGATAAACTCCAGTGGTTAATCAAATTATTCAATTCAAGAACACTTACTTTGCAAACTATCACTAAAGATTTTTCATGACCCTAGTTCTTATTACATGCTTTTAAAACGATGAGTGTGCAATAGATTCCATACTGCTTATTTCCATTGCGCACGTTGTTTAGCCAAGAAAGAAGGACATTACTCACCGTTGGAAAGGTTAAAGATTGGAAAAGATAATCGAAAGACTAAAGTACGAGTTCCCAAACCATAGAATATAATCAACAGCAAAGTAAATAGGAATTGATCAGCCTTGATGTGGTTATTCTTGATCAAAAAGTGCGTGGGAGATGACACACTTCTCTATTCTTAATTATTTCATTTAGTAATTGAGTTTTGTTTAGTTTTGTTCAATTATTTAGAAAGAAACTTTATTGATTAATTGTGTTTGTCAATTGAATTGATGAAAGGGTGCGCTGAAAATGGAATTTATTATAAAGAACCTAGCCCAACTGTAGTCCATATTGCTCTACAAGAGACTTTTTTATTAATGGGAAAGCATGTAATTCTCAATACAAACAACATGAATAAATCATAAATCACAACATTTCTACAGTGAGATATATGGAAAAATTTACATGGCTTATGTGATGGTGGACTCAATGCAATTGAGTAACTCATGCTACTTGTGATTTTATTGAAAAGCTAATAAGCCGAAAGAAATGGCTAGTAGAAATAAGGCCACCCTACTCATAATAAAAAAAATTTCTTGGAATCTCCTTTATGAATTGACAATAGATAAGCTATAATTAGACAACAAGAAGCTCTCAGTTATCGACCCCACAAAGCACATGGGCAACACATTCACTGGGGAAAAAAAAGAAAAATAAAGAAAAGGAAAGGAAAGGAAAGGAAAGAAGAGAAATATACTCAAGAATACCAGAACATCAAAAAATAATCTGATCGGTTCCGTGGATACCTGAAGGTATCAAATAATCAAAATGTTAAACCTAAACAAACGAGGAATAACAAGGGATTAAAAGGACAGTTGCAACAAAAGAGAAATGCATAAGAAGATAGAAGTGAAATGCTGATGGATTGTCAGATGAGGAGGTCTTTCTTCAAGTTTTGGATGATAGTGGGTTATCACATCTCTTGACATAGAGTAGAGAGTAGATCGAAAAGCGAATCCTCCCTCTCAAGTAGCCAAGGCCCCAACAATTCTGATTATAAGAATGCTAACCGCCCCGTAGAATTAAGGACACGGCATGCTGCACATCCGACAACACCATTATTGAACTCGAGGAACCCAAGTGCAAGTTGTATGTCGATTATTCAAGGAAGTTGATGTGTACTCTAGTCAAATCGTGTCGATTCTTACCAGACGGTATGTATGGATGTTAAAGGTATGGTGCTTTTACCCATTTGTGACGCAATCGCACAAGCATGTAGAGACACAAGTGCAGTGGACACCCGAATATAAAAGGAAAACTATCGGCACCTGCACATAATATAACTTTACAGCATTTTTCTATGGTTCATGTTTGATATGCTGGCAATTAGTAATTTTCTTCTTCAATCAATAACTTTCTAAATTTGCAAAACTATTCTCCTCATACTATTATTCTTCTTCTTTTTTAGAGAAAACTTTCAGCAACTTATATTAAAACTTGATTTTTTGTCTTCTTATGCTCATGAAATTAATGACATGACAACATGTGGTGTAAGCATTAATGGTTGGTCTATGTTATTCGTGTCTTCAATGTCGGAACATTGCTGAATTACCTTATGACGGGAAGACTCATTTGTGTTGCAAAAAACACTTCTAGAAGAGTCTATGGATGCGTATGTTATGTTATTTTCTTTTTAACTTTTGTGCTTCAACATGCGGCAAATCTCATATACCAAAATTTTTGCCATAGCACTTTAGCTCATGTCAAAACTAGCACATGTGCTCATGATCAAGTTCACGCGACGTGAGAAACCTGAACAAATATAGTTAAGTACAATAAATGACTGATTTCAGGAGATTTTTGCTCGTTTGCATTCCCCCATATTCAAACTTGCTTAAAGGTTTGTGAACTTTGATTAATGGATTCTTGAAGAGTGATCCAATGGTAGTTGTGTACTCGTGGAAAAGAGATGTGATGCTTGAGGAACTTGGGAGGACATAAGTTACATTAGACAGGTTGGATCTCACATGGAAAAGATATATTTAGCATATCAGTTTGACTGTTCAGCATCTGGTTATAAATCTACTCAAGATACTCCTCTTTTCTTTCCTTTGATGTTCAAGTGTAGTAGGATGACACTTTTCCCTGGGTGGATTGGCTTTAGCTTTCTTGCGATCTGCACATTGTTATGTTCGTGGAATGCTGGAAAAACAGAGGGAAAGCATTGGACGATCTTACGTTTGCGTAGTGGTTCGAACGCGAAATGGCAATTAAGCAAAATGACCTCCAATCATGCTTATTTGGGAATTTTTTACATGTCCATTTAGATGACTTGGGTTTCTATTCGCTTTATGTCTTGGACCGAGAGTTTCAAAGAGGAGCTAAATGTGTGCTATCTAGAAACTTTTAACTTATGTTAAATCTTATGAATTAAGAAGGTACACATCCATTTTTCTAAACACGGCAGCTAGCGAGATCTTGAATTAGCCAGTTAATACAATACACTTGTTAAAATTAAAAACATAATTATGAGGAGTGGAGGTTGATAGCCCCCGATTGTTCAGGATGTCAAGATGCCATCCAATTCTAGCTAGTGCGCATGACCCAATCTTTAAGAATCGAATAATTTAGTTGAAATTCATTTCATTAAAATGGCATCAAATCAACTAACGAAAGCTTCACATGAGCCCATACGGTCAAATAGAATTGGCTTGTTATCAATCCGAACAACGGTGGAAGTTCCTAACAACGAGCTGTTCATTATTTTAGATATTTTCAAACATAGAGTAATTAGGAAATATATATATTTTCTCGTGCACCCGAGTACGAGAAGAAGTAACATGGCAATGAAAAATACCCTCGACTTTTATGTCTTAAAATTCAGATGAATAAATTTAAGAATTTACTCAGATTTGAAGAAATTATTTCTTAGACCCTTTAGATAATGTTTTTCCTTGTATGAATTGTGGCTTAAAAAAGAAACCCGAGTCGCTTAACACATATTTGTTGGAGAGAAAAGGGAGTCTTAGGGGAGCCCATTTGTTGAGGAAAGCGTCACGGCTTATTGGACCCACGCCCGCGCCATAATTGTTGCCTTGATTTGTTCGTTTCTGTTCTAGCTGTTGCAATTATTTATCTAGACAAGGTGAAGAGAACCTTTCGTCCTCGCCATTTCGAAATATCCTTTCCACTTCGATCTGTGTGGCCACGTGGCCCATTTACAAAATTAAGAAAATACGGCCAATTTCCTTTAAAATTCCAAATTTTAAATTTAGTTCCAAATTCACCTCAAATTTTTTACTAAAAAAATCCAAATTTTAAGTTCTAAATCAATTCCAAACTTTTCTCTTATCTCAAAAAAAAAACTCTAAATTTTAGATTTAGTTCCGAATTTATCCCAAATTTTATTTTGTCTAAAAATATCACCAACTTTTAATTTATTCTCAAATCTACCCCATGATCTAGTCCTAATTTAACATGATATTTCCATATCGATAATAAATACATACAGGCAAAGAGACATGAAAACTGTTATAGGATATGAAAATAAAATTGTTCTAGGATATAAAAATCAAATACAACTAACCGTAACTTTTGAACAAAGGGCTAACGTGGGCAAATTTAGGATTAGAGTAAACTTGATTATTTTCTTTTTGACAAAAGAATTGGTATAGATTTAAGATTAAACCTAAAATTTAAAGTTTTTTTTTAAGATAAAAGAAAATTTTGGGATAGATTTAGGACTTAATTTGAAATTTGAAATTTTTTGTGAGATAAAAAAATCGGCGTAGAATTGAAATTAGGCTCAAAATTTGAGGTTTTTAAGGGAATCAGCCCAAAGAAAAGGTATCCTTAAATTCTGCGGTAGGCCTGGGGGTATTCTTGCCGATTAACGGGAAGGGGTTAAAAAGATGAGGGTTAAAGAAGTAATTTCGCCTCATTTAAGATTTCGCATATAACACAAGCACTCATAGTTCGTCCGAACGTACCGCCCTTCGGGATTCGGGCACAGCTATGATGACTTGATCTGTCCAAGACAACTCATTCGCAAACGCCAAGCCCGTTGCGTCCCGTCCCCCTTCGTTTTGTTTTGTCTTTGTCCGAGGGTGGTCGCGCGCCATTATATTTCATCTGGGACAACGTGGGCGGGAGCACGCGACGAGTTCCATCCGATTGTACCGCTCTTCGGCACTCGGACACAATTTGATATCCTTCGCAAACACAATCCTATCACGCAATAATTTCATCTCTAAATCGCTCCTCCATAAAATAGGGAAAAACACATTTCAATTTACTCATTCCAGAATACCTAACATCCTTCAAAACATTCGTAACACTTCACGCGTGACTGTTTTCAAAATCATCATCATGTCACTCCTTTTTACTCAAACCAGGTTGGTTGGACCTAGTGGAATCACATACCGGCTTGGCACGGTTCTCAAAACATTACCTCTGGCCAAAGACCTAAGTGATTGATTTCTAATTCACCCGTTCTTTTCTTGAAAGGTGGGCACGCGAAAATCTTTATAAGGGCCCCGACTTTGATTCATGTATCCATACAGAACAATCTCTTTAATGTACAAGCTTGCTTTTAATTTAAAGAAATTTTATTAACTTTTTTAAAGGAGTAGTGTAAGCATATATGTAGATTATATCAATGGGGATTTGGATATCTTTGCCCTAAAATTGTTTCATTCTTTATTCATGAATTATACCACGTAAGATAACTGACGTTTGCATTAACAATTTCCAACTTAAATTAATTCGATAAACTCAATTAATATCAATATAAAATTAAAATTTATGATCAAATTGATATTAATTTAATAAATTTAAATTTTTTTATATTTTTCCCAGCAAATGACTAATTACGTGAGAACGTCTATAGCAAAAGACCAATTTGAGATCGCATGTCTTTCAATCAAATTTCTCGACTTTTGTCGCTTTGTTTGGTTTGTCTTTGTACGATGTGCAATCATTTATCTAGGCAAGTTGGACAATTATTAATGACTGTGGCTTTGTCACAAGGTAGCGTATTCTTGTACGATCTCATGTTAGTGGGCACAGGATAGTACTATGCGATGGCAATTTTCCAACGAGTCAGTAATTTTTTAACGAGGGCTACTGATATTGTACCGACGAGAATTTTTTAAGAAGATCCTGTAGCAAACGGCGAGGAGACCATCGAACGTCTAGCCTTGAAAGCATTTGCCTTCAGTAATGGCCGTAATACTTTACTTGCGGGATTCAACACATTCTAGTCTAAACTCAGTTCACTATGGACGGGGATCATTTTAGCTGGCGATTTGCGTGACCTGCACAGCTGAGATCGCTCAGATCCATTTTGAACCGAGTTTAAACAATAATTTCTTAAAAAATCCTCATTTTAACTCATTAGAAGCTGGCAAGATAGGGGGAAAAGGGGGAAAAAATGATCATGGAGACCGACTGATGCGCATTGCAACCAAAACCATAAAGGTTTTATTTTTATTTTTTATTTTTTAATTTAAGGGAAGTGATCACACGAAGGGCTGAAGATTGGTTTGTTATGCGGAATTTCAAGCTTCTTTTTTTTGAAAGGAAAGGGATCACATTAAGCACACAAATGATTTAAGTGAATTTAATTTCTTGTGAAAGGAGCCAAATTAGCTAACGAGAGCTTCCCATGACTCCATACGGTCCAATAAAATAGGTTTGTTATCTATAATAATATAGATAGAATTTTTGGACCATAAAGTAATTAATGGATATTTTATTTTAATTTGTACAAATTGTAGCTTACAAAAAAGGAACATTAGTCTCTTTAATGTTGGGGTGTGATTCATATATTTCATCGATAAAAAGGTACAAGAGTCATGCTCTCCGCTAAGTGGGTGAGGTTCGGGAGCCACTAGGGGTCATAGGGGCAATGCTCTCGAATCGCTAATGACTTTTATAATTTGAATTCATATTTTAAAAGAAATTGAACTTTGAACTAGAAATTATTATTATGTATATATAATTTTTTTCTTATATTTGAGGATTATAATAAAGAGATGAGGGATATTAATTATAGTAGAATCCCTTATCAAACATAGCTCCAATCTAATCTAATGACGAGTCAGAATAAATTTTGCACTTCAATTTTTCTTTCCGATTTTTCTTTTTAGTTTGTTATATTTGAGCGCATAATATTAATGTTGTGTAAGAGAGGGAAAAGTCCTGGTCATGCGCAATTATTGATCCGGACAAGTTTGGACTGAACCACAGAGAAGAGTTCCGGCCCCATAATTTCTGAATTTCCTCCACTTCCATTTGCGTGGCCACGTTGTCCAATTACCAAAGAGAGCTAAGAAAATATTTTTGATGCCAAGACGAAAGGGCCTGTCCTGCTGGTCTTGCTCAGACAGAAGGTGAGCGCTGAACAAGTCACTTGCCTCATGAAAGAGAGGCAAGAGAAAATCATGTACACAGATTCATTCAGTGTCACCATATATGGTTAAGATTCGATCATTAACTATCAATCTAAATACGCATAAAAGGGGACATTACTTGCCGTGTACCAGCATATGCGCTCTCATCGTCATGCGAGCTTTATCTAATGATCTAATTTTTATTGTTATTTTAGCAAATTCTAAAAAAAGTTCAACAATAGAGAGATACCTACTGTGATATGATATTCCTCTAACCCTAGATTGAGGACTCAAATAATTTTGTTAGTAGATTTTCACAATATTGAAAACCAAATATGACACGATTGCCCCTTTCTGATAGATGATATTGGAGAGAACAAAGAAAAAGAAGTCTTATGGGAGCTCATTAGTCAAAACATGTCCATAGTAGATGATAGAAAGGGGTTGAGGAAAACGTCACAGTTTTGCGATTGGGGTAATTGGCTCTTGATTGGGTCCGATGCTCAATTTTGAGAATTGGAATTGAACCATTTAGTGTTAGGATCAAAAGTTGAATTAGATCGACGGTCCGATTTAATTTAATAGAACTAATCACCTTATTTTTTTCACTAAAGAATGGTTATACACAACGAGAGAAAACGAGAAATCTTAAAATATTAATAAAAGTAACGATAAATAAAAAATTATTATACCGTAACTTATAATATTAATAAATAAAATAATATTTAATTTATATTTTTCAGAAAAAAGGCATATATAATCGATTTGGTTCTTTTCTAAAATTGAGAATTGAATCGTCTGCGCACTAATTTTACTTTTAAAAATTGAGAATTCACTTCACACTCGTAAAAATCCAGATCTGATCCGGACGATTTTCTGTTCGGACGGTCAATTTTATACGACGGCACCATAATAGTTGCCGTATTTTGTTTGTCGTTGTTCTATTGTCACTTGCAATTATTGAACAGGACAATGTGGACAGAAGAACCACGTGATGGGTTCTGTCCCTCGTCATTTCGAATTGTCCTTTTCACTTCGGTCCGTGGGGCCACGTGCTCCAATTACAGAAGAGAAGTGAGAAAATATCCTGGAAGTTCTACAGTGGGGGTTGCTCTTGCCGATTCACAAGAAGGGATGGTTTCGGTTGACTTGGTAAAAATGTGAGGGTTAAACGAAGTAAATTTGCCACGTTAAATAGTATTTTTACTCCCTCACATAAAAAACATTAAGTGGTCCTGAAATTCCACGTCAGCCACTTCTCCTCTCTCTCGAGAACGCTGAACCCGACCCAAGCTCGTCGCCTTCATCAAGCATAGCCATATGGGGAAGAGGAGACAAAACCCTGAATCACCCACTCCCACACCCTCTACGTCGCCAGCCACGGCCCCGCCACAGACCAAAGGAAAAAGAATATGGAAAAAAAAGAAAAAAGGAATTTTTTAAAAATATTAAAAGTATTAAAAAATTATTTTAAAATATCTATGTCAACGCCGATGCGTTGATGTCGCCACATAAGCACGACCGACATCCACGTCATCGATTTTCGATCTAAATTGGTAGAATGGATTGAATTGGTATAAATATAAAAATATTTATGATTAAATTGATCAAATTGAAAGATTTAAAACTGAATTGGTATTAATACAATAGGTTTAAGATTTTTTTTAATACTTTTCCTCATCTAAGTGCATTGACCATTTTAGAATCTCCAACCTTGCAAGTGTTTTCCAACAATAAGTGTGGACAAAACGGAATGGAAGGTTTCCATCATATTCCTTTGAACTTAAATCTAGGAGTATGAGGTTTTTGTTAAAAGGATTTTCACAACATTGAAAACCGAATTATGAGATGATAGCCCAAATTTGATAGATGATATTAACGAATCAATATAAAAAAAAATCCATTGCTACCAGACAATTTTATCACAAAAAATTAATTTCGTGTATATTGCAAATAAGTAAATATAAAAAAACGATGAAACTAATTATTAGCAAAAGAATAGATAGAGTTACCCACCATTAAGAAAAAATTTAAATTAAAAAAATAAACATTAGATGACATGATTGCACATAATTTCATATACAGATATTAGAGCTCTTGGGATTAAATACATAATCGTTATCACTAAATCAAGCTATGTCCTAGCATTTTCAACCGTTGAAGAATTTAGCAATGACAAATGAATGATCAAACCTACACCTATTAGCATAGATATTTTCAAACACGAGCCGTCCATTATCGTAGTTATTTTCAAACATGGAGTAATTAATAAATAAATTTATTCTGTCGTGCACCCGAGTAGTAGAAAATGTCCATGACGCCAGGAAATTGTCATACGGGCGGGCCCTTTCGATTGTGCTTTCCCTTGGAGGAACCGTGGCTTAGAAAAAAGAAGCACTAGTCGCTTTCCACACATAATGTGAGAGAGAAAGGGAAATCTTATGGCCAGCTCATGCGAAGAACTGCTTATCAATCAAAACCCATCCTTTCCAGATGGGAAGGGATTGAAGATAACATCTCGAGACCCACGCCACCCCATAGTCGTTGCCTTTGTTTTGTTTTGTCTTCTTTGTCCGATTGCCACTCGCAATTATTGATCTGGACAAGTTGGACAGACCCAAGAAAATAAAGAAAGAATTGACTCATGTGGGATCATCCCTTGGGGGCAAGAGAAAGGTAAAGCTCTTTTTTTTTTTTTTGAAATTACGAACATGGTCTGAAGAGTCCCAAGCAAGGGGAATCTTAAAAAGGGAGAGGCCAAAGGGCTTGTGGAGGAATAAAAAGCCAGTTTTGTGGAAGAGAGCCAATCCATCGAGTCCTCTCATCAGTAGGAACAAAAAGTGTCATTATCAGTATCTATATGACTACGGAAAGGGAGATCATATTTGAAAGGAAATAATCTATCTAAATTTTGATACTGATTAAGATCATATTGAAATAATGCTTCTTGGTGGAGTATTTATAAGTCCGTTCAGGTGACTGAGGTTTCTAATTGCTTTAGGTCTCGGACCAAGAGTTTCAAGGAGAAGTTGGCTACGTGGTGTCTAGAATCTTTAACTTTCGTTAAATCTTATGAATTAAAAAGGTACATGTCCATTTTTCTTGACATGACAGCTAGTGAGATCTTAAATTAGCCAATTAATATAATACACTTGTTGAAATTAAATACAGGAGGGAGCGTAGGTTGATAACCCTTGATTGTTTAGGATGTCATGATGCCATCCTATTTTGGCCAGCGCGCATAACCCAATTTTTGGTAGACTCTTTGTCCTCCTAATAAACATGCACCTCTTTCTAAAAAAACTATGGGCTTATAAGGTTTTTATCAATAACTGTGACCATTTTCACTCCAAATTCCTAGTGTGAGATTTTCTTTATTTCCCACCTCACTTGTGCACTATATATTTTCTCTCTCACGTGGGAGTTTATTAAAGCCAGGCCAACCATTGCCAACTGATACATGACCCGCTCTTTTTATATAATCATTCAATACGTCTTTTAATTCCAAATGTCGGTTTTGGCATTTTTTTTTTCACCTCATATGTGCACTTAATAAAGGAAGGCTTCAAAATATATTTACAAATGCCAAAAAAAAGGCAAAATCTTCCATGGACGATGGATTGATTTGTATTGCTCGGCCAAGCTGTTTTTTGTTTATGTATTTAAGACTCAAATAATTTAACCAAAATTCATTGTTTTCATGTGGAAAGACCCATATTAACTAATGGAAGCTTCACAGGCGTCCATACTGTCAAATAATATCGGCTCGTTATCAATTACAACAAAGGCGGTAGAAGTACCTAGCCATAAGCCGTTCATTAGCATAGATATTTTCAAACGTGGAGTAAAAAAGAAATATATATAGATATTCTGTTGTGCGCACGAATATGAGAAGAAGCACATGGCAACGAAGAAACAATTATTTAGGTCCCTTAGATAATGTTTTGTCTTGTACGAATCGTATCTTATAAAAAGAAACATTAGTCTCTTTCCGTACATTTTTAAGAGGAAGAGGGAGAATCTTGTGAGGAGCTCATGTGAATTATCGCTCATTTGTCAAAACATGTCCATAGTAGATGATAGGACGGGGTGGAGGAAAACTTCTCGGTTCACGGGATCCTCACCACCCCAATAATTGTCGCCGTCATTTGCCTTTGTTCTATGGTCACTTGACTTGCGATTATTGATACAGCACCACGTGATGAGTTCTGTCCCTCGTCATTCCTAAATGTCCTTTTCACTTCGATCTGTGTGGCCACGTGCTCCAATTACAGAGGAGAACCGAGAAAATATCTTTAAAGTTCTACGGTGGGGGCATTCTTGCCAATTCACATGAAGGGATTGCTTCGGTGGTCTTGGTCAAAAAGGTCAGGGTTAAAAAGCAGTAAGTTTGCCTCGTCAAAGGAACGCAAGCACCCGTCCCAAATTTTCGTATGTGCCATGCACATCTGGTTCATCCCGTGAGGCAAGAGAAAAAGTGAAGCTTTGTTTAAGTGGCGAGGGCTGGTGCCTGAAGAGGAGAAACGTAAGAAACACCACGCCGATCACAAAAAAGTGAAGCTTTGTTTTTGTATCCTTACCAATATAAAAAAAATGATATAAATAATTTTTAAACTTTGATTCAATATGTATTAATTATGAATTTTTGATTTTTTTAATATAATCTCTAATATTTAGCTCAATATAAAATGTCATCTCTAAATTTTTTTGAATTTCGTATTTGCTTAATTTTGCATTAGAATCAACCATTGCAAAAGGATACATAGACTACCTCTTTTACCATTATTTTTTTCGAGCTTAATACGAGATAACGTATAAATTAAAATTACCAACTTTGCAAATGATAGAATGTCCATAATCTTGTAAAGGTGTCCACTTTGTTGAATAAACCGACTTTTAAAGTTACACGTCGATGATTTTTCTGACGAATTTTTCTATTTATAATCTCAACATTCCTAAATCATGCACGTCGGACTTTCTATATCATATTATAATGTACATGTGTTCCTATCCTAAGGATGTGAGTAGGTGCATCAAGATGGGTCATAGACTCATTTTGTGAATCATGTTCTATCTTAATGGGTCAGAATATGTGACCCATTTTCGACCCATTTTCGACCCAACTATAGAACGTATGAGTCATTTTCGATCCATTTTGACCCATTTTTAACTTAACTGTAAAATATGTTTTTCTTCTTTGAATCATCCTCAAGCTCGGTGAGTGGTGATAACCTACCAGTGACCGCGACACTCCGTCGCTCGCCTCCACCCCATTTCAATTTATAGGTTTTTTACAAAGATATATTTAATTGGTGAAATTCTTTAAAAATATTTCAATTTATAGGTTTTTTACATTTTTTTATTTACTATTTTTTTATTTTTTTATTTGATTTGAAGTTTTATTCATTTAGCATAGAGCTTAGAGTGAGTTTGGGTTTCTCTACAATAATAATGGCTTTTAGCAATACAGGTCGGGTCAGGTATGGGTCACTAAATCCACATTACATGAATATAGATCAAAACGGATTAAATGGGTCAATATGGGTCAGACCATTTTCTACCCGACCCAAACCCGACCCACCCATTTGATGGGTTTAGATGTGAGGACAAGAGAGCTTTTGAATAAGCATCATAGAAATTTATCTAACTACGTAATTGACTCTAATTACTAAATGCAAGTTTATTGATATGAATGAAACTATCTTATTGTTATGCCATATTTGGGCTACTCAATGTGGTATAGTCCATCACATGGGAGCCAAAAGGATGTGCAGTCGTGCTCTATATGTATCTCACCATAACACTAACGTAACGCGATGGATGGTGTAATACACCAAGTTTTACATGCTCTAGACAGATGACTAAAGTTATCACCATATTTCTATATCTTTATGGAAGTGGAGGGACTTGATGTGACCCCCTATTAACATTAGGGGGCAAGGTTCTCTTTAGTTTTGAGTTACCCCAACTACTCTTTCTTCTTCACATATTTTTTTCTTTTTTACCATTTATTGTAGGGCAAAGGCCACAAAAAATTTTAAATTATGTTCATTGCGACATATCTACTTTAAATTTTTCTGTGACACAAACAATAAACTTATACCTATATGATATGCCGTATGATATAGCTATTAATAAGAACAATTAAAGATTTGCCTATATGGATACTGAAAAAGTAAATAATAAAGCCCACATGACTTAAGTGAAATAAAAATAATCTTATTATGACTAAAAAATTCATATGCGTTAAATTTGATCACAAAATAACGTATCTAAACGGTTGGTTGCATAAGTTATGGACATGATTTGACAGTTAATTTGCCGTCCCGGCGATCGATCCTTGCTCGGGCTATTGAAGAGGCCTTTCTAACATAGTCTCTGTTGTGAATCCATGATGTTTTGAGTCGTTACCGACCTGTCAAATAGAAAATGAGGTTGCTTTCCAACGTGTTAGGGTGCGTTTGGTTCAACATTTGAAATGTGCTTTGGGGCTCTAAAGTCCCTTAGCCAAATGCAAATGCGTTTGGTGAAAATTTTAGACTCACTTTGGGAAGATGCAATTGCATCTCCAAGGCTCCTCAAAGGACTTTGACTAAATGCAGGGTGGGAGGTGCCTTGGGAAGTTATATTTTTGGAATGCAAGTTAGTACTGTTCAAGTTGGTACTGTTCATTTTCTCTGTGAGCCAACGAAGCCGACGATTGCCGGCCAAGGAACCCTCGATGCCGACGACCGCCACCTGAGGGATCACTCGACCCTAGCGACCGCCAGCCAAGAGGGGCGATCGCCGGCAAGGGGGGCAGCCACTACCCTTGGTCGCGCAACCTCAAGCAATTGGTCGCGCGACCTAGGTGGTCGCCTGCAACCCAAGCATTGCCGTCGCCACCGACCCAGCAACGGAGGTGACTATTGTGACCCAAGCGGACGCCTCCGTTGCCTGGGTTCGCGCAACCCAGGCAATTGTCCACTAGGGTTGCGCGAACCCAAGCGACGAAGACGTCTACCTGGGGGCGGCCTAAGGTCGTGCGACCTTATGCGGGGCTGTTCGATGGCTAGATTTGGTCGCTGGAGAAGTGAATCCAAAAAAAAAAAATCTTTACAATTTTTTTAAATAAAAAATTTAGCAAAAGTCCTTTACAAAATGTGATATTTACCAAATGGCATTTAAGCCAAAGTTGTTGTATAATGCAACATAAAATTACAATTTACCAAATGCTATTTGCATTTTGGAAAACCCCTTTAATTCTAAGATATTTTCATTTTCCCAAGTGCATTGACTTAAAATCGAACTAGGGTGCGTTTGTTTTGTGGAAATCGTACCATTTTTGGAAAATATTTTCCAGGAAATCATTTCCTATGAAAATGATTAGTTTTTCTGGGTTTGGTGATATGTGATTGAAAATATTTTCAAGCGTTTGGATGTCATTTGGAAAATGATTGAATAACATTTGAATTAATAAAAAGGAAGGACCTAAAGACCTAATAAAGAGGGAAAGTGTTTTCCCCTTCCCATGCACAGGAATTCATTTTCCTAAAATAAAACACAATATTTCTGTTGATCGGAAACTATTTTCCATTGACCAAATTATTTTTGGAGAAACAAGCAGCGGAAAGTCTGGAAAATACTTTCCAGAAAAATACTTTCATTGAAACAAATACACCCTTAATGACATTTATTCAAGTAGGATTTGTAAAGTTGACATGTGAGAGAAATTAAAAAGGGACAATCTGCTTTAACAAAAGACAAATTAAAATTTTGATCAAAATCCATTAAATCCACCTAACCATGTGCCAACAACCTAAATAAAAAGAAATTGCGTGGAGAGCAACGGGTCGCTCCGAGGTTCCTTTCCTTGCTCACAAAGTGCACGAAGTGGAGATTGAACAGAGTGTGAATTCACATGAAGCTTAGTTGGAAGAAAAATAAAAGATTGGACAAGAAGCACCCATACAACTCCATTATTCATTCCACCTATTAAAAAGAAAAAAAGTTTAAAGAAATATTAAAAATAAAAATTGTTCACGCAAGCGCTAACTGTACCTCGTAAGATGGCCAACACTAACTAGACTGCCATGTCAAAGATTTTTGATCAAAATTAGCTGAAATGACTAAATTTGCAGATGGTCAAAATATTTAGGACAAAATGATCAAATTGAAAGGTTTATGACTGAATTAACACAAGTAATATAAATTTAGGATTTTTGTTCATAACTTTCCTATTATGAATGACTTCATGCTAACATGAATCAAGGCGAAATGTAAACCTCGCACTCCTACAAATTGCTTAGCTCTTTCCTTCCACAGTGATTGAGAGTAAAATCCGACATTGATCTTTTCCATCAACTTATTAAAAGGTGCATGTGTCACGGACTAGCTCGTAACACACACGTCAAACAACAGAGGTCATCCAAACTTCTTCCCAAATATTTCCACAGAATTTTAAACATGGCATTGCTTTAGCAAAAATTCTCAATTAATCCACCATTTTCAAAGCATAACTATTCAACATCTTGACTCTAAAGGATAGCATCATGCAAAAGTTAATTTCCAGTGTGAACAACTTGACTCTAACATGAGAAACGATTCTTTTTTGGTCTAAGATCTAAGTGTTGATTAACACGTCTTTTAGCAACAAACCAATTATTTTTGAAGTCCTTGGGGGAAGGGTTTACTTGCCAATCTCAGAGGGAGGAAATGATTTATCCTTTGGGGCAAGAGAAAAAGTGGTTTCCACTATGAACACCTCGCAATAAGTTGCCAAGTAAAGGCGATAATAATATCCACTATCAACACCTTGACTCTGACATAATTTGTCATCCTTGTACGAAATATAACCGTCCATGTGCGGTTATCTTTTTGAAATAAAAATCTGAATTGTCCCCGAATTCTTGGATTTGCTCTTATTATCTTCAACGACGCATCCTTTTTATAAGCAGTTATGATCCCTTGAATATTCTCCAGCTCAATCATGGATCAAACATTCTCTTACAATCTTAACTTTACATCTTTTTGTAACATAATCGGCTATTTATCATCGTATGTTATTGACTGTTTTGGTCCATCATCAACCGTCAACACTGTCATCGATAAGATGACACTAATCTAGCATCAGTAGTTTATGAATTAGTGACTACACCTATCGATTACTCTGTTGACAACTCACAACCAACACCATAATGATTTATAAGAACTTGTACAATTTTTTTGGATGTCAAAATTCCTAATAAACACACCTTTTTAAAAAAATTATAAGTTAATAAAATATTATCAATTGCTCCAATCATCTTCACTCCAAATATTTAACGTGAGATTTTCTTAATTTTGTTCCGTTCATGTGTGAGTCTCTCAAGTCAGGGCTATCTATTGTCAACTGATACTCGAACTCCTCTTTTGAAAATTATTGCATACTTCTTTGTGTCCCAAACGTCAAATGTGCCATCTCTTTTCCTGAGGACTTGATAAAAGAACGTTTTTCTTTATTTTGGATTTGAGGGAAGTGATCACACCAAGCACTTAGTAAATTATTGTGCTATTATCTAGGAAAATTTTAAACAAGGATTCGAAGTGAGATTATTTTTCAAAAAGGATTCAAAATAGACTTGATCTCAAATTAGAGTATAAAATGATCAAATTAATCTCAAAATAAAAGCGAGGTGAATACATGCATTTCACGTGCTATTCCAAGCTTTGTTCCAGGAATTTCCGTCAACAATTTTTTATTTCCTTTTTTTTCTTTTTTTTCCTTTTCCTTTTCTTTTCTATTATATCATCTTCTTCTTCGTCACGATGACAGCTTGGGCTTGGACTGAGCGTTTGTTATTTCCCAAAGAAGAGCTAATCTGTTATGAAAATGTTTTAACCTCTGAGATAAAGGGCCGACTTGTGCCAAAAACCACCACCCTGGGTTGTCTCCATAGCCATGGATGAGGACCGAATATGGCTTCTTAGACCTCCTATGAACAGAGCCCCAGAAAAGGATGGCTATTTGTTTGTCATCCAAGGCTACATTGTAAGGTCGATTAAAAAGTTATATGGCACTTAAATGATTAGAAGAAAGGGTATGACATTCAAATGAGTGTCGTGTATAAGTTATGATTTTTAAGTGATCGAAAAAAGTTATGATTTTCAAATGAATAGTGTACAAAAATTATGATATTTATGATGTCTTTTTTTTTTTATTTTGAGTTAGGGTAAAGGCTAATAATAGTCCGAGACAAGTATACCTTTAGTCACGGGACATCATTGACCTATATCATGAGAATCTTTGGCTTCATAAAGTTTCTGATCGACTTAAAAAGGACAATAATGCAAGTCACTATGGCCAAAAGTAATGGCCGAAAAATATAAAAGCACACTAATTATGATAATGTCAAATCCTCTGGAATCATATTTTTGGGATCAACATTTCCAAGTTTTGCCAACCATCACCGCCAATTGTCCAAATTCATGAGCACTATCTGATCGATAGAAAAAGGACAATAATGCAAATCACTGTAGAAAAATGTACAGGCCGACAAAAAGAAAAGCTCACTAAGTACGATAATGTCAGATCCTCTTGAACCTTTATTCTGGGATCAGCATCACTAAGCTTTGCCAGCCATCGTTGCCAACTTGTTTAACTAAAAAAGTTGAACAAATCGTCTATAAACCCAAATTATCTCGATAAGTAGTGCCTCGTTGCACTTATGTTGTCTATTACGAAATAAGGAATGAGCATGGTCATAGAGGGGTGTCCTAATCTTTTAGTGAGAAATCAATTTTCTTATCACATGTACAAAATCAGGGAAAGATTTAATGATATTTATTCAAATAGTTTTTGTAAAGTAGACATTTGAGAGAAAATTAAAAGAGACCATCAAAAGAAAATTTAAAATTTTGATCAAAATCTATTAAATCCATCTAACCATGTGCCAAATAAAAGAAAATTGCGTGAAGAGCAACGGATTGCTTTGAGCTTCCTTACCTCGCTCACAAAGTACACGAAGTGAAGATCCGATAGAGTGCAAATTTGTATGAAGCTAAGTGCGAAGAAAAATAAAAGATTGGACAAGAAGCACCCACCCAACTCCAGTATTCTTTCCACCTATTAAAAACGAAATGATAATAATAATTTTTAAATAAAAATTGTAAAAATTATTTACGCAAGCATTTATCTTGTTACAAGCTAGTATTAATTAGACCACAATGTTAACGATTTTCATTCGAAATTGGCGGAAATGACTACTTTTGTGCATAGTCATAGGTTTCGGACAAACTGGTCAAATTAAAATATTGATAGCTGAACTGACAAAAAAATTCTAAATTTAGGATTTTTGTTGGTAATTTTCTTATTATGAATTCAAGGCCAAATGTAAACCCCGCGCTCCTATGAATTGCTTAGCTCTTCCCCCTCATAGTGACTGAGAGTTGAATCCGACAATGATATTTTCCATCAAATTATTGAAAGAGGCATGTGTTCCAGACTGGCCTGTGACACACATGTGAGGCGACAGAGGTCATCTAGGCGTCTTCCGAGATATTTCCACAGAATTTCAAACATGGCATTGCTTTAGCAAAATTCTCAATCAATCCATCATTTTCAAAGCATAATTATTCAGCATCTTGACTCTAAAGGACAGCACCATGCAAAAGTTAATTTCCAGTACGAACAACTTGACTTTAACATGAGAATCGATTCTTTTTTGGCCAAAGACTTAAGCGTTGATTAACACATCTTTTAGCAAAAGACCAATTATCCTGGAAGTCTTTGGGGCAATGTATTCTCGCCAATCTAGAGGAAGGGATTGATTTATCCTTTGGGGTAAGAGAAAAAGTAGCTTCCACTAAGAGCACCTTGCAAAAGTTGCCAAGTCGAGGAGATGATAATTTCCATTATCAACACCTTGACTCTGACATAAAGCATCGATTATTTCATTTATTCGGGCAGGGAGAGCCCATTTTCACTTTGATTTGCGTGGCCAGCTAATCCAATTACCAAAAAAACTAACAATGTATCTTTGGATTCTACAGTGAGGGGTATTCCTTCCCATTCATTTTTAGTTTATTACACACGGTTTAATTATTATATACGGAGATGATCAAAAATGTTGTACGATAAACATAACATTAATTGGAAAAATTGATAGTATGATTTTAATATCATATTAGCAATGAATCTATCTTTGCAAAATATTTGATACAACATGTAAATAGGTGAAGTTTTAGGACTTCACATATTTCCCATTATTGATGAAGAGAATATTCCCATCACTTTATAACCAGTGAGAATAAATTTTGAAGTAAGAAATACAGTAAGCTTCTGAATGAGTTTTTGAAGGGATTTCAGTATTATATCTTAAAAATTCTCACAATAAATAATCTAATTAGCATGCATTTTACAAATTAAAAATTATAGAAATCGTTGCTTCGCTCGTCCTGAGATAAGCAAAGCACACCAATCACGAGAGATCCAGCAACGGATCATCATGTCATCCTGAGTACTCTAGAACTGTTTTTAAAACTATTCATTCACTGAACTCTTAAGAGAGAGAGAGAGAGGTTTTTTTTTTTTTTGGGGGGGGTGTTAGCATTACAAGGAGCTAAGAGCAGTTCATGGATTAATGGCAACAATCTTCTATTTGATGATGTAATTTTGATTCGAAGTCTACGTAACGCAAATTTTGAATCTAAATGGGATCTCCTTAAATTACAAAAGGAGTTTGAGTGATCAGATGATGATTAGATTGTCTTTGATAATGATCCAATGACGTCTAGTCCAATTGCTTCACCATGCTTTTCTCTCACTTGTTTTTTGATTGGACAATATTATATGTAGAGAAAGACATTGATCACCGACGTATGTGCAATATCTTGGTTTCAATTTAGGTTCAACCCAACCAAGTAAGACTCGGTTAAAACAAATGTTTGGTATCTTTTTCTTCTTCTTTGTTTAAAGTAAAATTCCAACAACTTATCTGAAAACTCAATTTTCGGTCTTCTCATTGGTAGCATAAGTTGTGCCTTAGAAATTATATGTAAAATTGAAAAATTAGCAAGTCTCTGCTCACTTTTATTTAGACAATTCAGTCTATGACAATGATAAAAAGAAAAAAAAAAAGATTATTACTCATTGCATAACACCAACATGTGAATTCACACATAAGATTTTCACAATTATCATTACGTATATTGTTTGTTTCTCTTACTTCATTCTTTATATTCAAACGATCATTATAAGGTCTAACCAATTGAACCAGTGAAATTGCACACTAGCCCTCACTCTTATTTAACCACCGATAACATATTAAAAAAATTGCCTATAATCAGAAACCAGAATGGTGGACTAAGTCATCAGTTTTTCTTGAAAGATGGGTACGTGGAAATCTTTCATTAAGGTCGTCACCTTTGATTCATACATCCATCCATTTTTAATGGACGATCACGCTCTTAATTTATTAAAATTTCATCTAATTCATTCAGAGAGAAGTGTTAGTGTATATATAGATTATGCAAATGGGAAATTGGATATCGTTGCTCTATATCCGCCTCCTCCTTTTCCCGAGCGAGTGGATCCACCAAAAAACAATAACGTTTCAAACATATGGAGGGAGGGAGGGAGACCTATGCAAACACATGCTAAAAAAATTCCTCAATTTAATAACAAAAGAGTAAAAAATAAAACTTGTATTTTATGCAATGGGCTATAATTTCCCCATCCTAAATTGAAGGAAACTTTCTCAGACCATATCTTTGATTGGTGAATAACAAATTATGAACATAACATGCATGTAAAGATAAATGTGGATGATCCATGTAATCCTAACTTGATGCTTGTATTTATTACTATGTTATCTAACTAGAAATGGCCCAACTCATCAAGTATCGTTGTGCTCGGTAATATTATCTGGATCTCAACGAATTGTCTATAACCTTAAGTTATCTCAATAAGTAGCACCACAAGGGATGAGCATGGATGTAGACTCATCTCCTAATTTTTAGTGAAAAAATCAATTTTCTTTATCACATGTACAAAATCAGGGACAAATTTAATGACATTTATCCAAGTAGGATTTGTAAAGTTGACATGTGAGAGAAATTTAGAAGGGATAATCCGTTTTAACAAAAGTCAAATTACAATTTTGATCAAAATCTTCTAAATCCACCTAACCATGTGCCAAAAACCTAAATAAAAAGAAATTGCGTGAAGAGCAACGGGTCGCTATAGAGTGGGAATTTATGTGAAGCTAAGTGCGAAGAAGAATAAAATATTGGACAAGAAGCACCCACACAACTCCATTATCCATTCCACCAATTGAAAAAGAAAAAAATAAAAAATAAAAAATGTCTACGTCATGTTGTTGGTCATACCACGTAGGATGACTATTACTAACTGGATCATCATTTCAATAATTTCCAATGAAAATTAGCCGAAATAACTAAATTTGCAAATGGTCAAGAAATTTAAGGACAAAATGATCGAATTGAAAGATTTATAACTAAAATGATACAAATATTGTAGGTTTAAGATTTTTGTTTGTAATTTTTCTATTATGAATGACTTCATGCTAACATGAATCAAGGTCGAATGTAAACCTCGCACTCCTATGAATTGCTTTGCTCTTCTCTCTCATAGTGACTAAGAGTCAAATGCGGCATGATATTTTCCATCAACTTATTAAAAAGCGCATGTGTCACGGACTAGCCCGTGAGACACGCATCACGCGTCAGAGGTCATCCAAGCTTCTTCCGAGATATTTCCATGGAATTTCAATCACGGCACTGATTTAGCAAAAATTCTCAATCAATTCATCATTTTCAAAGCATTATTATTCAACATCTTGACTCTAAAGGATAGCATCATGCAAAAGTTAATTTCCAGTGTGAACAACTTGACTCTAAATCGATTCTTTTTTGGTCTAAGATCTAAGTGTTGATTAACTCATCTTTTAGCTAAAAACCCACTTACCATCTTTTTGTAACATAATTGACCACTTACCGTAGTATTTCGATGACCGTTTTGGTCCATCATCACCCATAACACTGTCATTGATAACATGACAATAATTTAATATCAGTAGTTTATCAATTAGTAACTAGACCTGTCGACTACTCTGTCGATAACTCATAACCAACACCATAATGATTTATAAGAACTTGTACAATTTTTTTTTGGATGTCAAAACTCCTAATAAACACACACTTCTTTTTAAAAATTTATGGGTTAATAAAATATTACTATTTGCTTCGATCCTCTTAACTCCAAATATTTAACGTGAGATTTTCTTAATTTCGACCTTACATGTGCAAGATACTTTTCCGTTCATGTTTGAGCCTCTCAAATCAGGACTAACCATTGTCAATTGATACTCGAGCTCCTCTTTTGAAAATTATTGCGTACTTCTTTGTGTCCTGAACATGAAATGTGGCATTTCTTTTCCTAAGCACTTGATAAAAGAACGTTTTCTTTAATTTTGGATTTGAGGGAAGTGATCACACCACACACTTAGCAAATTATTGTGCAGAGAAGTGTGACATAATCTAGGGAAAATTTTAAACAAGGATTTGAAGTGAGATTATTTTTCAAAGAGGATTCGAAATAGATTTTATCTCAAATTAAAGTATAAAATGATCAAATTAATCTCAAAATAAGAGCCTGGTGAATACATGCATTTCACGTGCTATTCCAAGCTTTGGTCTGGGAATTTCCATCCACAACTTTTTTTTCCTTTTTCTTTTCTAATATGCCATCTTCTTCTTCATTGACGATGACGGCTTGGGCTTGGACTAAGCGTTTGTGATTTCCCGAAGTAAGATGCTAATCTGTTATGAAAATGGTTGAACCTCTGAGATAAAGGGCCGACTTATGCCAAAAACCGCCACCTTGGGTTGTCTCCATAGCCATGGATGAGGACCGAATATAGCTTCTTAGACCTCCTATGAACGAAGCCCCAGAAGAGGATGGCGGTTTGCTTGTCATCCAAGGCTACAGTGTAAGGTGAGAGGCCACATGACCATAAACAGAGTGACAGGAATGTAACAATGAGCGATAAGAAGTGGCGTCTTGTGGAGGTCATGAGATGTGAGAGCAGGTTCTTGAGGATGTGAATGGTGGTGGAGATATAGGAGAGAAGGTGGAGATTGGAGGAAGCCGTTGAAGGGGTTTGGATGAGCTTGGGCATGGGTGTTTCACCTTTCAAACAAAACCTCATTTTTTGGCATTTGAAGCGTTTTAAGATCGACATGCAGATGAGGGAACAAGAGAACAAGATTGTGAGAAATGCACACGTCATTGTTCTTTCTTTCTTTTCTTTTTTACTTTTTTTTCTCTGAACACCGCAGACGCACATATGTCGCTGTTGATCGGAGAAGAAAGGGCAAAGCATGGAGGAAGAGAAACTGTGGAGGGGATATTGAATTCTCTTGCCCGAATTTGTTGGTGTGATTTTTTTCTTTGGTAAATATGCTCCCAATTGGTACAACCCTGCCATATTTACCGAAAGCTTATATATATAAACCCCAAATTAATTTTTGTGTTGTAAAAAATTTCAAATTGATATATTTAGACTACATTTACCTCAAACCAGTATACTCATGACACAATTTACTCCAAATTATAGTAAGCTTAGGATTATTTTGGGGGTAAATGTGACATGGGTTGATCATAAATATGGTACAAGGTATATCAGTTTGAGAATTTTTATGATGGGAAAATTAATTTAGAGTAAATGTGTCATGAGTGTACAAATTTATGAGTTTATTGATACAAAAATTAATTTAGGGTTAATGTGGTATAAGTGTACTAATTTGGGGTTTTTGATGGTATTAGACCCTTTTCTCTTTTCTCTTTCTTTTCTTGAAAAATTATTAGCATTCGGCGAAAGCCTAACCAATGATCAATATATATATATATATTTTTTAAGAAAAAGATGAACCTAAGAGTTAGCCGGACAAACGAGGAAGAAGAAGATGAATGGAGAAAAACAAAAAGAAACAAAAAAGAGAAAAAAAAACTTTTGGATAAAATTGCCCATCAAACCTTTATTTGAGATTAAATTGATTACTTTATATTTTTATTTAAGATAATTTCCACTTTAAATCCTATTTAAAAAATTATCATTTTAAGTTTTTATTTGAAATTTTCCTAAATTGTATATGTTGTACAAATATAGTATTACTTACGCCCTTTCAATTAGGGGTGACCGGATGTAGTGCTAGACCCTACTCATTGGAATTGGTTCCCTAACTTTTGAAACTTAAAACCTATTATGCATATTCGAGAATCTCGAACTTACTTATCACTAGTTCCATTTGTGATTGAACAATTATAATGAATCATCACATTTAATGATTATCATTTACTGTTATAATCAACTAACTACAACTCATATTTACACACGTAATGAATATAAAACATTAAAAAGCAAAAGGTTCAATCATAGATATCATCGGAAATAAAAGTTCAAATTAGTAGTCTAAATTACACATTCATCATTGGACGGCATAAAATATGGTGAGATTGCATAAAAATATAGAATAAAAAGATAAAAAAAATTGTTCTAGATCTGAAGATCTATTTATTGGAACCAATTCCTTAATTTTTGAAATTTAGGATTTACTCTATATTTTTTGAAATCGATATTCTAATCAATCCGATTGCCTACGCTATAATCATGTTCACCTCTACTTTTAATTGTGTTTTGTCTTGCGCAAATCTTAGCTTCTGTAAAACAACATTAGCCTCTTTCTACACGTTTGAGAGAGAGAGAAAAGAATCTTATGGTGAGCTCACGTGAATTGTATTTGCTAATCAATCGCAACGGGACAAAGGGTTCGAGGAAAACGTCTCGCTTTATGGGACCCACGCCACACCGTTACTGTTGCGTTTTTTTTTTTTTTTTGTCATTGTCCAATGGTCACTTCCAATTATTGATTTGGACAAGGCAGACGGAACCACGAGATGAGTGCTGTCCTCATCATTCACAAATTTCCTTTTCACTTCGATTTGCGTGGCCACGCGGTCCAATCACAAAAACACCGAAGAAAATTTCCTTGAAGTCTAGAGTCTGGGGGTATTCTTGCCAATTAACAGGAAGGGATTGTTTTCCTGGTCTTGGTCATAAAGGTGAGGGTTAAAAGAAGTTTTCCTCATTAAAGAAACGCAAGCAACCATCGCAAGAGTTCGTATATACCAAAGCACATCCGGTTTCATCGTTTGAGGCAAGAGAAAAAGTAGAGCTTTGTTCGAGTGGCGAGGATCTGTGCCTTGTGCTTGAAGAGGAGAAACGCATCGGTAAGAAACACCACCACAATCACGACAAATTATCGAGAAGCTCATTCTTGTTCTTAAATATTTGGTTTGATGATTACAGTGTGAGAGGCAAAGGAAATTCTCTGATTGTATTGCCTTTCAAAACTCAGACACAACCTGATCTGCTTTAAGGTAACTTTTCTAAAACACAAAACCATTTATAGTAGTTTCATCACTGCGTTGCTGCTCCATAAAAGCCTCAAACTTCATACTTTAGTTTATCATAAATCTAGTTTATTATCATTGATGGATGACAAACGTTTTTGGTTTACTCATTGCGGGACATCTTACATCCTTTAAAGCATCCAAACCATTTACATGTGAAATTCACACATCACATTTTCAAAATCATCATCACATGAATTGCTTACTTTTTCTAAATACATTCTCTTATAAACTGTTGGTCTAGTTGGACTGGTGGAATCGCATACTGGCCATTGCTCCAAAATGATTCTCGAAATATTACATTTGACTAGAGACACAGGAATAGTTTGAGATATTTGCTTTGATGACTACAGGCTGAGGTGTGAAGGTTTTCCTCCAACTGTATTGCCTTTCGTGACTTGAACATGGCTTGATTTGCTTCAAGGTAACTTTTTCTAAAACACAAAACCCATTGCAATGAATTTCATCTACGTTGCTCCTCTCGAAAAGTTAGCCTTCATTCTTTAGTTTATTATATTGATATTGGAGTTTTACTCATTGCAAGACATTGCCGTGACTTATCATTTGAGAGAGAGAATATGTTTAGGGATATCGCCTAAAAGATGGCCCTATGGCCATGATTAGGCGTGGGTTCTTTCAAGCGAATAAGCGAATATTTCATGCGACATTAAGATGTTCAAATTGACACTGTAAAAATTTTCAAATGAGGAGTTGTTAGTGTACCTCACTTCTTACGCAACTAAAGAATTTGAGGTCGGAGATGTAATTACCCTAATTAGTTAGCTAGTGTTCTTTTTGGTACCTAACCTTGTTCATCTCAAAATGGTTTTTAATAGGTAGCCTAGATTGATTAGGGTGATCAATCTACTAACATGCAAAATGATAGCGCGAGTGCGCAAACATTAAGATAACAACCATCAACCAATGAAGCATTAGATAAATCGACGAGGAAAATAAACATCTAGCATGAAATAAATGCCAATTCTAACAAAGCTAAAAGTAAACAAGAATCACTATGTAAGCACGCAATCAAAGGCATTTTTCTCTAAGAATAATCAAAATCCTTTAATGGAGTTCTAGAGGTTTGTTCAATTTTGAGCATAATTTTATATCAAAAGGCTCACTTTTTAAAAAAAAGTTATTCAAAAACTATTTTTAAGCATTTCAAGGAGTTTTAATATTTTTTTGGAATTTTTGTGGAATTTTCTAAATTTTTTCTGAAGTTTTGAATTTCCCAAAATTTTATTATTTACCGAATTTTATGAATTTCTAAATATTTTTTATTTTTACTTTTAATTAATTAAGCATTTTCTGGATTGTTTTAACATTTTATGAATTTCTGAATTTTTTTAGATTTTTTTAGTATGTCGAAACTTTCTATTTTTTTAAAATATTTTTTATGATTTTTCTAATTTTTTTATATTTCTGGATTTTTTTAAAATATTTTTATTATGAATTTTAATATTAAAAAGGAATTCCGACTGGGTTATTAAATCGACCCGGACCCTATCGGTCTAGGTTGGCCTAAAAACCAGGTTGGCCTTAAGGCCCACTCGGAACTAACAAAGGTGGAACACGAAGATTTTCTAACAAAAGGCCCACTTCCAAATTCTATTCTCAGCCCAATATTTCCCAGCCTACAATACCAGCAAGCCCGAAACCCATTTTTCTTTCTTTCTTATTTTATTTTATACTTTTTCTTTCAAATTTCTTTTTCCCTGCGCGTCGTCTTCTCCAGACCCGAGCGACCACCTGCCCGAAGCTGGCTTTCCTGAATATCACCCGAACGACGACGCCGGCCTAAGCAACCGGCACCCACTCCATCGACGAACCACCACCATCCTCCGGTCGTTCACCCTGACCGGCGTCGACCGCCACCGGCCACCGATTCCAGCGACAACCAAGCTACTTTCCAGTGCGAAGAAAAACCCCACCGACTGGACAACAAAAGACTATTTCACGAAAATCCCACGAAAACAAGATAAAAAAAAGAAAAGAAAACATGATTCCATGGCTATAGAAGCAAACACGAATTGATCTCGAGTTGAAACATGGACTGGCTTCGGCCTTCTCTGAGGCATTTTATCGAACATGTAGAGTGCATCAGCTAAAGGGAAAACATACCTTCATCGGGGGCTCCTATTCGGGCAGAGACCAACATACTAGGTACTGGTAACATTCAAGATCAACTCAGAGACGAATAATTAGCACTTAGCACGGGTAAGATTAAAAACAACGAATCTCGGCCAAAACGAACCACGTGGACTTAGGTTTCATTTAGACATTTTAACAAACGTTACCGGACCGAACCTAGGATCAAGACACCCAGTAAAGGTCCCCTAACGACCAAAAAGCAGCGAAACTCATCGTGGCTCTTGTCGGAACTCGCACGAAACGGGCAGCAATAGCCCAGTCCGGCGAGGCCGAAACGGGGTCCAAAAACAAGGCACTGTAAGGGCCGTCAGTGGTGCTCCCTATCCGGCTCGGAGGTGGCGAATGAGGGCGAGCTCGATATATCGGACCAGGTCCGGGCACCTTGCACACCTCTTAGCCCGAATCCTCAGGAGCTCGATGTGCCCGGGGAAGACCAGCAAAGATTCGAGCTGCAGCCTACCTCGGGTGCGGCTTGGGGAGAACAGGGGCTGCGGGCACGAGGGTACGACCGGGAGCCGGCGGGCGAGCTTCGGGCATGGCCGGATGGCCGGAGGGCTCCTTTCTCTCAGGCTCTCTCCCCTTCTCCCTCTCGGTTACTCTCCCTCTCTCTGTTTTCAGCCGAAGGACCACTCCCTCAACGACACCTCCTCTCGTCCCTTTTATTTCGTCCCTCTCACTCCTCTCCTCCCGGAAGACGCCAGCTGCCTTACCAAGCGTCCTGGCAGAGCGTTGCGCGCGCGACATTCCCGTCGTCCTTCGTTCGTACGCCGTCCTTCGTCCTCTGTTTGTTGCGTTCTGGTATTTGTTGTTTTGCTCGCGTGAGGAAGAAACGAGAGGGGAAGAAGGAGGCCAGGCTGGGCCGAGGAAAAGAAAGAGGGAAGGCTGGGCCGAGGAAAGATGAAGGGAGGGCTAGGCCGAGCCCAGGCGAAAAGAAAAAGAAGAGAAAAGGAAAAAAGGCCGGGCCGGCCTAGCCCTGGCCCGGTCTCGCTCCTTTTTATTGAATTTTATTTCATTAAATTAATAATTTTTTTAGTGTGAATGCTCCTAATGTCTATATGCCATGCAATTTAATTAATTTTTGTCAGGAGATAAAGATCAATCCCTAATTTTTATGCAATTAATGAATGATTAAACACATTACCAAAATTTAGGTGTCAATAGATACCTTACATCCTTTAAAGCATACAAAACATTATATGTGAAATTCACAAATCACCTTTTCATGATTGTCATCACATATATTGCTTTTTTTTTTAATACATTCTTTTTTTTCAAAGCTGCTGGTATAAACGGTTGGTCCAACTGGACATGGTGGAATCGCTTGCCGGTCCTCACTTCAGTATGATTTGAAAACATTACATTTGACCAAAGACACCAGAATGGTTGACTTTATATTCATCGGTTTTCCTTAAAAAATGGGTAGGCGATAATGTTTAATCAAGAGACCTCAACTTTCGTTCTTGTATCCATACATCAATTTTTTTTTACTGGACGAGCCCACTCTTAATTTATTAAAGCTTCATCTAATGATCCCAAAGGAAAGTGCAAGTGTTTATGTAAGTTTTATAATGGGGATTTGAATATCGTTACTTTAAACCTGCTTCATCCTTTATACTAAGTGAGAGTATCCACAAATGGACAATGATTTGGAAGTGCATAGAGAGAGACTTGTCCATAACATACGAGCTATCTCACCAATGATATTTCCATATGTAGAGTAAATAATAAATAAGTGCGATAAAATGTATATGGTGAAGAAGTAACTAATAATAAAATGCTAGTCTCTTTTCGCATATTTGTAAGTGAGAAAGGAAAATCCTATGGCTAGTTAATGTAAATTATTGCTTATGAACCAAAAGTCATCCTTAATAGATGGAAAGAGTTTGAGGAGAACGTCTTAGTTTACAAGACCGCAAAACACCATAATTTTGAAGAAAATTATGGTCATCATTTATATAAATATTTTTCAGAACAAATGATGCCTTTTTTGAGTCAAAGACCCAAGGGAATAATTTGCAAAAGACCATAACTATTTGTTTAAATCGCCCAAGGTCGACCATTGCATTAGTTTAAAGTAGATGATTCAATTGAACTTCTTTACTAGCAATATATTTTCATATGTTGATTACACTGCGTATATGTACAACTTTTAGGAACCATAAACACCAATTATCCTATTTCTCTTCCTACTAATAAGCTTTAATAAGGTATTTGATAAGCTCCAATGTACTTCAGTACGGTGATTAACATTCGTTCATGTCTACTAGTCAACTTTTAAAGTCCAAGTACTTCGTGATTTTTATAAAAAGACAATAATTAGATAAGGAAAAATCGAAATTTTCATTTTCTTTTATTCAAGATGAGCGGGATTCTTAGATGAAAAATCCAAATCCATAAAATTTTGTATAATATCATAAGGGACAAAAATGATTCCATTTTCAAAAGTCTCTAGAAAATGCTCTTACCCTTAATCAAGGGATAGAGAGGGTCACTGTTATCTTTTTATGTTCAAATGAACTCACGTGGAAACTAATGTGACAAATGCTGCTTAAATGTAAGCTGACGCATCTTTTTGTTTTCAAGTTGAGAAGTAAACAAAGTACAAAATTCTCAACTCAAAATAAAATAATTTTTGTTAAAAAAAAATCTAGAAGCAAAAAAGGCATGTGTTCGGCTGTGGTGGCCACGGCACCGTCGAGTTAAGTGGGACCACAGTCGCCACGACGTAGCTCTGGGTGCTCCTTGACTACGGTGGCCAATGCTATAGTCAGCTTCTCCAGCGAACATGGTGCGCAAAGTTAACCATGGAGAAAGTGCTGTTGGCAACGTCCCTTGGAACAAGCTGTCTAGCCTTGTCTTTCTCGGCCTCACCATCTTTCTTATAGCTCGGCAAAAGAAAAAGCATAAAAGAAAAGGAATGGCCACAATCACAAATCCGCTCACTCAGATCACGATAGTGACATTGGTGATGACCATCGAAACCACTTGCAAACCTAGCCTCAACCAATCTCTCAACCCTGACTACAACCTCGATGATGAGGACAGTGCACTCGCACTTGCACCCCTCTAATCGCCCACCCTAACCCTGCCTAACCCTGACCTTGTACATTTAATTCCAAAGCACATCAAAGAGAACTCCTCTGCATCTTTTAAAACTATATGATCAATGCTCTTTATGGTAGGTATAATGTCCGATTCATAACTTTTTTCCCCCATTAATCGTTCCTCTTATTCATTGTATTTTGTTTTTTGTGTTTGAATCTCTCTGCAAATTGAAAAGAAGAAAGAGAAGCAAAATGAGACCTTTGCTTTTGCTTCAAGTGTCCGTCACTCTCTTCTTCTTCTTTTTCAGTTTTTTTCATTTTCTCTTTAATAAAAATAATATGTTTTAAGTTTAAAATCATCTGTTTTACTTTCTTTTTTTCTTACTTTTATAATAATAAAATTTCAATTCAGCTTAAAGCGCGGTTTACCACGTACGCTGGTTGGAAAAGATAATAGTAGCCATGTTTGTTTTTAAAGAAAATTTTGCTAACTCTATTCAAGGTGTAGTGTAAGCATATATGTAGATTATACCAATGGAGATTTGGACATCTTTGCTCTAAAATTATTGTCATTTATTCATAGATTGTGTCATATAGGACAGTCGGTGTATACGTTAGTTATTTTCAATTTAAATTAGCCGTATAAATTAAATTGATATTGAAGAAGAGGGAAAATGGACTCTTATGGGAGCTCGTTAGTCAAAACATGTCCATAGTAGATGATGGAAAGGGGTTGAGGAAAATGTCACAGTTTACGATATGGACAATTGGTTTTTGGTCCAATGCAATCGGATTGTTTAATCCTAAGATCGGGAGCTGAGCGGTCCGGCCATTTTATTTTTTTCATTAAAAAGTGGTAGTGCAAAATAAGAGAATAAAAAATTTTAAGATATTGACATAAGCGGCGATTAGTGAAGAATTATTGTGCCGTGACTTATGATGTCAATAAATAATATAATATTTAGTTTATATTTTATTGATTTTTAAGAAATAATAAAAAATATATAATCAATCCCGTCTTTTTGAAATCGAAATCCGACTTCATTTTTGGGAATCAAAAATCAAACTAACGCTCATAATAATCGGATCGGACCGATTCGGTACGGCCTGTCCCTAGTTCGGACAGTCCCTGTTTTTTTTACCTCTAGTCCATGAGATCCACGCCACACCATAATCGTTGCCGTGTTTTGTTCGTCATTGTTCCACGGCCACTTTCAATTATTTACCTGGACAAGGTGAACAGAATCACGTGATGAGTTCTGACCCCATCATTTCGAAATGCCCTTTTTACTTGAATTTGTGTGGCCATGAGGTCCGATGACAAAAGAGAAGTGAGAAAATATCCTTAAAGTCCACAGTGGGGGGTAATTTTGCCAATTAACGGGAGGGAATCGTTTCGGTGGCGTTGGTCAAAAAGTGAGGGTTTAGATCTGATTTCGTTAAAGAAACGCAACCCTCACAAGATTTCATATATACCAAGCAGATCTGATTCATCCTTTCGAGCGAGAGAAAAAGTAGAGCTTCGTTCAAGTAACATGGGCTTCTGCTTGAAGAGGAGAAACCGCATCGGTAAGAAACACCACGACGATCCCGATAAATCATTATTGAGATGCTCGTTCTTGTTTTGAGATGTTTGCTTTGATAGCTGCAGGTTGAGACGTGAAAGTAATCCTTCGATTATATTGCCTTTCGACACGCGGACACAACTTGATCTACTCTGAGGTAACTGCTTTTGGAACACAAAATCCATTATAGTAATTTTTTCTTTGCATTCTTGCTTCAGAAAAGCCCCCTCCTTCATTCTTGAGTTATTATAATTGATAGGATGAAAACATTTTGAGTTTTATGTTAGACATCTTTCATCCTTTAAAGTATACAATATGTTTCATATGAAATCCACACATCATTTTTTCAAAATTATTGTCGAACATATTGCTTCTTTTTCCTGATACGTTCTTTTTATTCGAAATCCATTCATATGAATTGTCGATCTTACTAGACACTGTGGAATTGTATAGTAGCCCTCATTCTAGTATGATTTTCAAATCGTTACCTTTGATTATAGACACTGGAATTATTTGACTATAAAGTCACAGTTTTTTTTCTAGAAAGATAGATAGGCGAAATTTTTTAATAATAAACATAAACTGTGAAGAGAAAAGATGAGAGGGAAAAGGCAGGATAAATTAGTGATTGACCTTTTTTTTCTTCATAAATTAATGTTTTGGTCAATTGATAATCAAAGACGTGTATTAAACAAAAGAAGAATTGGAAATAGTTCCATCTTTTTTTTATCATAAAGTTATAAAATCTAAAATTTTATTTGCCGCAATATTGTCTTTTAATTTAGAATTGAATTCCCCACATTAAGAGGTAACCAATTTTAAATTCCTTTTTAATATATAGAGGACATGGCATTTGCTATGTGCTAAATAGTATTTTTAGTCCCTCACATAAAAAACGTTAAGTGGTCCTTGGATTCCACGTCAGCCACTTCTCGTCTCTCTCTCTAGAACGCTTAACCCGACCCAAGCTCATCGTCTTCATCAAGCATCACCCATATGGGGGAAGAGAAGAGAAAACCCTGACTCAACGACTCCCTCCCCCTCGTCGCCTTCCCACTCCTTCTCGTCCTCCTCCTCTTTCGCCTTCGAGTACACCATCTCCCTCTCCCCCAGCTCCTCCTCCACCCTCTGCGTCGTCGACGAGCTCCTCCCCCCTCCAGCTCTCCTCCCCCCGGTCGGGCCTTTCCATGGTCCTTACCCTCCTCGCCTCCTCCGCCACCTCAGACTCCGCCACCACCTCCTCCGACCAGATCTGCCCGAAGGACGCTGACGACGGCCATGGACGAGCGTCAGCGTCGCTCGCGAGCCGCTCGTCCAGATCTGGATCTGGAGAACAGCCCGTCGGCTGCCGGTTGGTGTGGAGCCGGCAACGGGTGGCGAAGGTCTCCAACTTCTTCATCTTCGGTGGCTCGAGACCCGCAAATGATCTCCCAACTGCATTGAAACATGAAAAAATCGTTACAGGCCTCTAATGGTGTTTCGAAATTAGACGTTTGAAATTTTTGACAAAAAAGAAATTAGACGTGAGATGAGCAGATGCCAGAGAAATCTGAAAAATGAGCTCATCTGGACACGTGGCGAGGTCCTTGAGCACCCAATATTAGAAAAGTGGGCGTATCAGTGGTGAGGGTCAGCAGCTAGGAGCACCCACTATTTTTCTTTTCAAATCCAGATGGGGGTGGAGGGTACAGACATCCAGCGAAGCAAAATTCGTTGTAGCCATCGAAAAGTCGTCCCCGCGGTCGAGAAACATAAAATAAAGAAAACTG
Organism: Corymbia calophylla; assembly: GCA_014182845.1. Lineage (NCBI taxonomy): Eukaryota > Viridiplantae > Streptophyta > Magnoliopsida > Myrtales > Myrtaceae > Corymbia > Corymbia calophylla. Next base: position 21,158,254 of record CM024694.1, on the reverse strand, counting down.
GGACTACACAAAATAAAATGAATAGGAAAGAATTAGCCTTCCATTGCCCGTGTTTAACCTAGTAACGTGCTGCTTGTCCATGTACCATCATCTGCAAATCGCCCACGTAGACCACTAACGTGTTGCTTGGGTGCATCAAGTGCAGTCAGTGTACAATTTTTATTTTTTTGGTTTTGCACGCACTACCGTGCTCTGTCTCTCTCGCCTTTGGTTTTGTTTCGTTGTTCACATTCTTTTTATCACTTTGCTCTTCCTTTCCTTTCTTTTCATACATTGCAAGTGATTAGTTCTGTTTCGTTCAGTTTCCTTTGCCCAGATTTGTTTAAACAAATTAATCATACGAGGCAACAACAAAAGAAACAAAAGAGTGGGGAAAAGGAATTTCTAGACACTAAAGAAGAAATTATGGCCCAAGCAATTGGACACCAATTTGGATGAATTTGTTCTTGTATGTTCATTTTCATAACTCCCGGTGTAAGTTTGAGCCTTTGCCAGTTCGTTCTTTTGTCATTTCGGATAGTGCGCCCCAACTGCTCGATGAAATACTTGAGTTAGATCTCTGCTTCTGTGTTCTTTCTTCGGGGCTGAGTCGACATTCCCGTGTGTTGTTAATCTTACTATTTTGTTGCAATTTCGAGCTTGATGTTGTTTGGCGGCCGCTCGTAGCTTTGTTAGTCTTGGCCCTGGCGTTTTTCTTACTATGTTGGTGCTAGTCGATTGGTGTGGTCCTTGGTTGGCGGTGGGGAAGTCGGCCGACGAGTGGTGGTCGGAGTGGACGGCCGATGAAGGGTGGTGGCTTGGTCTTTGGCCGAGGTTTGGCTAAAAAATGTTGGAGGTTCGACTGAGTTAAGAGAAGGGGACGCGAGGGAGAAGAAGACAGTCGCGTGGGGGTGAAAGAAAAAGAAATAAAAAGAAAAGAAAAGAAGACAAATGGGGAGGAGTGAATATTAGCATGGGGGCTTAATTGGTTTAATTAAATCTGGGCTAGTCATAGGTTTTTTTTTTTTTTTGGTCGGAAGGCTAGTCATAGGTTTAAGTGGGCATGTTTGCGCTCTAGTAGATGTGAGCTTAAAGTTAGAATGATAGGTTTGGGCTTAGCTTGAGAATTTTCAAACATAAGCTTGATTCGATTAAAGTCGGATCGGCCTAATAGGTAAGCCCATTTCCTTCCTGGCTTCTCCTATTTTGAATTCTCGGCCGAAGCCCGAGATCCCAAGTTCAGCCCATATTCGGAATGGGCTCAACAGCCCAGCTCGAATCCCTATTTTTGGATTAAAAATACGAAGATATTAAAATTTTAAAAAATAAAAAAACTCCAATAATTCAAAAAAATTGGAAAAAGCTTAGAATAAATTGTAGTTCTTAAGTGATGAATTTCTTAATGGCAAGTTGTCTCGATAAAGTTATGTTTTTTTTTTGTTTTCTTGTTTTATTTTTCTTTATTCTATTGTCAAATGTGACAATAATTTATCTAGGCAAATGTGATAGAACCACGTGATGATTCTGTCCTCATCGTTTCCTTGTAAAATACATTTCTAAACTTAAACAATTTCATAATTGCAAGTTGATTTTTTATGAACAATGAACGTAGGCATGTGCTGCACATGAGATTAACATGTTGACTGCTAATTGTTGATTTCTGTAGGAGCCACGGCCAGTCCAATGAGTCGGGCTAAGTCTTTTCATTTTATTTATTTTTTCTTTTGTTAGAAAGTCAGGGCTTATTCATCGCTGCAAGAAAATAGCAAAGAACATCCTCTAGTCATTCTAAGTCGAGGCTGAAGATCTTCCTCGATTGCAATTCTCTTCAATGAATTTTTAGTTCCCTGCTGTACTTTTTTCGCACAGTGTCCCCTTGTTTTTGCCTCAAGTTGATATGTCCATTTATGTTATGGTGTTATTAGGATTGGCTTTGGCCTGCATTGCCTTTCATCCATCTTGCAGAAAAGTTAAGAGTCCAAGAAATCTTAGTTCCCTTGCATCCTTACAGTAAAGCCACTCCTGGTATGTGTGTCATTATTTTATCTACCTTTCGTATGCTATCAACTTTTGTTTCACATTAAACCTCTTTGTTTGGTAATTTGGCTGTATTGATTTTACCCTACAAAACCCAAAAGCAAAAAAATATGGAAGAAGAAACAAAATGGGTAAAATAATGCAACACAAACTCATTTCAAAGGCACTGATATGTGTCGCTCTAGGCATTTCTATGTCACTAAATTTGTGATATTATGTTGCCTTGTTTGTCTTTGTCCGACAATCATTTGCAATAATTTATTTGGGCAAATGGGACAGAACCACGTGATGATTTCTATATCAGTTTTCACTAATATTATACATTTGTTAGCTAATCAATATGTTAATTACAAGTTGTTTTTGATGAACAATGTGAGAGGAGAGTTTGGACAATGCAACTTTGCTCAAATCAAAAGGTAGGAGTGGCACTACTTAGTATAAAAGTGACCTAGCGCCATCCCATTACAATTAATATGAATAGAATAGCTACATTAAAAAGTTAACAATCTAAGTAAAGTAGTACTTTATTGACAAAAATTACAAACTTAACAATTTCACAGAACTTAATCCATCCAAAATTATAAGAAAGTATGTTTAATTAGTGATTAATTGATTTTTAAACATAGGAGGATATTTTAGTTAATCAACAATAAACATAGAAGATGAAGAGGAGATGAGAGAGAAAAAAAGTAGGGTGAATTAGTGATTGACCTTGTTTTTGAACATGAAAAGTTATTTTGGTCAATTAATAATAAATTATTTGTACCAAGCGAAAGAGGGGGTAAAAATAGCCCCACCCTATTAATTTTATTTAAAATAAAGTAACAAAATCAAAATTTTTACTTTGTGTAATGTTCAGAATTTCTCATATTTAGATGTAGTCATTCTAAAGAAATTCTCTTTTAATTCATGAGAGACACAGCATCCGTTAAGCTCTAAGAAGAACCAGCTATCTAAACAAGTGGTGGATGGTACAAACATCAAAATAATTATTAACTATGTCTAAGATGTACATGTTCTTTTAATTTGTAACCTCTACTTATTGCTTTCTTGCGAAATCATGAAAATGAAAAGAGAAGTTTTAAGCTTTGAAATATTGAGAAAGTCCTGAATGATTTTGACTGTCAATATTCAAAAGAATCGATAGCTATTGAACTAGTATGAAAGAAAATAGGGACAATAGGAACAAAAAATGGAACAAAATTTAGGCTTCTAGTGCACATGGTAGACCAATAACATGTTGCTTGGGTGCACCAAGTGTGGTGAGCCATCATTGAGTGACCAAGTTCTTTCCCACGTAACTCTTGCGTTCTATGCTGCCTTTGCTGATATTCTTCGGCCTCGTTAATTTACATCGCTCTTGCTTCCATTCACTCTAGGCTCTCTCTCTCTCTCTCTCTCTCTCTCTCTCTCTAGATTTGTTTACCAGTTCTAACTGATTAGTTCTGTTCTCTCTCTCTTGTTTACCAGTTTGATTCTCTTTTAAGTGATAGCGAGAAATGAAAGTTATGATTAGTTAACCAATAATTGATTTTCATACATGGAAATATATTTTAGTCAATTAATTATAAATATAAAAGGTGAAGAGAAAAGATGAGAGAGAACAAAGTAGGATGAAACCTTATTTCTAATCATGAATTGTTATTTTGATCAATTGATATGAAAAATATGTATCAAATTAAAGAGGACGCAATGGGAATTTCCTGCTTTATTTTTTTATTTTTGTTTAGTACAAAGTTTAGAAAGATTCTCTTTTAATTTACTGGGGACATGGCATGTGCCGTTCCCTAAGAATTGATTGTAATCCTTCACATAGAAAACATCAAGTGGTCCTGAACCTCCACGTTAGCCACTTCTCCATCTCTCTCTCGAACTCTTAACCTAGCCCAAGCTCATCGTTTTCATCAAGTATCAACTACGTGGGGTAGAGAAGAGACAAAACCCTAACTGCCACACCTTCCCGCTCCTTCTCGTCGTCCTCCTCTTCTAACTTCGAGTTCACCATCTCTCTCTCCCCCCGCTCCCCATCCATCCTCTACGTCGCCGAGAAGCTCTTCTACAAGGGCCAGCTCCTGCCCCTCCAACTCCCCCCCCGCCTTTCCATGGTCCGTACCCTTCTCGCCTCCTCCTCCACCCCAGACTCCGCCACCACCTCCTCCGACAACTCCTCCATCGGCTCCACCACCTCGTCCGACCAGATCTAGCCAAACGGGGCAACAACGGCCATGGATAAGTGTTGGCATCGCTCACGAGCCCCTCATAGCCTGTCGCTGGCATTGGTTGCCGGTTGGTGGGGCCGAAATGGTGGCAAAGGTCTCCGACTTATTCATCTTGGGCGGCCTTTGGGACTCGGCTTCCTAATTGCACCGGAACATGAGATAATTTTATTCGCCCATTGATGGAGTTTCGAAATTGGGCGTTGAATAAAATAGATGAGAGAGAAACCAGAAAAGTAGGTCCACTCAGACACGTGCTATGTGCAAGAGCACCCAATACTTTCCTATTCGAATCCAAAGAGAAATAAGTAGTAGAAGTTGAATGTTATTTGTTCACTATAATTACAAAAAGTACTTAATTGCTATCTTGCGAAATCCGGAAAATGAAAGAAATGCTTCAATCTTTAAATTATTGAGAAAAATTTCTTAATTGTTCTAGCTGTCAATATTCAAAAGAATCGACAATATGCATGCAATGCTTCTTCCTAATGTTTTAGCTTTAAATTTGGACACACTTGAACTTCATCTCGAGAAAAACTTTAAGCGCAAAATTTGTTGGAGCCCTCGAAGAGTCATCCCATTGTCAAAAAAAAAAATTAAAGGAAACGGGGACAACCGAAAGAAAAATGAAGAAATTTAGCCTTCTATCGAACGTGGTGGACCAGTGTTTATTTACATTGCTCTTGCTTCAGCGCACTTGAGGCACTTTGTCTCTGTCTCTCCGTCTCTCTCTAGCTCTGGTTTTGTTTCACGGTTCTCGTTGTTTTATGACTTTGCTCTTCCTTTCTTTTTAGGGATATGTGCAGCAGAAGTCCTAAAATTTTTCTGGGTAGTGCAATTGAGTCCTAAAACTTGTCATGTTGGTTCATTTGACTCCTTCCGTTAACACCGTCAATTTAGACTAACGGAAAATGCTGACGTGGCATTTTAAAATTATTTTTAATGCCACATCATCTTTTTAATTGTTATTTTATTCAATCTTATTTTAATTAAATTAAAACTGAAAAAGAAAACCTAAAATTTTATTAAAAAATAATAACTAAAAAAAAAAAAGAAGGAGAAGGGTAGGGGCTTGGCGGCGCGCCGCCCATCGCCGGAAGAGCGGCGCCGATGGCCCCGGGCGAGGGTGGCCGGCCCTCGCCCGGGGCCCAGTGAGGGCCGGCGTGCCCAGATCCGGGCGCCCGTGCTCGCCGCAAGGGTCGTCGGCCCCCATGAGGGGCGGTGCCCGGATCTCCGGGGGCACCCTCGCGCTCGCTGCGAGGGTCGCCGCCCTCACCAGTGCCGGCGAGGACTCCCCCTCACCGGGTGATGGTCGTCGCCGCCCCCACGAGGGCCAACCCCAGCCCTTCCGGCGTGGGCGACGGCAGCGGGCGAAGAATTGAATAATTTTTTTTTTGTTTTTTAATTCCACCACTTTTTTTTTCCAGTTTTGTTTTTTAATAAAAAAATTTTGTTTTTGTTTTTTAATCTAATTTAAAAAGAATTGAATAAAAAAAAGCCATGTGAAAAATAAAAATTACTTTAAAATGCCACGTGGAAAAAAATAATTTTAAAATGCCACGTCAGCATTTTCCGTTAGTCTAAGTTGACGGTGTTAACGGAATGACTCAAATGAACCAATATGATAAGTTTTAGGACTCGATTGCACTTTTTGCAAGTTTTAGGACTCAATTGCACTATCCAGACAAGTTTTAGGACTTCTACCGAACATATCCCTTCTTTTTATACATCGAGTGATTAGTTCTGTTCTCTGTTCAGTTTCCTTTGGGCCCAATTGTTGAAGCAAAAAGAAAGAAGACCAAACAAGAGGAAGAAAAGGTGGGGGAAAAAGAAATATCTAGAAAAGAAGGAAGAAATGGTCGGGAGTTTTTTTACCAACGTTGCGGTGAACCTAGTTTCAAAACTCGGTGAGTACCTGTTTGTTCCCATTGGACGTCAATTTGGGTACGTGCTGTGTTACAAGAGCTACGTCGAAGATCTCAAAAATGAAGTCAAGGAGCTGGAGATTGCAAGGGAAAGGGTGCAGCACTCTGTCGATGAAGCCAGGAACGACGCAAAACCTATATACACTGATGTTGAGGATTGGCTGGGGAGTGTGACGAAGGAGGCTGAGGAAGTACGAAACCTGTTAGAACGTGGCAAAAGTGCAAAGAACGCTTGCTTCCGTGGGTGGATTCCCAACCCTGTGGTGCGTCATCCAATAGGCAGAAAGGTGAAGAAGACTACTAAAGTCATTCAGGGACTCCATGAGAAAAGCCAAAATAGTAACTTCAAGAAGGTGTACTACGAGAATACTCCACCAGGAATTGTCACTGCCACCACTTCTACTACAATATCTGTTGACAAGAAAGAAGATGCATTGGCCTCGAGGGCTTTAATCATAGAGGATATAATGAAGGCTATAGCCGATGACAAGGCCCATGTGATTGGGGTGTATGGACCAGGTGGGGTTGGCAAGTCGAAGCTTTTGGAGGACATTAAAAGGCGAGTTGAGAGAGAGAAGTTGTTCGATCAGGTTGCCATGGCAGATGTATCACGCAATCCAGATATAAAAAGAATACAGGGAGAAATCGCTGATGCACTGGGCTTAAAGCTAATTAATGTGGAAACTGATCGTGGGAGAGCAACTCGTTTGCATGAGAGATTAGAGTTAGATCCTAAGAAACACATTCTCATCATTTTAGATAATTTGTGGAATAAGTTGGAGTTGAAGGAAGTCGGAATCCCTTGTGGAGATGATAATAATAAAGTAAGAGGCTGTAAGCTATTGCTAACGTCTAGAAATCGAGATGTTTTACGCACTCACATGGACTCCGACCGAGAATTTCCACTTAATTTGTTAGAGCATGGAGAAGCCCGAAGACTTTTTGAAAGGATAGTTGGGGATGAAGTTAACAATCCCAAGTTTGAACCTTGGGTAGATGGAGCGGTCAAGAATTGCGGAGGCCTTCCACTTATGATAGTTTCATTGGCAACAACGTTGAAGCACAAAGATTTGGTTGCATGGATGGATGCTTCGACCAATAGAGACCTCTCGAATGTAAAATCACTAGTGGAATTAAGCTACAATGACATAAAAGAAGAAAGGATCAGATCATTGTTCTTGGTTTGCGCTCTAACCTCCGGGAAAATTTTCACGAGAGATTATCTTGTCTATTGCATGGGTTTGGGTTGGTTTGAAAAATTCAGCGAAACCATCCAAAACGCTAGATGTAGGTTGATTGTTGATCTACATAGCTTGCAGGACTCTTCTTTGTTACTAGATAATGATGACAGGGAACTTTTCAGAATACATGACATATTTGTTGATGTGGCCATCTCTATTGCTTCCACGGAATGGAACGCCTTGATTGGGAGGAAGGGTCATGGGTTTGAAGTAATGTCAAAGGATGAGCTTAGAAATTGCAAAGTTATATCCCTCCCCTATGTTGGCATTGATGAACTTCCTGCAACATTGGATTGCCCAAACTTAAGGATGCTTCTGATATTCGAACAAAACCAGTCTCTTGAAATTCCCGAGTCATTTTTTGAGTCTATGGAGAAGCTCCAAGTCTTGGACTTAACTGGCTTAAATATCACCACTCTACCTTCGTCGACTGAATTCCTTCAAAACCTCAAGTCACTATCTCTTGATGGCTGCGTTCTGAAAGATGTGACTATTTTGGGAAAGCTGAAAGGATTGCAGTTCCTAAGTTTCGCCCAATCTACAATCACTCGACTGCCTAAAGAGATAGGTGAACTAACAGAATTGAGATTTTTGGACTTGGAAGGGTGCTTTCGGCTCGAAATTATTGAACCTGGCATGCTTGGATGCTTGGTTAAATTGGAAGAACTGTATATTGACAGATTTTGTCAATGGGAGGTCGAGGATGAAGCACCGCGAAGCAACGCCAGCTTGTCTGAGTTGAAGAACATGAAAAAGTTAAGAACTTTGTACATTACCATTCCTCATTCTACCAATCTCTCAAGCGACCTGCCATTTGGGAATCTGAACGAGCATAAAATCCGAATTGGGGGCATTAATCGTTGGTGGGGTGAATACAAAGAATCCCGAACTTTAAAGCTCAAGCTAGATTCCGACAATCTTCTCCATGAAGGGTGGATGCAGGAGTGTTTGGGGAGAACACAAGATCTCCGTTTGGATGGCTTGCAAGATGGCAGAGATAGCATTCACGGCTTGTGCAATGAAGGTTTTCAGGAATTGAAGCATCTTCATGTAAAAAATAACCAGTCATTTCAATACGTTGTTGACTTCACACATCGCCCTGCATTTACGAGATTGGAATCGTTAGTTCTCAAGAATTTGAACAACTTGGAGAAGATTTGTCGTGATTGTCTTGCCCCAAAATCCTTAGGCGAACTAAAGATTGTGAAAGTGAAAAACTGCAGTGAAATCAAACATTTGTATCCATCGTCCATGACGAGAATATTCTTGCAGCTAGAAGAGATCGAAATAACCAGCTGCCACTTGATGCAGCAAATTGTTGCGAATGCTGAGGCAGATGAATACGGAGATGAAATAGATGATGACGGCAATGTGAAGTCATGCAAGTTGCGTAGACTGGTGTTACAAGACTTGCCAGAGATGACAAGCTTCTATAAAACCGAGGACCATTCAGTCGTATTCCTGAACGGGCAACAGGTAAATTTCATGCTTTCTAAAAGAGTCATGTTCCCATTCATCCGGACCATGAGGAAACCTTCTCTGACTAATCTTCTGATGCATGAGGTACAACATGGCTATTGCCTTCAATTGAATATATTAATCATAGAAAAATGCTTGTTCAAGCATGAGTAATGAGCTAATTCATGCTTGGAAAGGCTATGAAAGTTGGAAAGTTAGAAAGTTTATTTACTCAATTCGCCATACATTTTTAAAAATATGGAAACTCAATTCGCCATACATTATCTTTTTGAAGTTATGTTCATCATGTGACCCAAATCGCAAAAGCGTGATGCTCAAATAAAATCATTTGTTAAATTAACTCTTTTCATTGGCCACATGACTAACTCTTCAAATAAAAAAAATAATAATAATTTATTAGATTTTGACTTTGATGCCCATATGGTGCTGCTGCGACCAGCTCATGGATCTTATGACCAATCATGTAACTCAAATTGATGAAACCCCTTTTGACTTTGGTTCGATAAGTCCACCATTCCGCATTGCAGATATACTAGAATTTTAGTCCACTGTTGCCCGGGGACAACAAATTTTTCTGACGACTTCATAACTTCATAATTACTTTTTACTTTCAATCTTTCAATAAGGCATTTTTTTGGAACACTTTGAAGAAAAATGCCAGACTCAAATTACACCTTTTAATCAATTAAAATTATCAATCTGTCAATTACAATCCCTTTAATGTTCATTATTATGTTTAATGTTGTTCTATGTCCCTTTTCAACTTAATATGTTGCTAGTTCCTGACCATTTGGTAGAATATATTAGATGTTTTTTTTTTACAATATCATTTGAGATATTATATAAGACCACAATTAATGACTAATGAGAATTAATTGAGTCTATGCCATTAATTTTTAAAGTTTAGAAAGCACAAAATGTGAGGGTAAATTCGATTACCTCAATAACTTAGGGATTATAACTTCCTCCTCTTGTTATTTGTATAGTACAGTCTCAATACATAATTGGTAAATGATAAGTCAAGCGTAAAAGCTGATAAAATTTAAAGATGAAAAAGGTCAAATTCAAGATTCACTACTCGGCCTCTTCTTCCATCATCTTCAAATCTATCATGTGGGATCATTTCCTTTATTAGATTTCACACGCGGCGCTTGTTCATAATTTTTAGTTGCAAGCATTGTGAAATTATGTGGGGTTATCCAGTTCTTGCAGCTAAAGAAAAATCGATGCATATGACTTCATAACATGATTCGCCCTACTTTTGAAGGTTCAATTGCCCTGGTTGGAGTCCTTGACACTATTTGAACTTCCCAAATTAGAAGAGATATGGAACTCTCAATTTCCTTCAGATGTGACCAACCTAAAATTTCTGGAGGTAAAGGATTGCGCATACCTCTTGAGCATCTTCCCACCAAATTTGGTTATAAAGCTACAAAATTTGGAAGCCATAACCGTTGAAAGATGTCAATTATTACGGGAAGTATTCAACCTTGAGGGACTAATAGCCAGTGGGGATGTTAAAATTCTATCTCGATTGACCACTTTGACCTTGAGTGACTTACCAAGGTTGGGACACATATGGAACAAGAATCCAAGAATAGCATTGTGTTTCAGAAACTTAAGGTCACTGAAGGTGCAAAATTGTGAGAACTTGAGGTTTCTTTTTTCTTCTTCCATGGCTAAAACACTCCAGCAAATAAAAGAGATAGAAATAGCGAGTTGTAAACTATTGGAGGAAATTATAGATGTGCAAGTGCAAGAAGAAGCATTGGAGGAAGGTACATCCATCGACACTTTAGGGTTCCCTCTATTAGCCTCCTTATCTCTAGACAAATTGCCAAATCTCAAGACATTCTCTTATGGGACGTACCGTGTTGACTGTCCAACCTTAAGAAGATTGAGGATATCTGGATGTCCCAAAATGATGACATTCTCTTCATTTGATGGAAAGCAACAATCGACGACAGCTGATAGAGGTTCACAACAAGCGTTTGGTCTTGTCAACTCTAACTTGTCTTTGCCTGCATTCTTCAATCAAAATGTGCGTAAATATCACTTAACTTTTCTATTTTATGTTTATCGTAGAAATTATTCTCGGTAACTGTAGTCTTATCACAGATGAAGTATTTGAAAATTCTGTCTGTCAGCATGTCCTATAAAGAGTCTTGATACCCCATGCTTCTGTTGTTTTTCTATGGCAACGGTATAATCTTGGGTAACCAACTTCGTTCCTGAGAAGACATTAACGTATTAGAGCATCCAAATCAGGACTTTTAGGAGTCCATAGTCAAGAAACTGACATATGGTGCTATCATTCAGGTTCTTTTTCCGAGCTTGGAGGAGTTGACGCTCCTGTCGTTGTGCCGGGTGAGGAGCATATGGCACAATGAACTTTCCGAAGACTCGTTCTGCAAACTAGCATCCATCACGGTCCAAGATTGTGAAAATTTGTCTCATATTTTTCCATCAACTTTAATAGAGAGGTTCCAGAGCCTGGAAATGATTGAGGTGGTCAAGTGTACCTCTTTGGAAGCATTAATGGAACATGTTGCTGTCAATACTAAGAAAAGTCAAAAACGCCTGGTCTTCTTAGACTTAGAAAACTTAAAGTTGTGGGACTTACCAAGGCTGAATGCGCTTGTGACAAGCAGCACCAAAGCAACGTTGAGTTTTCCTAGTTTAACTTACCTTAGTTTGCGCAGTTGCCACAGTTTGAGATATCTCTTCACCAATGACACATCCAAGACTCTTGATAAACTTGAGATGCTAGATGTTTCTAGTTGCAATAACATGCAAGAAGTCATTGCCATGGAAGAAAGTGAAGAGCGAAAGTTGAAGGTAGTGAAGTTCTCTCATTTACGTACATTGAAGCTTTGTTCCCTTAAGAGCTTGATTAGCTTCAGCTCAGGAAGCTGTGCATATGAGTTTCCCTCCCTTAGAAATCTGTCAATTTTGGAGTGCACTGAACTCAAGGCTTTCATATGGAGGCTGCCGACACCATGTGTGGAAATGATGAATGAGGGATCTACCGGTTTTGATGAAGGTCCACATTATTTATTTGACAAGAAGGTTTTCCTCTTTCCTTCATCTCAATTGTATCGCTGCTCATGTGATTTGCCTTTTTCTTTGTGATGCTCTGGACACATAAGCAACTTTGCTTCAATGCCAGTCATTGTGACTTAAGCTAGGTGATGATTCCGCAGGTTGTATTTCCCAAATTAAAGGAGCTACGTCTAACAGGAATTCAATCAAGAGAACTTTGGGAGAATGAGATGCCTAATGAGTACATTTGCCGACTAAAGGTCCTTGAGGTGAAGCAGTGTCCTAACCTATTGAATGTTTTTCCTTCGTTCATGTGGAAGAGGTTGCTTCACCGTATGGAGTCCTTGACAGTTGAGGAGTGCCCATGTCTAAGAAACCTTTTTACAATGTCTATGGCAAAAAGTTTGGTACAACTCCAATATCTTGTTCTAGGTGGCTGTGGAGAAATGGAGTACATTGTCGTTAAAGAAGAGGAGAAACCTGAAGAAACATCTAACATAATTGTAATTCCTCAACTTGTCACTCTGTGTCTTCACAAAATGATAAAACTCAGAAGTTTTTGCCATGGGAAGCATATTTCAGAGTGGCCCTCCTTGGAAAAGTTTGTTGTCGAAGATTGTAAAGCTGTGGAGATAATTCTAGGGGATGCTAGTTGTAGAAGACTAGAGGACGGCATTCCAAAACTATTGAAATCTTCCTTACAGTTTTTATTTATTTAATGAATCTATTAAATTATTACCAAAACTATGGAAATCTTCTGTCAGATCCTTAAAAATAAGTTTAATTGCTTCAAGATTATTTAGGATATGATGACCAAAATTACAGCAATCATCGTAATAATCTTGTCAAAACTATTATAGAATCATAATAATCGTAATTGTCAAACCAATCAATGTAATAATCTCAACAACCCCTTACTCTTTTTAAATTTCAATATACCAGATTTAGTAAATATTGAAACAATATTCAAAGGGAATATTATAGCAAACGTGGAGTGGCCTAATTAGCAAGCATCGGGGCTGAACTTTCAATGGGCATGAATGCTATTCATGAGCATATCGGATCAGAAATGCAAGTGTAACAACTAAAATAAGTACCATAGCATTGGCCTTTGGTCTAGAATCATCGAGCAATCATCAGATGCGGTGAAAACAAAATTCTAATGCCACACATTGTGCAGACTCAAAAAAAAATTGACTTGTTGAAATATCTACTTTGGAGAAAGGCGTTTCGTGTAATTTGACAAAGTAATATGCATTTATCAACTATAAGAAAAAAGACTTTTTGGCAGCATTTGCATTGTTTAGTATTTTGTGATAAAAACCATTGATTTTATTTAAATGTGGTAACTTAAACATTTGATTTATAAACACATTGAAAATATTGACTTTAGAGTTATCTCAATTTGTTTTTGATATATGGTAATTGCTAATGTGATACGTTTTGTATTTTATAGTAAATGAAATTTTATGCATGGGTATTATAGAAGAGTCTAATAGCACATATAAAGATTTTTTAATTAAGACAAAATAATGATTTAATTTTTCAAAATGTAATTGCGATGTGACATGTGATAGCATAAACACGTCTCCATTAGTTAATTACACCTCATTTTATATGTTTTATGTTATCAACATAGTTAAAGAAGCATCTAGTCTTCTTTTCTTTGTGTTCTTTTAAAAATGTTTATTTTGTGATTTTCCCTGCTCTTGACATTAAAGTTCTTTCTTTTCGGAGGGAGAGATAGAATCGGCTTTAATGAATCATAATGAAAAATAACAGTTAGGGTTTCCTGCTATTGAATCAATGGAGATCTCGCAGGTTCCTAATGTGGAGAAGAAATCGGCTGATGAGCTTGCTTCAGATGCCTTCAGCAATCTCGAGACGCTAAGGGTGGACTATTGTGAGAAACTTGCATTCATATTTTCATCGGATATTATTCTCGTAGGATTCCGTAACTTGAAGGAATTAACTGTGACTAATTGTGGTTCCTTAGAAGTGGTATTTCAAGTTAAAGAGAAAAACATGAGCAGAGCTTGCACCACAAGCAGTTTTAGTTTGACACAATTAAATTTGGAACGACTCCCAAAAATGAAGCACTTGTGGAGTGGACATCTTGATGGGACTCTTAAATTTGAATGCTTGCAATTCTTGAAGGCTATCGAGTGTGAGAGCCTTCAAAGTTTATTTCCAAGCTCGGTGGCAGAGAGTATGACACAGCTTAAACAACTTTTGGTAAGTTCTTGTGGGGTGGAGGAAATCATAGCGGAGGAAGACGGGGTGGACATGAGCGCAAATGATCTCTTCTTTCCGCAATTGACTGACTTGAGGTTACTTGGGTTGCCCAATCTGAGGAGCTTCTATAGGAATAGCCATACCTCAACATGGCCATTCTTGAAGCAATTGCAAGTGAGACATTGCGGCGAAAGGAGGTCATTCTCATTCGCTTCTGAAATCCAAAGCTGCCACGGTTCTACTACCAGCGACCAACGAGCACTTTTTTCTTTTGAAAAGGTGCAATCCTTAATTCTAGCTCTCTACCTTTATCTTGTCATTGCTAGTTGCATGTCTAATGGCTGGGATTTACCTATTTAATTTATGTTTACCTTCCTCATCCATCAAAAAAAAATTTCAAAAAAAGTTAGTATTATGTTTATATGGCATATTGCTAGCTTTCTGTCACTCTAAACACGAAAAGGAGTTCCATGCTTGTACATCTTGAACATGGTTGGTAACTACTACTGCTAGTAACCTTCTTTCACTTGTTAGCAACTTATCAACAGATTCTGACAAGTACTAACATTTTTTTATACTTTTAAAAATTTCCAACTCTTTCAATGATCTGCACACATTAACTTTTGTAGCATACCAACGCCTTGAAAGTTACTAGTTATTATTTGGAATTATCAATTTTAATTTAATTGATTTACTAACATTCATTACATTAAGGTATTAACTAAATTTACTTATTTACCAGCTTTTTATAATCTATATGCATTTGTCATTGTGATTACCAACGCTTTTGATGTACTGACTTTTAATTGAAATTGCAATTCTTAGTGTAACTTATTTACTAATTTTGTCACCTTAACACAACCACTAACTTTCGTTACCTACAAACTTTTTATCTTGTTTGGTTTTGAAAAGCACAAACACTTTTTTCTACTTTCAAAATGGCCAACTTTCTTTTATAATATACAACATTTATTCTTGTGGCTTACCAACATATTTGAATTTACTTAACTTTTATTCAAAATTACCAAACTTGATTTGATCGGTGTATCAACATCCATCACATTAACATACAAACTGATTTTCACTTGTCGACTTTTTTTTTTTTTTTTTTTTTCTGGTTAAGTTATTAAAAGTACCGATATTTCTTTATACTTGCAAAATTACAAAATACATTAATAATCAACTAATATTTATCCATGTGAATAACCAACGCCTTTGAAATATTTTAATTTGATTTTACAAACCTTAATTTGATTGATGGACCAAAATTTGTCAAATTAAGAAACGAACTGATTATAGTTACTAACCAACTTTTTATCTTGTAGATCTTGAAATTTACTAATATCTTTAAACTTTCCAGATCACCAATTGCTTTAATAATCTCCCCAATTTTGCTTTGATGACTGACCAACGTTTTTTAAGATAATAACGTTTATTGGAAATTACAACCTCAATTTGAGTGGTGTTAACACGGAATTAGGTTTTGTTGTTAACAACGCTAACAACGTTTGTTTTTTTGGGTTATGTACCTTTGGTTCATTTCTAAGATAATTTGACGTTTCATTGTGCTCTTGTAAGGACGACCAACTTGACTTAATTATTCATTCTTTTTCCATTAAATTTTGGTTATATAATCTCTGTCTTGCTTTATCGCTTTTTCGTCCATTTCCCATCATTCAATTTTTTTTTTCTGCTTTTGCCAACTATTAGCTCAGTTTGAATGCAATCTTACCAGAGTTTTAGACTGCAGCTTACAAAATAAAGTGCGACGTATTAATACAACATCTTACTATTGAAACACGTCTACTTACATTATAAGTAACACGATTTGGTAAAACAAAAAACTTTTATTTTGACTTTGTGCTACGAACTCGTTGAAATTCACATATGTTTAACTTTTGGATTTAATTAATTAACAATTGAAATAGCTCAAGTATGACTGACAAATAACTCTCTTTATCCAAATTTGTGAAACATATCTTGATTGAATTGGGAAAACCACTAACGAACAAACAACCCTTGTGTTGGCTCTTGGGTTCTTTTTCCTTTTTTAACTAAAATAAAAGGACATTTTAGTCATTGCTCGCATGGCCGTGACATTATTTACTTCCAGTAGCCTAATTAAAAGGGACTCCCACAGGTCATACCAAACTTGAAGGGACTGACATTGACGAGGGAGGATATTATGATGATGATGCAGCAACATTTCATCTTTGGCAATCTCGAAGAGCTAGAGTTGGCATGCTATCATGATGAGAATGTCGCTTTCCCCTCCGACTTCCTTCTCCACAGATTCCCCAATCTCGAAGTTCTTTCTCTGTCCTGTAGTTCCTTGGAGGAGATATTTCCAGAAGATGCGTTTGGACATGGGGGATCAACTCCCTATGGAGAATTAATTGACATGGAAACACCTCTCGGGGCACTTAGAAATCTGAAACAACTTGAGCTGAATATGCTGTGTAAACTCCAGCAAGTCTGGAAAGATGGCTCCTTGATGGCTGAAATCCTTAAACAGATTGAATCTCTACTCGTTTCGGAGTGCTTGAGTTTATCAATCGTATTTCCATCCCCGATTGCATTCCAGAGATTGACAAAATTAGAAGTAAAGGGTTGCGCTAGTTTGGTTCATATGGGGACTTGCTCAGCAATGCCAAGTCTAGTCCACCTTGCTCGACTCATCCTAAGGGATTGTGGTAAAATGGAAGATGTGATAATAGATGATGGAAATGAAGCAGAGGAGATCTCTTTCCCCAAGCTAGAAGAGCTGATACTTGATGGTTTACCAAGCCTTGAGAGCTTTTCCTCCACGAATTGCGCCTTTAGGTTCCCGTCATTAATGTGGGTTGTTGTGAAACAGTGCCCCAAGATGAATATATTCAGCAATGGTGCCTTGAGTACACCAAAATTATATGATGTATTCCTCTCCAACAAGTATGATGAACGACGTTGGGAGGGGGACCTTAATACCACAATCCAATCCTTATCGACATGAAACAATCCACATTGAATTCACCAAGTCAGGTAAATCTACGTGCCTATTCATGTCTGCCCGAACCAAGCGTCAAAAGGAAGAAACTTGCGTTCTTCTTCAAGGTCTATATTGGCTTATATGAAGTCAAGTCTTTCTTTAAAAATATTTGACTGTTTCAATAGGATCATAACATAATTTGAGTTGTCGGGCTTTTGGGCACTTATCCAACAATGCGTTGTATCTGTTTGATGAATTGCTTGGCATAACCTCTATCAATGTAGTTTCAAAAACTGGAGTTTTATTATATGGGGTTGTGTGCTAGCCTACTTCTTTAGTTAATCTTGAGGAATGTCAGTATTTAGACATGTCTAACTGACAATATTTGTCTCTTTTAGGTGTTATGCTTGCTACCATCAAAGTGGCTGCTTTTATTTGCCAAAAAGTGTCTTTGTAGTAAGATGTTGAAGCAAGTGTTCTGCAGCCTGTGCACTAATTATGTTCAAGTGCAAGGTGTTATTGCTTCTCGACATGGTATCCTTGTGTTGTCAAGTGGTATTCACAGTGGGCAGGTGCTTCATTGAATATCTCATTCTTTTTCCAGTCTATGATGTCCACTCATCTCCTTGATAATGGTACAAATGTAGTAGAATGGTTGAGCAAATAACCAATTAAATGTTGGGGTACTCTATCTTTCATCGAATTGTATAGACATTTTGTATTAGTGTTGGCTTTTAGGCAGCCTCATTTAGCATCAAGAGTTTCTTTGGAGTGGACTATTTGGATGATGGCAACTGCAGCCATACACTGACCAAAAAGGGAAGAAGTCTAAGAGTCCAAATAAGCTGTCCTTCAAGCAGCGCACCAGAGCCAACATAGACGCGTTCACGCTAGATGTTTTCATCTCCAAGCACTTTGTATCAGCTTCACTCACTCACAAGGTCACGTGCAAGTCGATCGATGTTACGGGTACCAATAGGACATCAGAGCCATGCTCAAGTCTCAATCAGATATACCAATATGTTTGGCTAAAGGCTGGGTTTTGGCAAACCGGGTGAGGGAAGCTGATGTGTACACTACTTCCTATATTGCAAGAGAGAGGAACAAGTTTGAAGGAAAAATCAGAGTAGTAGTTTAGTCTCTGATTGACATTGGCCTCACTAGTAAAGTTTACCTTGAGTGATATTCCCTTCTTAAGCATGATCTTGCTTACGTGCACAACTCCTTGTAGGAATATACAGACATCTTTGACATTGTTTTGAGATGCGCAAGATGTAGTAGTGTTGGTTCATTTGCTGGTTAAATATAGATAATAGTGATTGTTTGTTTGACAAGAGCAGAATTTGATTTTATTTTGGCTTTGTTAAAACATTTACCTTATGGATTCTTGAATGAGCATAGTGATGACTATCATAGCTTTGTACATCTTTCTCTCATTTTACATGGTGTCTATGTTGACTCTGCTTTTGAAACCTTATGGATATCCATGCCACGATGATTAGTTTCATCCAATCTTCTTTTAGCATACACCTATCACAAGGTTAGGTTGATAGCTGTTGAGAGTCCGAAGTACTATCATAACGTGGCTTGGCAGGTAATATCCTACTCAATTATCATAACTTAAGTTAGTTTAGTTGTCTCTTGTTCAATTGTTTTACTTGAGTTCATGACATAGAGATACATAGGTATTACTTTGCCTACCTTTGTGACTTGATAAAAAATCAATTAACTCGATATCACAGGATTTGGTCATTGTATTCTTGTGGAAAATATGACGCTAAATATGATGTGTTGTCAGTCATTCTCTTTCTTATGTTTCCAAGTTTGACTATCTTGGACAAGAAGGGTAGACCTCACTGAAAAGTGAATTTACCTGATTTGTTGCTTTTTGAATGTTAATTCTTGCCGATTAAACTTGGTGGAAATTAAGCATTTTATACAAATTTGTTGCCCTAATATCCTTGTGTTTTTACCCCAATAGTAGCATCACCCAAGTTGATGTGAGAGTCTTTAATGAGTCCGAGCTAGAACATCGTCAGACCACCAAAGAGAGAGAAAAAGGCATAGGATCCAATTTTCTATAGATTTCTTTCATAAACCACTAGCCCCAGCTTTTCAATTCACAGATCACGATAGTATTTGCATTTTACTTGATATTTTCCCATGGATGTTGTGCCACATAATAGGAAGAGAAGGTCCAAAATCCACTATGCTTATGGGCAGAGTCCAATATCTCCTGTAGAAATAGTAGTGACATGTCAGGAAAATGAGCTAGTTGATTGAAGGTCATCTAATTGCTTCGCCAATAACCTACTTTAGATGCTTCCACTACAAAAGCAGATGATCTAAGGATCACTTAGCTACTAAGCCTACTGTAATTTCATATGTTCATCGGAGGGCTGGTATGAAAAAGAAAGGTTCATTTGCTAATTGCTATTATCAGATAATGTTTGCATTATGCTCTTTTGCTCTTGTTGTAGTTTTAGTTGTACTCATAACTTCTT